>CM033475.1:29603393-29631707 GCA_019447015.1 Hymenochirus boettgeri | reverse complement strand
CACAGCTCTGTGTAATGCATTTCTCAATAGTGTCCCTATTTAAAGGGGAATGTTGGAGGATAGGTACTTATAGAAATAACATGATACAGAGCTGCAGGGGGAGGATAATGAAGTGAACCTGATTTTACCACAGCTCTGTGTAATGCATTTCTCAATAGTGTTGTGTCCCTATTTAAAGGTGAATGTTGGAGGGTAGGTACTTATAGAAATAAAATGGTACAGAGCTGCAGGGGGAGGATAATGAAGTGAACCTGATCTTATCACAGCTCTGTGCAATGCATTTCTCATGGTATCCTATTAATAGAAAAAGGGGAATGTGGAGGGTAGGTACTTTGAAATAACATGGTACAGAGCTGCAGGGGGAGGATAATGAAGTGAACCTGATTTATCACGCTCTGTGTAATGTATTTCTCAATAGTGTCTATTTAAAGGGGATGTTGGGGGTAGGTTATATAGAATAACTGGTACAGAGCTTCAGGGGGAGGGGATAATGAAGTGAAACCTGGTTCTTAGTACAGCCTTGTGGAAATGTACTGGGCAGCAAGAGATTACCGGTACCAGCACAGGATATGATATCTAGATATCTATCTATGATAAATCTACCTTACATCCTACCTATCCGTAACCACAACAGTATCTGTATCTATATATCGATATATGATAAATCCACCCTATACATCCTACTATCCGGTAACCAGCACAGAATGGTATCTATATATCTATTAGATAAATCTACCCTACATCCTACCTATCCCGGAACCAGCACAGTATATTGTATCTATATATCTTATATGATAAATATACCCTTACAAATCCTACCTATCCGGTAACATCACAGTCATATGGTATCTAATAATCTATATAATAATCTACCTAGCAACATCCCACCTACCGGTACCCATCACAGTATATGGTAAGTCTATTATCTATATATATCAATCTACCCTACATCCTACCTATCCGGTAACCAGCACAGTATATGGCATCTATTTATAATCTATCTATGAATAAATCTACCCTTACATCCTACCTATCCGGTACGCAGCACAGTTAATGGTATCTATATATCTAGAATGATAAATCTTCCCTTACATCCTACCCTATCCGGTAACAGCACATTATATGGTATCTATATATCTATTATGATAAATTAACCCTTACAATTCGCTACCTTTGGTAACCAGCACAGTATATGATGATCTATATATCAGATTGATCAATCCACCCTTACATCCTACCTATCGGTAACCAGCACATAGAGGATATCTATATATATTTTATGATAATCTACCCTTACTCCTACCTACTGTAACCAGCACGAGTATATGGTATCTATATTCTAGCGATAACTAGAGGAAACGGAGCACTCCTGGGGATCTGTAAGTTTCAAACAAACTTTATTCCATACGCGTCGGTCGACGCGTTCGCGGCGGCCCTACACTGGCAGTTCTCAGCCATGTACCGGGCGAAACGCTTCGACCTACGCGTATGGAATAAGTTTGTTTGAAAGTTACAAGATCCCCAGGAAGTGCTCCGTTCTTTTTCTAGTTATCGCTACATTCCACTTGGATAGGGAAGCACCGGGCAGTTGTTGGTTGCAGCTGAGGAGTGCGCTACTCAGTGGCCTTTGTTACTATTGTTCTATATATCTATCTATGATAAATCCCCCCTTACATCCTACCTATCCGGTACCCAGCACAGTATATATATCTATTATCTATATAGATAAATCTACCCTACTCCTAACTATCCGTAACCAAGCACAGTATCTGGTATCTAATATCTAATATAAAAATCTACCCTTAGATCCCTCCCTATCCGGTAACCACACAGTAAGGTATCTATATATCCTAGATATGATAAATCTACCCTTACATCCACCTATCTGGTAACCATCACAGTATTGGTATCTATGATATCATATATAAACATCTAAACCCTTGACATCCTAACTATCCCGTACCCAGCACGTATATGGTATCTATATATCTATATATGCTAAATCTACCCTTACATCCTACCTAATCTGGTAACCAGCACAGTAATGGTATCTATATCTCTATATATGATAAATCTACCCTTACAATCCTACCTATCCGGTAACCAGCACAGTATATGGTTATCCTATATAGCTATATATGATAAATCTAACCTTACATCCTAGCCCTATCTGGTACCAGCCAGTATATTGTATCTATATATCTATAGATGATAAATCCTGACCCTTACATCCTAAACCTTATCCTGTAACCAGCAGTGTATGGTATCTATATATCTATATATGATAAAATCACCCTACATCCTACCTATCCAGTCCCAAGCCACAGTATATGGTATCGATATATCTATATGATAAATCTACCCTTACATCCTACCTAACTGTAACGCAGCACGTATTGGTATCTATATATCTATATATGATAAATCTCCCTTACAATCCTACCTATCTGGTAACCAGCACAGTATTATGAATAATCTATATAATCATATATGATAAATCTACCCTTACATCCTACCTATCTAGTAACCAGCCAGTCTATGATAGCTATTCTCTATATATGGGATAAATCTACCCTTACATCCCCTATCGGTACCATCAGATATTTGATTGTTTATTTGCACTGCATACATCTCCTCTCCAGCACTTCTACCCATTCATTGTATCTGTATGTTACCCACCTGACAGATTTAAGCTCTAGGGGCAGGGCCTCCTTACCCTTCGTGTGGTAAAGCCCCTAATCGCTTCCATTTTAATATAATTGAATATTTATTAAGGCACTATCTATCGTTTTATACCCTTGTATGACTTTATTGTCTTTTATTTTCCTGGGTTTTAAAACCATCCTGCATCCCAGTGTTGCTATAGAACTCAACTAACTACTATATCTCTTATTGTGGTCTATATGACTTTACCAGTGACCCTCAACCTGTAGTCCTCCACCTGTCCAAAGTCTGCTGAATACCAGCATGTACCATCCGGGTGCTTGTGGCTACAATTCTGTCTGCTAATACATTTTCTGCTTTAAGAAAGGCAGGCTACATTTAACACTTATTATATTGACCCCTTTCCTTCTGAATCCAACATTTCTCTTACGCCAGAGGTAACGTTCACATGAACACCACAAGGAACACTCAGGGTGCTGCCAAAACTGTCCACCGCACTAACTATTAGTTCTTACACAGTGCAGAGCGCAGCGAAGATTTTCTGTTTATATCTGTTCTGTTGGAAAATTAACTTCTTTCTCATTCACCCATGCCGTTCACGATCACGAGAATAGTGCGGGTCCAACCACAACTCTACTTGATTGATGGTTTCCACGCACAGTTCCTGTGTTGTACGGTACCAACTTGCATCACCTGTTCACCGCTTCCCCCTGTGGTCGGAGATTAACAATGCTGTCGGTGGTTCCATGGCAAGGTTCCCCTAAATCATCCTTCAACAGGAACTCATTGTCCTCAGAGAATGGTGTATTTGGTTAACATTTCACAACCCAGATTTTTGCATTGGCAATGGTGTGAGAGTTTTCAGGGAAAGGCAATCAAACTACCGATCAAACTGTGTATACAATACCGACGTCCTCAGCTTGCAAGATTTTAAGGGCTAAATGCCTTTAATGTCACTTAATATTGATCATTAATTTAAATTGGACCTGCTAGGGACAAAGCATTCCAGATAAACCATCTTTTTATGGTTGGTTTACGATGGCCTTCTATAAAAGTGAGACAACCCCATTGCATGTTAAGCCAAGCAAGCCATTCTGTCAAGTAACATCTATATGGCGCCATTTCACTTCTGTGAATTTAATTTCAGAAGTTCTCAGGTCCACTTGTGATAAGATCTCATGGCAGGTTCCTATGTTACTTGGGGGGGAGGGGTTTGAAGTCCATTGTTAGGACTTGAATTCAGGCTGTGGTGAAAGTTCATACAACACACATATTGTCACTGGGGGGGTTTAAGGAAAGGTTTTCTTTTTCTGCCAGCCCTGAGATTTTATCATTTCCTCCTTTGTCCAGTAATATTTTGACTTTGTGACCTTTCGCACTTTACCGGGGGTTGCACACTCGATGTGGCAGTTAGAAAAAACACAATTTTTATATCAGTTTATCTTTCCTTTATTCAATGTTCTCACTGCTCAGAACATTAAGCCACATGCGGGATGAGATAGTGGAACAATCCCCAGTTCAGTGTATTTTAAAAAATTTGGCAAAAAGACAGAGAAAATTACCCAGCGTACTCCGGTCATGGTTCGAGTCGGAGATGGGCGGTCACTTTATGGCAAATGTAATCGACCGGCTGGGGTGCACTACATAACGTTTTATTGCCTGCGTGCACGGGCCATAGTTAGAAGACATGTGTGTAAATTTATAGATATATTAACATAGGTTGACTACGGTAACCATATTTTACGGTTCATTACTCCTTTCATTCTGGCAGAGGAAGGGCAGCTGTCTCCTCCCTTGCACGTTAAGCCGGCTGTGGCTGCTGACTTCACAGCCAATTGACTGACTGCCTAGTCCCCTTGCTGCCACCTCTGCACATTGCAAGTTCCTAAAAGCACATTGAGCAAGGATGATGCCAGGGGGGGAAATGGAACAATACTTTCTGATAGATATGTCCACCCGATGTGATGTCTCAGCCAATCACTGATGGGCCACTGTAGTCCTCCCCCTCTGGTGTGGCCTTCTGAATTAGCCTAAGCATGGTCCACTTTCCAAAATTTGATTTGCATTAACCATATATCGATTGTTTACCTTTTGTAGTCCGTTTTCTTGGTGCAATCGAATAAACTGGGGAATCATGGTCCTAGGATTCATCAATCTTGGGGCAATTAAACAGTACTACTACGTTGGAACTGTAAACTGTTTTCATTGTCAAATAGAGTAGGCTGGTGTGCACACGGTCCATAATTTGTTCAATTTGACTGCTGGGGACAACTTTTTTCAACTTTGATGCAACGCAAACCTGCAATAACCACATGCATTTTTTTAAAGAAACATTATGTTGCCCAAACTTACAAAAGAATGCAAATTAAACTTCAACGGAGTAGGAGACACCAGCCAAACGTCCAATATCCACTTGGGATGTTCAATTGAGGAGGGGTTGCTGACAAATTCCACTTGTGCACAGCTCACTGCTCCTATGGCAGCACAGGGAGAGAGAATCACGCTACTATTATGGGAGGTGCGCCGTTTAGCAGTGGTACTGCAAAACCACCCTGCTTATTGCCATGGAGGTAGGATTAGACATTCCTATCCTGGGAAATTGACTTTGGTTTTTTAAAGACTGTTTTCACTATAGCTGCCCTTAATTTTGGATTATATTGACACACAACACAACGCCAATATCTGATGGCTACTCTCTGCCAACCTTCTTTAAAAGGTTTTTGTGAGCTGTATGTGAGCTCATGTCCATTAGGTCTTGCCAGGTCTAATTTTCAACCCCCACCCACTTTGGTCACTGTCCCTCATGTCCTGAACTGATAACTAGAGAGCAGCAAGGCCAGAGTAAACTTTTAGGTAAGATATCTTGACACCAGGGAGGAAGGTAAGTATTGTGAAAATATGGGGGGAAGATCCTGTGAGGGGATGGATGCAATTTGGGCATGGACCCCCCAACATCCGCCGCAAACATCAAATCTGCACCGCAAGCAAATAATCATTGGAAAAAATGCTTTGTATATAAACCACTGGTAAAATAGTTGGCACCAAGGACTGGTTAAGCATTGGCATGCAGACACTGATAAACTGTTTGAGAACTGCACTGCTCACCGCCAGACACTGGTTACAAGGCAACTCCACCCTCTAGAAAATCTTAGAAAGACATGCCTCTTTAAATAGATGATATATCATACTTTGTCCTATCAATTCATTAACGTGATCGTGCATGACTTCTGGAGCCTCATGGAAACTGAGCAATTTAGAACCTGTACTGAGCCTGTTATGTAGCCTGGTCATGCTCGAGAACAACAGGGGATTACATTCAGTCATTGGCTGTGATGTCAACTGACAATCCATATTGACATTGTTGCTAACTGGAAGAACCAGGATAAGCATAACAGGGAAGCAGGACATGTGCTGATTTCAGTTAACTTATATATTTCAAATTTCAAACATCACCATTTAGGGTTTTGGGTGGGTGATTTACCTATATGTAAGTTTTTCATTTTAGCCTGGACTTGCCTTTAATGCTTGGCACACAGACAATGGTACAAATGCTTTCTTCTATCACCGACAACTGGTAAACATTTGGCACACAGACTGGGTAGTTCTGGAATCTTTAGCTCAAAAGGGGGCCCCTTCTGGCCAAGACCCCTGGTACCTATGCCCCAGGGATGAACTCCCCCTTTAAAATGCTTTATGAAATGGAAATAGGTTACTAAATCTAGCCATACCATGGCGAAACCTTTATGTCTCATTTTTTGACATTTTTGATCCCCTTATAATCTTGTAAATAAAATAATAAACATGATATACGATCAAATTGAAAAACTCACTGATAATAAGAAAATGGGGACAAGACTGCGTTTTGTTTCTTTGGTTTTTTGCAACTTAAAGTTTAATTTGAAAAGAAACCCCCCCCCACCCCCCCGAGATTCTCACCAGCCCCCTGTCTTTCTGACACATTGCCACAGAATGTCCATTTTACCAGCCTAAAGCGATCCGTACAAAAGTCTTTTTGTGTTTTTTAAAGTGGTTTGAGGTCATGAGAACATTCACCAAGGACACACAGTGTTCAGGGAAATAAATACATAAAGAATAGTATTTATTGCAAGAAGCCATGACTTTCTAGTCGGATGGGCCATAGAGTGAGGCTTTGCAGAAAGCCCCATCATAGGGGTCGGACTTTCAACGCCCACGTACTGATGCCACAAGCTAGACAAGCTTTGTTGGCTGTAATTGTACTTTGCAACTATTAAATTCTGATAAGTCCTGCACCATCGTGTAAAAATGTAAATTGGTTTAATACAGTCCAAACATCAGCTTGTGTACAATTGCCCATTTTGTAAGGTCACTATAATGTTAACCATGACATGTTCTGCATTGGGGTATTTGTATTGGCACGTCAGTCCCTACAGGATACAGCTCCTGGTTTCCATGGACTGGCCACATGCTGATCTTCCAGGTATAGGTTAAGCATGCTGTTAATCTAGTTCCAGATCTGTCAACACTAGAATGGCTCTTCTTTCCATCTCAGTTTGGAAAGACTGTGGTACACGTGGGCATTGCTAGGCGTCGCGGGGACTGGATACAGAAGATGGGATGATTTGTGCCGTTGTCTACAAGCCATCATCACAGGGACTGTGTAAATGTTGTGTGAGTGCAGCTTTTTTCACCACCCCTGAGATCCCATTTCATTTATGTTAGTCACGTAGGGGAGATGCATTGGGTTTGAATATCATTTGCTATTAATGGGCAGTTGCTAAAGGATCCTATATGTTCTATTAGATAAATGGTTTAGACACATGGCAATAGTCCCCATATTAAAGTCTATTGGGCAGGTCTTGATGTCCTTATGACATACACTGACATCCTACAATTTAAAGGAGCGGATATGATGGTAAATTGCCATCCAGGCCAAAATAAATTGCCTGGTGCACACCCATAATGTCTGAACTGACAGATGACTGCCAATCAGTAGTCTATTGGAATAACAATATTGGACTAAGTGGTCCTTGTGTACCAGGCCGTTAGTTTTAACCAACAATGCCCCTAAGTGGCAAAAGACATGTGCCAGCAGCTATTGCCTTATATAATGAGAGGTATGGAGGATTATGAGGAGGAAATAATATTAGTTTCTTTTCTCTCTATACGCCTGGTTAAGCCCATGCCTAACCCTCACCATTACTTGTACTAGTAGGTTAATGCTCCCCCTACACAATGTTTCCCTATACTTAACCTTTACCAAAAATGCTTTTACATTCATCATGATGCTAGATTCTCACTGGCCCACAACGCCTCCTCTGCTGCTAAATATATTTGGGCGTTGTTCACATCTAGTTACGGACACAAGCGAAAGTTTAAAAACGCGTCATAGTTTTCAATAAAGTTTTCTTAATCCTTTAAAATGGTGGCTAATTTTGGCCCCACCCAATCACGATGTTAGCTTTCAAGTTAACTAAGATTATTATGGTTGGAGCAAATTAGCACCATTTTAACGATAAGAACCTTATATGGTATCTCCCTGTAGTGTTGTCAACCAGTTGCATGTGCGTTATTATCTGTTTTTCTGTCTGTTTGGCGTGTTAGCCGAGTTTTTCAAGTTGGTAAAGGGGGCAAGGACCAAAGAAACCTTGTCACTCCCTGGAGTGTGGGGGTTTCAGGAGCTGTTGGAGAGAGACGGAGTCAGATAGTAATGTGGAAGGACCTCTGTGATCTTGTGATTTTCTACTGGTTGTTCCTATAGCCACGGAACGGAAATGACATCACAGGCACTCCCAGGCACTCCTTTGCGAAAAACAAGACAGAAACGCAAACGCTGCTTTGTATATCACCCTTGTAACTGCTTTTCATGATTTATGACGGACAGAAATGCGTGCAGTCTGTGTTTTTTTAGAACGGACTAGAAATGGAAGGGAATCAATGGCAGCAAGTGTTGAATGACCTTGGAAATCCTATGGGGTTTTTACTGTCTGTTTGTGTAGACCCGCACCTGTGTTGTAAAAAACATACAACCTGACGTAGTGGTGAATGAGCCCTTAAGGGAATGTTCAACCCTAAAAAAAAAACTGGTCCAATTGTCAGTTATCTGCCCCCAATGGATATATCTGCACTTTTATACCACGCATTACTAAGGTTTGTACCACCTGCGAGCCCGACGATCACCCGCGAAACTCCGGCTGACCGGCCAAAGTGGGTGATAGTCGCGCCGTCAAGTGTATCTTTCTTATCACACGCACGACTTTGGCCATTGTACCGGGTGTTCGTCGGCCTCGGGGTTCTTGGTAAACATCTTGCAGATGTGTACGAACCTTCACCAATATTTAAGGACAATTATTTCACCCCTTCTGGCAGAGTCACTGGCCCCTCCCACCAACAGCCAATCAAGGCGGTGACTGCTGACATCACAACCAGTACGCTGCTTTTCCCACTACGACGCTACCTCCTCTGCAATGCTCAAGCAAAGGCTATTTAAGTAAAGATAACCCCGATTTTTTGGAAAAATATTATAGGGAATTCTAGGTGGGGGGCTTATTCTCTTCAACGTTAATGGTAAATGTGGAACTCCATTAGATATGCCCCACACGACCAAAATTCAAGTCAAATCTTGTTGGATATAGTGAATGTGTAGTCAGGTTCCCAAAGTTGTAAACTGCCACCATTCGCATTGGAAATCTCTGTGGATGTTACCAATCCCTTTAATAACATAACCATTGCAATCGGTTATGGCCGCATTGAACGATCTCCAGTAACTATAATATACAGAGAGATTGTTTAACTTGTAATTCCAAATGGAACTGCGTGATTTGTGCAATGAAAAGTCGCATGGTTTTGGCCAGAATCAAAAAAAAAAGGACTTATGAATTAGAGAGGGTTTCTGAGAAGGGGCAATGAATTAAAAGTGCAGCAGAGAACTCAGCTTATGAATCCAGTGATACAAATGATTGACAGTGAATTCATATACACCAATACAGTTCGGTAATTACATAAATGTTTTGGCTTTAAATTAATCTCTTGCAGCTTAGTTCTCCTTTAAGTTGTATTGTTGGGGCGAACTCATATAAATGACAAATGTAATAATGTCGATGATCTACCCAGCTGTTGTCTCATAATCTGGCTGTAACTGAGTGAGGTGTGAACAGACTTTACCGTGAAATGTTGTGTTGATAATACATTGTTCTGGAACGTGGGCATGCATACCAACTGTCCAAATACACTTGTTTTACAACCGGAATAGAGTAACAGCTTACATTAAATAATATGTAAAAGATTGCCTGGTAATATCATTATTCCATTATAATAGCGGACTGGGAGACTAGAAATCACTGCCCTCACAGCCCAACTATATGTAAATGGGGTCACCCTTCCTGCTAATCTACAGGGGTTGCCTGGGGCTTTATGTGAAGAGTATGTTACGAGGCTAAGTTTAGGCCCCCAGGTCCACCCTGCTATCATGGGGGTTCTTACCCCTGGTAGTTGGGGTGACCACCCTCCCCAGCAGTGGTGCGTGCTAGCTCGCACCCCGACACTTACTAGGCTTCCGCACCAAAAACCCAGACTCCTCCCTGATTATCCAACTCGTCACCCCCCAATGGCTAAAAACACCACTAACAGCCGTTTTATTTCCGACAATGCATTTGTATATGGTCATTTCGTCGGTTGGTGAAACGATGGCTTGTGGGGTACGCACTCGGTGTTCTGCAGCTGTCGTCATGGCAAAAGTAGCAGCGGCCAATGGTCCACACGCGAATTGCGTGGTCCATAGAGGGTGCGTGGATTTTCCAGCGTGTCCCGATGTGGACAAATGGTTGGACACCCGGTCAAGTCCCATTTGACATAAAAAAATCCCATACTGTCTGTCCAAAAAGGCAGATACATGAATTAATAAACACATTGGATGGGTGTGTACCAGTGTCTTGTTTTCACTATTATAGGGACAGAAGATTGGAATAAAGACACGCAATCTGGTCCCAGCAGTTTTCATGATATGTAGCCAGCAAGGTCACTGTTTCATTAGCGTATTTAGGAGAAAAGTGGGGTTCAACAAATCTTTTTTGTTACTCGCGCGATTAATGGGGTGTTCCCGTTGTTAAAATAACCTATACAATTGGTTCTATGGAACATTTTAAGGAATAAATTTGAACCTACACTTTCCTCATCAATGGGTTGCTATAATTGTTTAATGGAGGCTCCAATGGTCAGAACATCCATATTCCTCCTGCCTGTATTTCTGGGTGACGTTACAAGCGGTTTCCTATTGTAGTTTACTAACTGGAGGGCCCCTGTGTTTACAACTAAAAACTAACTAACATTGGATTCCGGTGCTTAGTGGGCCACTGTGTCTATTTCCAGTTGTTCAGGGATGCGAACAAACATTAAATGCCAGACGGACCTTTAATGAAATCTTGCATCCGGCCAATTGTTGTTCCTGAGGATTTCGGCCCTTTTATTGATCTTGTTACAACTGAGAGCTTTGTCTGAAGGAGCAAGAGTCTTGTCCATTTCCTGTCATAGCTCTTGAGCTTCTTCTAATGGCAAACAAATCCAAGGGAATGTAGGAGTGCAGTAAAACATCTTGCTCCCCCTATGTCTAGGGAATTTCTTCCTTATCTTAAACGAAGGGAGACATTTGTGGCTCAAGGCCACCATTTTAATAAATAGCAATTAAGCTTAAAGGACATTGACTTATCCTCCGGACCACAGTACATTAGTAAAACCCTACGATCCTGGCATTGGTAATTTGGCAACCCCTTTGTGTAAACCGCAGCTCAAACACAAAAAATTTACTTTTAAAAAATGAGTTCCTAGGGCAGGGAGGTAAGATTGGTTATTTTCCTACCTCCCAATATCCTTTTGTGTAAAGACCAGCTCCAAGTTTCAATTTGCTAGTGTTAGTGACCCTCGGCCTTCCTGTATTTAGAAGCTAGTGCTGAAGCCCTGGAAAATATTGCGTGCCGTAGTAGTCAATTATAGATTAATATAAGAGTACTGTGGATACTGTTCTATGGACAACAGTTTATTCGATTAATAGTGCTAACCCTTCATCAGGTCAGAGCATGGACTGATTGTAACAAGGTTTGAACCAATAAAAAGTCCAGTTCCAGGAGATATAAGATAAGCAAAACTACATGGGGGAGAGGAAGGAGGAAAAGATAATCTTTCAAGACAAAAGGTGCCCAGGAAAGTGTAGGGCAATAGAATGAGACGGGAGAGATAACATATATGAAGTGGGGAAGAGAAGGCTCTACTTGTTTCTTTCCTCTGCGTATTCCAGGGAAAAATCTGTTCTTTTTTTATTCTTTCTTTCTTGCTAATTGTTTACAGACAAAAATTCTAAGGCATCGGTGTATTTATCTGCCATTGTAGTTCAGTTGCTCCACTAAAAACCCAAGACATCTGTTTAAAATGTTGGGGTTTTTTTAAGTCTATGACAATCCCCAGAGTACTCCCAGTGATCTTGTACCCCCAGCAATACACGAACATTTCCTTTTCCAACAAAATTCCTGGGAAGAAAATCAGAATCCTGATTGTTGTACCCGTAACTCCCCCCCCCCCATCGGAATATTTTTTGGAAAAATTGAACAGGTCCTTTCCCAGTCTCTTATTCCTGACAGTACAACATCAGGCTGTGTCTTGCTTGTTAATGCTTCCAGGGTGAAAACTTTGGTCCTACACACTGCTGCAGGAAGAAAAGATCTTTTCCAACATCGAAGGATTAAACAATTCCAGGGCCTCGGTCACATCTTTGTTTATTTTATTTTATTTTTTATTGTGTTCTCTTTTTTTTTTAGAAAAAAAAAATCGTGTTTTATTTTGTCTTTTAAGGCAACATTGGGTTCGTTAAAGGTAACTTAGCTAGCCCATTTTAGAATGCAGGGCTTATTCTCGGTTGCCTCAATAGACAGTGACATATATGGAAACTGCCAAGGAATTCCAATAAATTCTTATTGTTTAAAATGTGCTAATTTTGCCCCACCCAATCGATCTTATTTAACATTTGTAACTTACATCTGATTGGTTGGGCAATTTAGCACCATTTTAAATGTAAATTTTATTGAATACCCTGATGGTGTAGTTCATCCTTTTTTGTTACCCTTTAGTTTGATTACAATTCCAGCACATAGTTTTAATCCATTGATCAGACTGCTGCCCTTGAAAACTTCTAATCTCACAGGGAGATTCAATCAAAGTTCTTATCACTTAAAAATGGTGCTAATTTTGACACCAAACCAATCAGATCTTATTTACATATGAAAGCTACACATCTGAGTGGATTGGGGCAAACGTATGCACCATGTTTTAACAATAAGAACTTTTAATTGAACTAACCCTGTTAATTCCCTATAACACACATACCTAATATACATATAACGAACACACATACCTAATTACTACACAGACCTAATAAACCATAACCACACATATACAACATACCACACATATACTAATACAACACACTACCTAATAACACCATACCTAATATACATAATACAAGCACACATACCTAATATACACACAGACATAATAACCATACCACACATTACCAATCCACCATATACTATACTAAACCACCAGCCTATATCATACACTAATATGCTAGGTCCCCAACACTTGCCGATACACTGGTAGTTAGAAACTGCTGGGTTGCGACCAAGCAGATTTTTTTGGTCCAATCGTCCCACGATTTCCATATCAGTCCAGTCGGGCCAAAAATCTGAGTGATTTCACCGTGCCAAATGCCATAACTCACATGGGCAAATTTTCCCGAATTGATCGAATAATCGATAACCGTGTTAGGTAAACTCCTGTCAACTCTGAACAGGTGTTTTATCACTAAGCATTACACATTAAATCGTTGCTGTAACCTATAGGCATTGTTGCCATGGTGAGTTAGTGTGGAGTGTATACTGACCATGTTACTTTCTTAGACATTACAAGCCAGCCATTCAACGTTGAAGACGAATTGATGTCTAACCCCAGATCATGTTTCTTACCAGCAGTTTTTCTGGCCGATACTACAGCCTAACAATTGCCTCTAAACCACATGCAGCACTTCCTCCCTCTCCACCCTGCGCCGGTAAGAACCATTTTTTTTATTTGGCTCTTGATCCAACAGACAAAAGTGCCGCCCTCTGTACTTTTGTCTCAATGGTGGTTCATTAGTGAGATGGCCCTGCCTTGCGTACTAAACAGGTAAAGGGGTTAAGTCTGGACGAAGGCTGGTTCGACCCAGAAATGCAGAGGAATGTCTGCAGATAAGATCACTTTTGTATCTGCATCTCACTTTACATATGCCTCAGTTTCGGTAACATGTGTAGTGGCATGGTACTTACCCGCATTACCTACTTGTCGGTAGTGACTGGCACTAGCACATGCTCTAGGTAACCAGTGGGTTTATAGAGTTTTCTGCTACTGGGATACGACGTGGAATTGTAGCTTGGATTCCTAAGCTATTATTGGTGTATCCCATGTCCGAGCCGATCCTACAGATAACCATAACATCCTATGTGATAGTTTTGAGAAAACCCTGCTGGGAAGTTAATCTGTTTGACAATATCACACGCAAATTCTCAAGGGAAAAAAAGCTCCAGTATTTCATGCGTGTGTCTGTCCTCATAAAATCATTCTTTCATCTAATAGTAAATTTATTTTTAGGTCACTGTTCCTTAAGCCCTATTGCTAAAGTTAGAAATGCCTCAAAGTTCTCGGTAATTAAGTTCCTGCAAGTCAGACAATAATCCAAAAAAAATAAAACCTAAACCCGTAATCAAGGAATGAAGCTTATCTCCCTTTTCAAGTGAATCTATTAGATGCAAGCAATAGTCGTATAAGTAAATTATCAACGCAATAACTGCCAGAGAGAGATCAAGCTTATTGGGTGAAAGAAGGACAAGAGATTTATTAGACTTTACTAAAATCCCAATGTCACTAAAACCTACAGACTGGATACCTATCTGGTGTCCTTAGATAACCACAGCCATAGATAAAACTAGATGCAAGATAAGCGCACACAGCAACCCCAATGACATAACATCAAAAAAAAGCCTTATTTTTGAGAACTAATCTTATTTAAAGGTTTGTCTGCGGCAAGCGGATTAGTTATATAAGAGATTCAATTTTGCACGGAATTTTAAATGTCAATGTATCTGCCAGGTTTGTTTACACCCATTTGGTATATTTCTTATCTCTACTCTCCCACAGAAATCAGAGAATGGAGGAGGCTTAAGGAAGCTTTAAGCCTCCCCAATGGGACCATTATAGCTTATCAGTATGATTAAAAGCTCTTAGGTCATTGCATACAGTGGTTTTAGCATTCAAAAACTAATATAATATGCCATGCCGTAGGAAGGAAAAAAGCTCTTCTGAGGTTAAACCATGGAATGTAATATTATAACAACAACGATCCCAGGTAATTGATCGCTGCATAAAGCACCTGTCACTTAACCAATCACCCAATGAGGTTTTCTAGGCCAGAAAATGTTTTAGAGCCATTATAGTGCAACCTCTGGTTTTTTTTTTTACTGATCACAAATTGACACATTCCAAATAATCATTTTAATGGCAAAAATGGCAGCCATGAAATCACTGACATCAGCTTATACGGGACTGCAGAGGGATGAATAGGGAAGATCAAGGGAACAAATGATTGGCATTGTATGATTGACAATATTGCATTGTATGATTGACAATGTTGGCATTGTATGATTGACAAATGGATTGGCATTGCAACATGTAGGTTTTATAAGACTAGAAACCTTGGAAGATCCACATGCTGCAAAGAAATACGAAATACCAAATTAAGGCTGGTTGTACCAGCCTGGTACGCATGGGTCACAATGACCCAATATTCTAAGAGACAACTGATTAATAATAATAATAATAATTGGTAGTCTGATGGCCTGGACTATTTTACCTTGATCAATCTTGTGGTCTATTGAGTCGGGACCCAAACATTTTTGAAATTGATCATGAGCTCTAGAAGCTATACCAAATTTTGACCTGACGACCAATATATTTGCCGTGCCAGTAGATTGGGCCGAAATACTGACCCTGTTTAGCCGCCTTACTGCAAAATGGTGTCCTTGCTTCAGATCTCAAGTTTTGTACGTTGCCACCCAGGATGTCAGGAAACTCCGTGATCTTATCTTTAGTGAGCTCAAAGGTCAACCATAAACAGTGAACAAGGGAAAGAGAATAAGGCCAATGTTTACGTCAGTTACTGGGTATTCTGGGTATTCTGGGATACCATATAACTGCTAGGACTGCTAGGAAAAGAAAAGTGAATATAGATTGTGTATTTATTGAGGAGAAAGAAATTTTGCCCCAACCAATCAGATTTATTTACCGTAACATTTGAAAGCTAACATCTGATTGGTGGGGCAAAACTAGCACAATTTTTAACGATTACAACTTTTAATAATCTCCCAGAATTTTTAGAAAGCTGGTAACCAGTAAAGATTTATAGAAGATGCAGATTCCATTGGAAGCGTTCTGTGACAGTCTATAATTTCTCCTGCACACATTTCCGGTGGTCTTTCTGTACTTTTTTAGGGAAAGCATTTGGTTGGCCAGCAGCCACTATCAGCCCTATTTAAGTTAAGAACCAAAATACAGTTTTTGCGACCACAAACTTGGCCTTGTAAAGGCCACGCTATTGGACTAAAGGGATCTGCTTTAACCAGTACTGTGTGTGCCTAACTCAAGACTTCCTGGGGCCACTAGTCTGTACCGAGCTCTGCAGGCGTTTCCACTCAATGCCTGTGTATTCCCACTGCCAATATCACGATTATGATTGTAGTCCGTTGAAGATCGTTTTGATAATTTATCATATCAAATAAATAAATCGTGATTAAATTGCCAATTAATTATAAACAGTTTTGGATTTAATAAACCACTTTAAGCACGGCGATCATCCCAACATTATACTACTGGTATAATAACTGGCTGAGCATGATGGAATTGAAGTAATTGTGGCAAGTCGCTGGGATGATAACAAAACTGACTTTTGCTTCCAGATCAGCGATTTAATAGATATTTGGAAACAGCTGGTGTGTACACTGCGTAAAACTGCATCCTATTCAGATTCTCGGCGATCACTTAATAGAGGTGGCATAGGGTCCTGGATAATGGGGTCGAGACGGTTCTGTCTCTGGGCCTATTGAAGGCTTAATGTCTTTTGTCTACGTTCTGTTTTACAAGAACAGTCAACTGAATGGGGCATTACACGTCAAGTGCTACCTGGGTAGATTCTAATGCTTTCACATAGACAAAACCATGCAATAAAGAAAGTTCTTGTTGCAGCGGCTAAGTGAGGGGCAGCACAGTGACAGCAGGGATTTCCTAGAGAATCTGCATCCGTTCAACAGTGGCAGGTTTTGCTTGGAATGGAGATCAGCCAACCTCTCGCTCTCTGTGGGGGGGGGACCAGTAGATTCGGTGAAAAAGGAACATTAACCAAACCAAACCCTGTATGTTGAAAGATTAGACAATGTGGCCCAAATCAACAATTCCAGCAGGGAAATTTCATTTTTATTTTTCACTACTACTTTCTTGTAGGCCACATGGGGGTTTTCTAAGAACCTAAATTCATATTTTATATAATAAAATGCTATATAGTATAGTAGTATTAGTAACTTAGGCACTGCTTGCCACAACCAATCAAACAGTCTTAGATGGGTCTATTACATTCACACTCTTAAATACTAAATGCTGATTCGTTGCTTTACAGTAGGTTTTTGTAACATGTAAACGTATTCCTATATGGGGATAGAAGTGAAGATGTACCCTGCCCCAAAGTCAAGATGCTAATCCTTGCACCAAATGGCCATATGTTTTAATGTGGTGCATTTTTACACATAAACGTGATAGTTCATTCTCCAGTTAAACACGTGGACCCCCAATATACTGTAAAACATGTGAATCCAGCAACAGTAATTTCCCCAAAGAGTAATGGGCAAGTACAAATATAAACACCAACATCACCCGCATGCCGAATAGTGTATACTGCCACTTAAGCCAGCGGCCCCCCTCCCGTCAAGATTCCAATTTCGGGACAGATGCTGGATCTCTACTTGCTACTCACCTCTGCTTTACCATTTCTCTCCCTCTTTTCCTGTTTTCCACCACACACACCCCGTTTCCTTTTAGGAAAGTTAGATATAAAACCACCTGACTAGAAAAATTTTATTTTGCTTTATATAAATATGAAATCCTATAATACTATTCGGTTTGGATTGAAGGTCGAATCGATGAACGTCAGCAAAGGGCATTAGTCCTAAAATAACTCTTTAGTTTCCGATTCAGGTTTGTTTGGATTTTACATTAATTTCCCCTTTAAGAATTAATTGATGGATGTTTTTTAACCCCTCTTACAGTAGCATGTTTATAAGTATACATTAGGTCCAGACGTGTTCTAAGAGTTCCTACAATGCACCAGGGAATACGTATTAGCTGGCTATCAGGATCAAACAGTATCAGGCTGGCCTCTATTAAAGCACCTATTTAGGTTCATAGATCTGTTTTAAGATGGCACTAATGTTTATTGCTAGGCCCCAGCACGTTCAGGCAGAGTTGGATTTCTGCCAGATATTTTTAGAGTGGGGATCACAGACAGTGCTGCTCTTTCTAATAATATATACGGCTTTCTTGAACCACCTGAGACCTTTGCATGTGTTTAACACCTATTTTGCCAGATGAATCTCCAGGGTATCGGGTGATATAGTGAGCCCATCGCTGCATATTTTAGTACGCGTCTGGAATGCTGTATCATCCACAATATGCGAATGAGCCAGACCCGCTCGCTGTCATGTCGGCCAGTATAATACCGTGTGGTCGGCGTGTGAACCAAAGTGCTGACGGTGCCCAATTTACTGAGATATCGACTCTGTCCTTCTCTTCAATCAGTCCGCTGCACTTCTGTGAACTGATATCTACTAACTTTGCTCACCTTTATTCACTGGATGCCAGATGGCCTTAAAACTGCTTCAGCGGACTTTTAAATCCCCCTACATCTGATAGGTTCTATTATAACAGCAATCTGTGCCGACAGACATTAATGGAATGGACTTTTAGAATGGGGTTATGAAAGAAAACGGAGCATTATCTAATAACGGATTGATGTGTCAGGAAGAAAATAAGATGACTAGAGAGACTCGGTTCGAAAGGGCCTTTCTTTCTTTTTTTAATAGAAGGACTGATTAAACACTGAACGGATCCTTAATGTTCTGTGTTCATACACGATCAGTTCGTCATTCAAGAGCTCAGGGCATGTGGAATTTTTCATCATGCCCAAGAGAAAATCAGATGTGTGGAGAGCTCATTACATAAGAGAGGCTTTTGATTGGAGAAGCCTACTGGCATATTACGTAATGCACAACCACAGTATTCTAGTACTTGCGGTAGTATATAAACACAATTGTCCGTGTCATGTGTTTTGTGGCTGGGACCCTGACACTTCCTGCCCCCCAATAGGCAAGTTAACACAATCAGTTGTTTAACACTGGTACCTGATCAGCAGCAGTTTAAACTGCTGATCGTGAGTACCTTTCTCACTGATTGGTGGGCCCTCTTAGTCCCCAGGCTCTCCACTCCTAGTGTCCCTGACACTTCTATCTCTGCCAACATCCGCATATGTTAATGAATGAGGACAGACTGGGAGGGATCCAAAGATGTTCAGTTACTGCAGGAGTATAATGTCCCTTTAACAATAGCCTCCTAACCGACTTATTGATCAATTATCGCCAGAAATCTGTTTGTGTGATTACCAGAAGTCATTCATATTTCCAGCTTAGTTGAGCATTTTACATATAAAATGTAACCTAATCACTAGGGATTTCCATAATTGGTTAGAAAATGTCTTTTATAATGTTAAATTTCACAACATTCACTATATACTACACACAGTAAGGGAACCTCATCCCTCGTAAACGTTTGTTAATAAGGATTTTGGACCAGCCTGCAGGTTCCAAGTGCCATGTTTCCTCATGGCTGAAGTACGAAGTTAGGAATCTGTTATTTGTCTCTTGGCTTTCGCCATCTGTTGAGCATCTCCTAGGCCCTTGGGGTTGATCTGCACATGAAATGCTGAGCAGGCTGCACGCTCCCCCATCGCTGCAGGGAATGTTTTCATTCGTTTACCTCTAGTTCCCTCGCTGAGCAGCTTTAAGCTTGGTTTGTGTCATATAAAACTCCAAGGATCTATTCGGCTTAGAAAATAAAACCCGGAAAAGACAGGTCCATTGGGTTTTGCGGAGATCAGACAGCAGATGAAATGTAGGAGTCATACGAGTCCATGTATGCAAATGCCAGAATTACATTTCTTTAATTTGAAGACTGAACACACCTAGTGTCCAGTGCATTTCACAGCCACTTGATGGTGATAGTCCATCCTTTTCGTTACTGGTTTGTTCCCTTTACCCCAATGCAGTCACCCCCCTGGGAAGCAGTAATGGGACTTGTCTCAGACACAATATCCCTCTCCCTTTTAACCCCTAAGGGGGCACTGGTGGTTAATCTGCTGTGATGTTAAGTGGCAAATCCCAGTGTTGCCTGATTTGCAGGAAAAACTGTCAGCTTACGCACAGCTCACTTTCTGCCCCTTAGAGCATTTCAGGACTTAATGAGCTCAGAGGGATTGTAGAGAAGAAACATTGGAAAGGTGGAATGAACATTTTGCTGCAAACCAGGTTATCCATCCGCCAGCATCTCAACTATAGTGGTTTTTGTAGTTTGAGGGAAAAACGCCTATGTTTATTGTTCGTTTGGTGTGAATGTGTCCTTTAAGGCAGGAAAATTCCCTTTAAAAGTAATCTAATACAGCAATAGGAGAAAAGACTATTGGGCATTTATCGTCTCTTCACTAAAAAGTATTTCCAAGGAACTACAACTCCCTACATGCCTTGCCTGGAAACTTGGGGGTGTTCTATTCCTCGATTCCATCCTCACATCTGGGTTACTAGGGGAGGGTTCTTGTCCACAGGTCCTTTTAAAATCCTAATCCTCCAATCTTCCACGTGTTCTGATTTATATTATTACTTCTGCGACCTATAATTTGTTAGTATTTAACGAGGGGCTTCCCGCTGGCTCACACCAGTATATCTGTCGGTTCCTTTATTGCTCAGATCCTCAGCCTTGGATCTTCTCCCCCAATTCTGTGTTTTCTTACGCTCTCTCTGCGCACAGCAATTCAGTTTAAAGAGGATTTTGCACAGTATGAATATTTTAAATATAGGACAGGAAAAGGATTTTATTCTGAAATGATATATAGCTTCACCCAATTCCCCTAATCTACCATGTATAGGGGTTGAAATATTGTGTTACCAAATAGAGAAATATCACAATACAATACTTGTGTCCCAAACAATAACTTTAAAATCCTATAATTTACTGGGAGGTAAAAGAAACTACTCCTACCCCCCTTTTCTCAATCACGATATCCTTGAAAAATATCAACTTGCATCCTCCTGTTCTCCCCCCCACCTCCCCCCTATTCTATAACATGGAGGAGGAAGTGTCGGGGGAACTTGGGGGTTGGGGGGAGGACTGTCAGCTTGGCCAAATATTGTTAGGATATCAGTGATTGTATATAAGAGTAGGACTGTTACAAACCCTTTAGAATCCTTCATCCTGACTGACCATAGTTCTGCCAGGAAGAAGACTGTTGGTCAGAGCAAATGTATCCACGTCCGGCAGTTCACCTCAACCGGGCGGTGGTCCAAAGATTACCGCACCGGTTGGAACATGTCATGTCATGTCATGGGTCGGTCAAATGCCATGCATTTTTTTCAGCCCAATCACCAATACCACGAAACAAATTGGTCAATCGGGGCCAAAAAATTGCATGGTGTGTACACAGCCTTATGAAGTAGTATCTGCTACCTCCCACACTGCACCAAAGTATAATCTCTTTTCTATTTTGGCAGCTTGTGGTGGCATGGTGAAAAGCCCATTTTGTAAATGGTTGCAATTATGGCATTTTTAACATTGCTGAGAAGGGGTGCAAAATGTTGCCGGTGCTATTATCTGCAGCAGCCATCACAATAGCCTCTTTACAGTTAGATAACTTCTGATTGGTTGCTGTAGATTATTAACACCATCAGATTGCACCTCTTTACATACCCCCATTGAATTCAAATGAACTAAATGACTAATGTTATAACCAGGATGCAACGGTACATTTCTTCTTGCACTGACAAGATGCCAGAAATTATAATTGAACATTTCTATAGAGCGAAAGGCTGGGTTTTCCTGTATTAGAGTAAACGCTCTTACCACATTAAAGATCACCAGTTCTGCTGCTGAAGTTTAAGGGCAAAGTTTGCAAGCCAAGAATAGTTTCCACGGATTTTCACATCCAAGGAAACTGGACAGCCTGCCATATGTCACTGAAATCGCTAATTCTTAGAAGTGGTCCTATTTATCTGGTTCGACCGTTCTGTACTCTCACTTGTTCTATTAAGCAATGGTTTTCATTTTTTCATGAAAAGCTTTGAACCCTCAGTTCTTAGAAATTAAAAGAACAGCCAACGGGAACAATTCCCCATTTGATAATAACCTACGGCTAGAAAATCTCAACTGCTTCCACATTTGGAGCTCAGATCAAACGAGGGGTTTATCCAGGTGACTCCATAGACCAGGATGTCCAACCTCCAGACTTTAACAGCAGAAGGGGGTCAAACAGTTGGTCATCCCTGCAGTAGGCTGTACCTACATACCCAACATGTGGTTTTGGTATACAACGTTCTCTTATCTTGAGGTTTGACCTTGGGTGGGTGTAAATTTGTCCAATTTGTTCTTAAAATAAAGACCATCTGAATGCATGTATCTGCTCTAATATTTCTCTTTGCTTAAAGGGATGCTAACGTACCTAACATAACAATACCCTGGCTGCCATTAATTGTTTAATCAGAACTAAATATTCTAATTTGAAATATCAGTACTGAAAAATAACATATTTGTCTTGAGATGTTGAAATCCTTAACCAGGTATAGGTTAATCTGGTGCACTGATATAGTTCTTTTCTGTTGTGTGGGTGGGTCTGTATCTGTACACATGCTAACGTTTGGTCAAAGAAATCTAGGTACAGAGCGATTAGGTGGCCATAGACAGATCATATTAATGGCTGATATCCTCCCATCCCATACACAGAGCAGTAATAAGCTGACAACCGGTATCGCCTATAATATGGATTGGTCTATGGCCACCATTAGCTTTATTCTAAAGCAGGCTTAAAGGGCCACCACCTAATAAACTCTTTATATGTTATAGTGCTTTTTCCCCCAGCCCCAAACGCATTACTCTTACTTGCAGAAACTCCCCCAATAGTTACTTACCTTCCCTCTATCCTTCGCCACACGTCCCGGCCTCTGCTTGCAACTGCAGCAGGGGGCCGGACCAGCACTGCGTCTGTGATTGGCTGAGAGGCAGCCAATCACGACGTGGCTGCCGGTTGCTTAGAACGCAGGAGGATAGAAATAAGGTAAGTAACTATCGGGGGAGTTTTCTGCAAATAAGAGTAATGCGTTTGGGCTGGGGGAACAAGCACTATAACATATAAAATGGTTAAACACTAGGGGGAGGGAGACAAATCGGGGAGGGGGGGAGCGGGGAGGGCTCAGTCGCATGCCAAAAGGAGAGACAGGAGGCAGAGTCCTAAATGGACTCTGCTATCCTCATGGTGGCCAGTTTTTCAGATTTTGTGGGGACATTACAGGAGAACCATTTGGAGCTGGAATGTAAGGTAAGGATTTTATTACACTACACAGTGGGGCCAGTATGGGGGAAATGATAATTTTGGGGGTGGACATGGCCTTTAAGAAAAACCACTTTTTGAACCTCGTAAGCTAAGTACAGATGTTACATATGTTAGGTACTGTAGTACCAAGCACACTGCCAAAAAATCTAATATGTGTACAGGCTGGTATAGCATTGATATGTCCAGTAGGATCACTTTTTCCCATTTTGTTAACTTCCCTGTAATTGCTGACGTTTTTTATTTTGATTCCCTGACATCACCTAGATACTTGTCATGTGTTCTGGGCAGCAAATCTGGCTATGAAACATGAGCCAAAAATGAAGATCTGCCACTTGGAGTGCGTCCCAAGAAGCTTAGGATATAGAGGGAAATGAGAAGAAAACAGATGGAAATCAATGGAAGTTTATTTGATTTCTTACCTTTACATTCTGCCACATAAAGGCACAAACCGCAAATGCTAGTAAATGGAAGAGTCTCAGCTCCGCAGGCAGATGGCAAGGCTGCAAGTTTTTTGCCTGTTCTAATCGTGGACTATTTATTACTCAAACTTCAGTGGAGCAGATAAGTTGGTTTTTTATAAAATGGTACCAAGTTTTCTGTATTTGCTACATGAACATTTTCTGTCAAACTAGTTGATTTTCTAACTAGAAATCTTTTTTTTTTGAACGTCCATTGATTTCTATCACGGCAGAACGTAGGGAAAGTGCCAAACACTTTCCTACATTGCCTATGAGCAGGATTTTCACCCGCTTCATGGGAGTGG
The DNA here is from genome assembly GCA_019447015.1 of Hymenochirus boettgeri. Taxonomy (NCBI): domain Eukaryota; kingdom Metazoa; phylum Chordata; class Amphibia; order Anura; family Pipidae; genus Hymenochirus; species Hymenochirus boettgeri. Next base: position 29,607,534 of record CM033475.1, on the reverse strand, counting down.
TTTCGCCCATTAAGGAAATTCTATACCTTCTATTTTCACCTAATTGAGCCATCATAACTCAGTACCCAGTAGGTATAGTAAATCAGGGGCCATGGAAAGTATTGCAATCTTGGGGTTTGGATGGTCTTGGTTCTATGTTAAACTTTAAACGGTGGGGGAGTTGAGAGATATATTTTCAGGCAAAGATGCAGAACAGACGTAGGCTAATTAAAAACCCACATCTCCTATATTATTCGTTCTACTTCTGTTGCTGAACATATAAATTGTTTTCGGTGAGCAACAACTTTTTTTGCGGTTGCATGCTCTCTGGTTGCCTACATAACACAGAACGCAGCACAAGCGGAAGATAAGGTGCAATGCCATCCAGCAGAGTGTAACCTCAGCCAAGACAAGAATTCAAGGGTTTTGCTTGATTTTCTTCAGCAGGGAACTTTTGAAGTGTAAAGGTTAATTAGTTGCATTATAATGTATCCCATAAATAACAGGCTTATTGTTGGTGCACTCAACGTAGTAGCGTGCCAATTATAACCCAGAAGTAGCCCCCATTAATTATTAATTATATTGTACTAGTCCCATCCGGTCGGTCACTGTGCATCCTACTTGGCCCAACGTTATGTGTCCTTTGCGACTGTGGCTCAGGAGTCAGACAGAATATCTCATAACTGGAGTGTGTGCTCTTTATATAAACGGACGGGGGTCTTACACATAAAACTCTAAAGGAAGGGATTATAATGGATTAGTACCCCCAACCTCAGAGTTCTGTAACATTTATAAATGCACTTTGCCTGAGGTCTCGTGCTTCAACATGGGATGTCTCAGTAACTTCTAATATCCTTATAATTAGCAAAGGGTACATTATCCATTATATGATATGGGGTGCTATGGGATACTAGTTTTCGTGCATTACTAAGCGATCGCAGCTCTCAGTACATTACCCTGATGATTCGTACTGTTCATTACATGATCACGTGTCCATTCAGATAGTTCCCACTCACAGCTTGATGTCATTCATTTTGCTTAAGCGACTGATCAATACAACAATTGCCCTGCCCGTTCTTATTGTTTGTTTCCATGAACCAGTTAACTTGCCCAATGGAGGGGGGAGAGTCTGAATCCCTGTGCAGTCAGGACTGGATTTCTTTTTTTCTTCTTTCTTTACTTGAAATCTCCTCTCCCATAGCAGCGTGTCTCCCATCCTCATTCACAGGAAACACCTGGGTTCATTAGTCTATGTACCTTAAAACCAATGCTGGCTGCAATCCGAGCTTGAACCTGAATTACTCCTTCAAATCCACCCCCTCTAATGTTCTGTTGCTACTCTTCCCCCTGCCCACCCACTGCCTGTCAGGGATAAAAGGCGGTTTTGTTCTTTTGAGCTTTCATCAGCTGGGCTGTTTGGGTTTTTTTCTCTTTTATGTGCACATTAAAGCAGCACGTTATTGTATCTAATATGGATCTCTGCACCCGACGCAGCCTAAAATGATTTTCATGAAGGCTGAGCACATTTTAATCAATCCATGGTTTGTGCAGTAATAGTGATAGATCTGTAATGCGCATTATTAGGTATATACCGTACCCTACCCTCCAACATCCTCCTCCCTTTAAATAGGCACAATACTGGAGATGCTTGCACAGAGCTGTGCTGAGATCAGGGTCACATTATTATCCTCCCCTGCAGCTCTGCACCACAGTGTTCCTATAAGAGTACCATGGGAATGTTGGAAGGGATGCTGTACATATATATTAAGGGTATCTTAACCACATTTCAAAAATATACCTTTAGATACAGCAAGATCCCACTACTTTTTATCAGATTTTAAATCTGAGCTGTAGATTCTGAGAAATCATCTTTGAAATCACAGCATTTACATGGAAAGACCTGTCACTCCAGAAGCAGAAATTATAATATGTGACCCATTCCTGACTTTGCCTGCCTGCCAGCACACTTTCTGCAACAATTAAGAGAATCAAGCAGAGAAAAGACAGCAGGGGAAGGGAGGGGGAGATGTGTAAGCAGATCAGTGTCCATGGTGAGGCGTGCAGAACTTAAGTGTCGCAGACACTACAAGGAGCAGTAAGGGAGGTGGGGGGATAGTAGCACTCACTGAACATTATAATTTATGACAAAGCAAGCACAATAAATATGTTAATACCACCATTTTCTCTCAAATTGAAGTTTCAGATAATGTAATTTGTTTTGTGAGTATAGTGACCCTTTAAAGGAAAGACCTAAATTATTATTATTTTATTTATTATAATCCTCCCATTATCCCATATCCTCTGATTCTAAGCTGTAATCTAAATGAAGGTTTCTGCTAATCCTATCTGAGCTCCATGTATTAGCTCGCCCATTGCCCTCATCCTTGCTCGTTATAAGTTTCCCTTATGGTCATTTTGTGCTGATTTGTATGTGGATTTTACAGGAGTGCTGTTTGTATTTTATTAATAAAGTCCTTAAGGGGAATACAGACTGTGTTCCTCTCGTCTTGATAAACTGAAAGTCTCAGCTTTCCAGACCGCTGAATAGGCTCAGTTTAAACTGTTTTAATGATGTAAAAATGATGTAAACCCTATAATAGCCACTAATAATATTCCCAGTGGACACTGATTTGTGTATTTCCAACCACATCTTCCTCTGAGGCCCTAGGCCCTGTATTAATATTACAGTAAGCAGCCGCTATTGTACATAAAAGAGCATGGCGCTCCATTCATACATATTGTAACAGTGCCAGCCTGTCCATTGTAACGATAGGAAGGGGGAACAAGCCTTGTCTCTCAGCTTATTCTTCCTACCCCCATTTACAATTATAGACAAGGAGAGGCCCAGATGAAAATACTTTGCACACTAACTTAGTGAACACCCGTCCCCTCTCCCTCCAGTGTGTTGGAGTCCAGAAGCTCGTTTTATTGCTCCCACACCAACTTGACTGCAGTTAGCACGCCCATACGCTACAATAGGAGCATATCTATCCAATGTTCATCTCCTCTTTACACAAATTTTCCTCCATAACAGAAAGGGTTTTTTTAGTATTTAAATTAGGATGTAAAGAAGTAAATCAGTGTTGCAGTTGAATTGCTGACAATTTATCAGTACTTGGGAGGACTTTATATACTTAACACTACAGATTACAAGATGGGTTTGTGTTCAGACACAATGGTCGTTACAAGTGGCTCTGGTGTTACAAGATGGCGTCTGGTGTTACAAGATGGCGTCTGGTGGTTTACAAGATGGGTCTGGTGTTACAAAGATGGCGTCTGGTGTTACAAGATGGCGTCTGGTGTTACAAGATGGCGTCTGGTGTTACAAGATGGCGTTGGTGTTACACAAGATGGCGTCTGGTGGTTACAAGATGGGGTCTGGTGTTACAAGTGGCGTCTGGTGTTACAAGATGGCGTCTAGTGTTATAAGATGAATCTTTTGATGTTTTAAAAGGAGACAGGGTATTTTGGTTTAAGTTTGAATAAAAATTAGACTTTTAAAAGCAAATATAGGGCATGTATGTAAATAGATTAACATATACACATTACTTCTTTTACACATTGGCTTGGCTTAGGCTTACTGGGGCCAAAAACACCTTGTATGTTTTAAAAGACAAAGGAGTGTTGTTGGAAGTAAATTTAGGCCTTTCATGTAAATGGGTGGCTGTAAAGTAGACACACATTAAGCATACATATAATCATACCTTCCAACAAGAACCCTTTAATCTGTACACTTATTGAAATAACTGGTGCAAAGCTGTAGGGGAGATAATGAAGTGAACCTGATCTTAGTACAGCTCTGTGTAATGTATTTCTCAATAGTGTCCCTATTTAAAGGGGAATGTTGGAGGTTAGGTACCTATAGAATACCATAGTACAGAGCTGCAGGGGGAGGATAATAAGAGAACCTGATTTTTATCACAGCCTGTGTAATGCTTTCTCAATAGTGTCCCTATTAAAGGGAATGTTGGAGGATAGGTACTTATAGAAATAACATGATACAGAGCTGCAGGGGGAGGATAATGATTGACCCTGATTTTACCACAGCTCTGTGTATCATTTCTCAATAGTGTCCCTATTTAAAGGGGAATGTTGGAGGATAGTATATAGAAATAACATGTATACATAGCTGCAGGGTGAGGATAATGAAGTGAACCTGATC
>CM033475.1:29588776-29603279 GCA_019447015.1 Hymenochirus boettgeri | reverse complement strand
GAACCTGATTTTACCACAGCTCTGTGTAATGCATTTCTCAATAGTGTTGTGTCCCTATTTAAAGGTGAATGTTGGAGGGTAGGTACTTATAGAAATAAAATGGTACAGAGCTGCAGGGGGAGGATAATGAAGTGAACCTGATCTTATCACAGCTCTGTGCAATGCATTTCTCAATGGTATCCCTATTAAAAGGGGAATGTTGGAGGGTAGGTACTTATAGAAATAACATGGTACAGAGCTGCAGGGGGAGGATAATGAAGTGAACCTGATTTTATCACAGCTCTGTGTAATGTATTTCTCAATAGGGTACCTATTTAAAGGGGGATGTTGGAGGGTAGGTACTTATAGATATAACATGGTACAGAGCTGCAGGGGGAGGATAATGAAGTGAACCTGGTCTTAGTACAGCTCTGTGTAATGCATTTCTCAATGGTGTTCCTATTTAAAGGGGAATGTTGGAGGGTAGGTACTTAAAGAAATAACATAGTACAGAGCTGCAGGGGGAGGATAATGAAGTGAACCTGATCTTAGTACAGCTCTGTTTAATGTATTTACTCAATAGTGTCCCTATTTAAAGAGCAATGTTGGAGGGTAGGTACTTATAGAAATAACATAGTACAGAGCTGCAAGGGGAGGATAATGAAGTGAACCTGATCTTAGCACAGCCCTGTGTAATGCATTTCTCAATAGTGTCCCTATTTAAAGGGGAATGTTGGAGGGTAGGTACATCTAGAAATAACATGGTACAGAGCTGCAGGGGGAGGCTAATGAAGTGAACCTGATCTTAGCACAGCCCTGTGTAATGCATTTCTCAATAGTGTCCCTATTTAAAGGGGAATGTTGGAGGGTAGGGTATATATTCTGGGAGACTTCTGCCATTTAACCTTCACCTTTAAATATGTATACCATTGAGAAATGCATTGCTTGGAGCGGTGCTAACATGGGGTTGTTGACTTCATTATCCACCCTGCAGGTCTGCACCCCCTCTAGCAGTACAGATGGCAGTTAGAAAACTCACCCCTAAGCAGTGACGTATCTACGTTAAAACATTCGGGGCACGTGCCCCGGATATTTGGCAAAGTGCCCCAAATGTTTTAATGGACTTCACCTTTAAGAAGCCCCAAACTTCCGGATTTCCTGACTGCACGAACCTCTGGGCACGTCACGCAGCCGGCACAGTTACGTCATGCGCAACGCCGGCGCGCTGATGTCACGCACACATGCCGGCGCGACAGATATCAGGGACAGATAAGTAGCAGAGCCAAGCCAGAGTTAGTTAGATAGATAGATAGATAGATAGATAGATAGATAGCAGAGAGTTAGATAGATAGATAGATAGCCTGATAACTCGATGCTAGATAGATAGCTAGATAGATAGATACGATAGATTAGATAGCTAGATCGATAGCTCGATCGACGCTAGATAGATAGCAGATAATAGATCGCCTCCTCGGCCGCGCTCGCTAGGATCGCATAGCTCGCGAGCCTCTCTGCTGCTCGCTCGCTGCGCCGTTATCCGTTCGCTCTCTCGATAGCGCGTGTGCGCTCGCTCGCATCAGCGCGCTCGCTCGCATCGACTCGCTCCTCCCTCGCTGACTCTGCTCCTGATCGCTCGCCGCGCGTTCGCTCGCTCGCTGCCTCGCTAGTCGATCCGATAGCTAGCTCGCTCGCGATCGCTCGCTCGCTCGCTCCTATCCGACTCTCTCGCTCGCTCGCTCTCTCGCTCGCTCGAATAATCCCGGCTCGCTCGCTCTGATCGCTATCTAGCTCGCTACGCTCGCTCGCTCGCTCGCGAGTTCGCTCGCTGCTGCTCTCTCGCCGCGCGTTCGTCGCTCGCTCGCGCGCTAGATCGCATAGATAGCTCATAATAGATAGCTATATTGTAGATACAGCGCGTTCGTCGCTAGATTAGATCTCTAGATAGATAGATTCTAGCGCCTCGCTCGCTCGCTCTCTGCTCGCTCGCTCTCTCGCGGGGCTTTTCGCTCGCTAGCTCTCGCTTAGCGAGCGTCTCTCGCTCGCTCGCCTAGCTCGCTCGCCTCGCTCCTCCTCCCTCGTTCGCTCGCTGCTCGCTCGCGCGCTTCGCTCGCTCTCTCGCTCGCTTGACCCGCTCGCTCACTCGCTCGCTCGCTCGCTCGCCGAGCGTTCGCTCCGCTCGCTCGCGCGTTCGCTCGCTGCTCGCTGCTCGCTCGCCGCTGCTGCCGCGCTTCGCTCAGCTCGCCCTCGCATCGCATAGATAGATCGCATAGATAGCAGCTAGATAGAACGCTAGATCAGCTCGATTAGCTAATAGATAGCAGAGATGCGAGATAGATAGATGATAGATAGATGATAGATTGATGATAGATATAGATAGATAGGATAGAGATAGATAGATAGATAGAAGAGTTAGATAGATAGCTAGATAGATAGATTGATAGATCGATAGATAGATAGATAGATAGAAGATATAGATAGATAGATCGATTTACACAAAGTATTAGAGCACTCACAGGTCTTTGTGAAAATTCAGTGTTTATTCCATACACACTATGATGGAATAAACACTTGAATTTTCACAAGACCTGTGAGTGCTCTAATACATTTTGTGTACTGCTAGATAGATAGATATATAGATAGATAGATAGATAGATAGATAGATAGATAGATAGATAGAATAGCATATAGATAGATAGATAGATTGGCAGAGATAGATATATATAGATAGATAGATAGATAATAAGATAGATAGATAGATAGGAGAGAGAGTTATATAGATATAGATAGCAGTTAGATAGATAGATAGCAGAGATAGATAGCATAGTATATAGATAAATAGATAGATAGATAGATGAATAGATAGATAGATTAGATAGATAGATAGACAGATAGTATAGATAGATGAGATAGATAGATAGATAGATAGATAGATAGATAGATAGATCGAGATAGATATATAGATAGATAGTATAGATAGTAGATAGATAATAGCAGGATAGATAGAATATATAATAGCAGAGATAGATAGCATAGATACTAGATAAATAGATAGAATAGTGCTAGATAGCAGAGTGATATAGATAGATAGATATAGATAGATGAGATAGATATAAGATATGATGATAGATAGATAAGAGTTAGATAGATAATAGATAGATAGCCAGAGAGTTAGGATAGATAGATAGCAGAGATAGCATAGCATAGATAGATAATAAATAGATAGATATATGAAGCAATTAGATATCAGAGAGTTAGATAGATATATAGATAGATATGAAGAAGATAGTACTAGATAATAGATTAGATAGATAAGAATAAACAGAGTTAGAAACAGAGAAGATGATAGTATATCGATATGATAGAAGATAGTAAGAATTAGATAGAATAAGAGATAGATGAAAGATATAGATATAAGATAGATAGAAGGATTAGTAGAGTAGATATGACAGGATAGATGATTAGCATAGATAGATAGCTAGATAGATGAGAGATAAGATAAGCCATAGATAGATGGATAGATAGAAATGCTATAGATGATGATAGATAGATAGGCATAGATTAGCAGAGATAGATAGATGAAGATAGATGATAGATTGATAGATAGATAGATGATAGATAGATTAGATAAGATAGATAGATAGCGAGAGTTAGATAGATAGCTAGATGATAATTGATAGATAGATAGATAGATAGATAGATGATAATAGATAGATAGCAGTTACAACAAAATGTATTGAGCACCACAGTGTCTTGTGAAACTTCAAGTGTTTATTCCATGACACACTATGATGGAATAACACTTGAATGTCACAGACCTGTGATGTGCTCTAACATTTTGTGTGACGCTATGATCATGGTCATTATTAGAGCACCAGGCATGACTGGAAGTCTGTAAGTGAGTTGCACACGTATTTGCCTTTGATAGCATAGATAGATAGATAGATAGTAGATAGATAGCGAGAGTTAGATAGATAAATAGAATAGGATGAGCCGCGAGTTAGAATGTAGTCGATGATAGAGAGCAGAGAGTAGCTAGATAGGTCAGATACGCAGGTAGATTAGTAAAGTCGATAGATGATAGATAGATAGATAATAGATGATAATAGAGAGTTCAGTAGATAAGTCGACTCGATGACTACGATGACGCGTAGCATGATGACTAAGTCGATGTAGCGCCGTCGTCGTCAGCTCGCTCGCATGAGTAGCTCGCATGCTGCGAGATGACTATAGATATATCATAGATCTCAGATCCGATAGATCGCTAGCTAGCTCGAATCTCGCTACGATATAGCAGAGTTAGACTAGATCCCACACGAGATCGACCAGCAGCCGCAAGACAGTACACATGGGCAGATTCTATAGACACATAGATATATTGAGAGAGAGAGAGGGAGCAGAGAGAGGGACAGATAGAGATGACTATACAGAGAGAGGAGAGATGCTAAAGAGAGAGAGAGGACAGATCGATACTAGATAAGGTGCAGAGGCCATGTAGAAAGGTACAAGAAGGTCTCCCTGGCCAAGGTGTTGGGCCATGCGTCTTGACTACAACTGAACCCAACAAGTAGTTTAAAATTACCAGATTGCTACCAGTATATAAATGAAATTGCCAGTTTACTGTGCCTTTGTGTCATTAATTTTGTCTCTCTGTCAACTCTGATCTCTATCTCTGCTCTGTCTATTTCACTGTTTTCTGTTCTGTTTATCTCTATGGGCTGTGTGTCTATGTTTTGGCTTTTTTCTGTCTTGTCTTTTTGGCCATCTCTATTAAGTACATAGTGGGTGTGGCTTAATTGGGGAGGGGAAAGGGCGTGGCCTAAATATTTTGCTCCACGCAGTGTATGGAGTGCCCAAAAGTGTCCCTGATGTTCTTAGACCCTAGATACGCCCCTGCCCCTTGGTGCCTTCAATGCTCCACACTAGACCTGCTTGCACCCTCCCCTCTGCTGGCCTATGTCTTGAATGCGCAGTCAATGGGAGGAAGCACTTCTTGAAGAACTGTGTCCTCCCATTGGTTGGGCCCACTCCAATGGTGATTCCTCCCCTTTACTATTCAGATATAAATATGTTCCACTGGTAGTGAGTACACCCTTCACATTGTGTAAATATTTTATTATACCTTTTCATGGTACAATAGTATACTGAAGGTATGACACTATTGTAAATTAACGAACGTTCGGCGTAAATTGCAGCTGTACATTGACATCCCCCATCTCTGTACCGCACGTTTATGAATATCGCCCTTTGATACGATGTAAAGTAGAACAGTATAAATCTATCCGTCCCCTCAAAATAAACCGTGTTTGCAAAAGATTCGGCCCCCTTGAAGTTTTCCCACACTTTTGTCACATTACTGCCACAAACATGATCATTTTAATTGGAATTCCCACGTGAAGACCAATACAAGTGGGTGTACAACCGTGAGAAGTGGAACGAAAATCATACATGATTCCAAACATTTTTAACAAATCAAAAACTCGCAAAGTGGGGTGGCGTAATTAATTCAGCCCCTTTGTATTGGGAGTGTGAGAGTAGAGCTGTGGTAGCACACACAAGCCCTTAACAGGATCCTCTCTGTTCTGTATATAAATGGACTTAGCATTGTTTATATTAACTTCTTGCATACACTGCAGTTTACTGCTCGACTCTGTTAGTACACTGGTAGCGATAAGGGGGGAAAGTTTGTTTACGGACACACTGTGAACTTGTCCGAAATTAAAAACCCCAACAAACAGCAACAAATACCAAGGTTTAAAACGAGTACTATTACTGAAAGGCAAGGCCCGAAGGTGATTGGTCTTGGTTACATTGCTAACTTTAAAGGAGAACCTAAAGCAGAATCTAACTGCAGCTGTGCTGTCTCTTAAATCTAAGCTGCCCATTGCTCCCTGCTCAACCTTTCCTAGTGCTGCCTTTGTTAAGAAATCCTGTTTTAATCTGTTACATAAGTACTGGCAAGGTGAAGGCAGGATCCCCTGTTTGTGTGTTACCACCCCTCTGGCCCCGAGCCACTTCATTTCCTGGTCGTGCTCAGAGTGTGGTGTACCCCAGGGGGACATTTTTATGGGATAAATGTATTGTGTAGGGACATGATTGGTATGGGATAAGATAGTATTGTTAGGACACTGATTGTATGATAAGATTGTCTTGTGTAGGGACCACTGATTGGTCAATGGGATAAGATCTTGTATGTGTGGGGCCATGATTGTATGGGATAAAGATTGTATTGTGTAGGACACTGATTGTATTGGATCAGAAGTTGTATGTGTGTAGGGAAACTGACTTGTATGGGATAAGATTGTATTGTAGGGAACCTGATTTGTTATAAAATGTTGGTAGGATAAGGGATAGTTGTATTGTGTAGGGGCAACTGATTGTATGTGATAAGATTGTATTGTGTAGGAGCAACTGTTGTATGGGATAATATGTAATTGTGTATGGGCTGATTGTTTATGTTCTTAGGGTACTGATGATGGGATAAGATTGCATGTGTAGGGACACTGATTGGATGGGCATAAGATTGTATTGTTAGGGGCACAGGTTGGATGGGGATCACATTGTATAACTACACATGCAAAATGATCTGTATATAATATTGTGATTTTAGTCAGTGGGTATTTCCCTCTGCCTGTCTTTATTCATGGGAATACAGGACACAGTTGATATTATAAGCAGAGTTAGAGTTATTACAGACGGTTGCCTTTTACACTTCAGGTTATTTGACTTTGCTCTGACTGCGACATGTCTCCTTTAATTACCCTGTTCCCTCCATTCAAAAATCTCCCCTTAGAGATTGGTTTCTTGGGGTGGATGCTGGGAGAGCCCCCAACTACAGTTACAGCAAAGTCAGTCACAGCCTGCTACGGACATTTAGATAAAACAAAACCCTCCAACAATGATGGTATTTGGTTTCAGACACTTCACCTTCACCAAATATGTGCCTTGTATGAAAGAACAAACTACGACCACAGCTGCCAGTCAGGAACTCTAAAAGTGTCTTTCCCAATTACAACCATAGGCAATCAAAACGATACCATTCTGGTTCTAGTAGTCTGACCACAACTAACCCTCACTAAAGAGCTCTAACTATTTATAGAACCTAACCCTTCCCATAATTTATTGGTATAAAATCCAGGATCCCATCAAGATGTAAAGATTCATTCTAGACCATCATTTGTGGACATACTGATTGAGAAGTGCTATAAAGAGAGAGAGTTCATGGCAATCGGTTTTGGATTAGTACTGAAGTTGTCAGGTCATACCACAGCTGTGTATATGAGATCTGCATAAAATAAGCAGATAATTAAGCTATGAGCTTAGGCATCAATTAGAGCTCCAGTTTTAATTATTGGCTGTATAAGTTGTTGTTTAGGCGGTCCTGTTTATTCTCGCTAATCTTATCCTCGAAAGTGGTTTATTCTTAAATAAGCCTTGTAGATCTCATTCTTATTTTTGCTACTCTGTTCAATACCTTGCAATAAATTTGTAGCAGCACACTATGTGACTGGACTAAACATCCCATGGTTTCTCTCCCAAGAAACACTCCTCCAGTAGTGAAGGAAAGTCAGACGGGCCGGCAGTGTGTATTACTATCAACGATCTAGAGGGTAACAGGCTAATTAGACGAGCTAGTTAAAACACATTAACAAACCATTGCAGTTTAAATGGTACTGAAGTATCCTACACACTTTCTCTCCACATAACAAATTCCTCGACCAGGGTCCACTTTCATTGTCTAGCCTTTGACCCATGTTTGTTTTCTATCATGTACTTTATAAAGGGAATGGTTGAGGGTCCTGTGTGTTGTAATGAACTACTGTGTGCGTGTAAGTAAAAGTCACACGGAAGTTATTAGAAACAATTGTCAGAAAACAGAAAATAAAATCATATAGAAAGATATAAGATCAAATTTTCTTCTTGTTTCTGACACAATCTTCTGACCCAGAGTAGACTCTCACAACTTTAATTGGATATAAAATGATCCTAGCAAGTGCTACTAGGGGAATATACAAATCAGCGAATGAAGCTCTGTGCCTTTCCCCAGTGTGTTTGTGATTTGAATATTTTGCTTAATATATTTCGCACACCATAGGATATAGGAGGTGTAGTTTGAATGCGTGTAGAAAATGGTTTATGGTCACAGAAGGTACGGTCAGAATTTCAAATGGCGTGCCATCTTGGAACTAAAAGTAAAGTTTGTATAGAACAGGACGGGTACAAAAGGAATCTTTTACACTGTTAGGTTCAGAGACAAGAACTTTCCATACTACATTTGTGGTTTTTTTTGTTAGTCCCCCTTATTTTAAGGATGGCGGTTGGTCTGAAACTCTCCCAACATTTTAAACATTTTGTTTGTTTGTAGTGGATGGCTGGAATTGTGGTCCTAGAAACTTTTCAGGATTCATACTTGCCAACAGTCTTAGGATCTGCAATACAGTCCTCAATTTTCACCCACTTCTCCTGGCAACCCTGCTCTATGCAGTGTCCAACAAAGAGAGAGATCTGTAGGACCTTTTTTTTAGTGAATCTTTCTTCATAGACTAGGAATTGTGCAATGTATTATCATGTCTCATGGAAGTGTCCATAGAACTTTATTTGGAATGTTGGCATTAAAGGTTAAATACCTCAATCTTTGGTACAAGAAACCGTTGCATTCAGCTGGAGGGTGTAGATCAAGTGAATATTACCATTCATGTACAATCATAATTGTCTAATGTCCAAAGTAGACCCAAGTACCTATCAAGTACACGCACGCTCACCGATCTCTTTAATGCCCTGTAAGGACAGATGGAGTCTACATTTAACCGGTCACTTTCCACCGTCACACATTTTAGGCATAGGCACCTAGGCAAAGTGCCTTGCAAACCTTGTACACATGGGCAACCCATGGTTCTCCCTAGCATCTCCCTGTCACTTTTCACTTGGCTGTGTTAGATCTGCTCTCCTCTGTTCTGCTGTAATGTGTACATTGTAGTGAGTAGAGACCTGAACTCAGCTCCCTCTACTTGGATACAATGTTACAAACTGAACTGAAGGTGAAGGAGGAGGGGGGAGATGAGCTCCAGCTAATAGTACGGAGGAGAACATTCTAAATGGTAAAAAGGTAAAAGCTGCTGCAACTTTATATAACAGTGGCCCCTGTGCAGCAGCCATGAGATTCCCTATCTCTGTCCTCTTCTGCTGGCACTAAGGGTTAATGTAAATACTCTGCTGCACTGAAGGGTTAATGGTAATACTCTGCTGGCACTGAAGGTTCATGGTAATACTCCTGCTGGCACTGAAGGGTTAATGTAACTCTGCTGCACTGAAGGGTTTAATGGCAAATCTTGAAAAGTGCTGGCACTGAAGTGTTAACGCAATATTCTTGGAGGCTCTGCCACACTTCTGTGATTTTACGTGGGGCACTGGTATTGCCATCAGGTCACTTAGGGCACCAAGATGGCTAGAAACGGCCCTGTTTCCACCAACCCCCGTGATTGGCCTATTTAAAGGGCGTGGTCCCCTTCTTAAAAAAAATCATATAATATTCTCCTTGTTCCCCCCAGCCCAAACCGCTATAGTTTTAAGTTCACACCAGAAGTGCCCCAAATATTACTTACCTTCCCTCTTTCCTCCGCCGCACAGCGAGGCCCTCTGCTTGCGAGAAATGCAGCAGAGGGGGCGGGACCGCATCGCGTCTGTGATTGCCTGAAGTGGCAGCCATCACGGAGCGGCTGCCGGGAGTCATGCAGCAGAGGAAAGAGGGGAAGGTAAAGTACTATTTTGGGGCCATTTCTGAACTTAAAGCGCTAGCTGTTGGGTGGGGGGACCAGGGAGAATATTATATCAAAATGTTTTACGCTAGGGGAGGGAATCCAATCGGGGATGGAGTGGAGGGGGAGAAAGGGCTGCGTGCGCTGCAAACTTTTCTCCCGAGGGGAGACAGGAGGCGAGTCCTATATGGACTCTGCCAAATTAACTCCTGTTGTCGTTTTTTTGGGACTGTGGGGGGTATAGCAGGTGGCTCATATGGAGCTGGTAATGTAATGTAAGGAATTAAACTACACTAACACAATGGGCCAGTAGTGGGGGGATTATAGTTTTGGGTGGACATGCCCTTTAATATTACCTGCAACATAAAAAGGTTCTACACTACGTATATCCATCAATTATTCTATTGCATTTATAATAAATGGCAATATCCCATATATAATCTTCACATTAAATGACATTGCAAGCTTTTTTTATTAAATCCCTCCAACTACAATCCAACGATAAAAGACTTTCCTTGCAGTCTTGTGAAAACAATGCTGACTCATATTTCTAATATATCTCTGTTACTCTCCCAATAAGTTGAATCTTCCCAAAAAATTCCCTGAGTCACACGTTTTTTAATCAACATGTAAGATGGGTAATCCAGGGGATCATCACTGTATAAAGAATATGGACATACCGTAACCATTCATTAGAAGGCTATTTTCACAACTGACACACCACTTGGTTACTTAATAGCTGTGGCGAGTCAGGCAAATGTGGTGATAGCAGAGAGCTATAGACACAACTGGAAAACTGGCAATACCCCCCAGTCCCATTATTGGGGCCGTTTGCATTTATGGCCACATGGTGTAACTTTGTTTAGACTAAAGCTGATTACCACAGACCAATTTTCTAAGATACACAAAATCGGTAAAGGTTTTTTCTGCATAACACTTTTTCTATGCTGAATCTAATGTTTCTTCCGCATCCTATTGTACTTTAAGGTTTTCTCACTGCAAATTCCTGAGATATTTCCATACCTCTGCCTCCTGCCCCTACTACATACAAAGGATGAACATGTTGGGAGTCTGACCAACCCCATCCGGTAACTTAAAGTTTACCATGCTAACGGATGAAAGCAGCGCCAACTTTTTCCCCCACCCTACCGATACACTAACGTAACAGTCGATTGGGCCCGAAAAATCTGCACATGTGTCCCCAGCCTTAAAGGCATCTATACTGAACAATAGTTATTTACATGAACCATAACTGTAAACTATACTTCTTCCAACCACCCACTGTACATTTTTTTTGTTGATCTGCCCCCTATTTCTTTAGATACCAATCTAAAACTTCTATATTTCAGCTGTCATTCACGTCCTTTCTCTCAAGACTATTCTTCTGTGAGCAGTTTTACTGTGTAGTCTGAATGGTACAATGGGCCGTCTTTATCGAGTTAGTTTAATATGCGATCGTGATTCACATTTACAACAACCAAATGTTCGTTTAATTACATTCGATCTATATACGTGTGGTAAGTAAACTCGTAATGGTATCCTATGGGATCGAAATCTACGATTTCGTTATTTTAGATTTATGGTCTGTATCTTAAATTTATGTATGTATGTATATATATGTTTATTTATATAGCGCCACTTGGGGACGCAGTGCGTACATTAATAAATACAACTAGAAAGGGAAAGTTTTAATATAAACTTTGAATTGCTGAAGACTGCATTTTGGAAGGGAATTTTGTGGTTTGTGCGGCAGGATTTTTAAACTCATAATGTCAATGATGAGGACATCGTTGTTTTTTTACTTACCCTAAATATGGTCCACATGCCTTACAGGTAGGTCATTGGTGTGTGGTGTATTCAATCAGGTTGGGGATAACAATACTAACTTTTTGATGATTGGTCAAAATGAAGTTTTTCTACTTTGAGTGCCTTTTACGTATGGCTGCCATAGAATGGCTAAGTAGATCAGTAGGTGTGTGTACCGTTCGGGTTGAGATTAAAAAAAAAAACTTGTTTTTGATGATTGGTCAAATTCGTTTTTTTGACTTTCAGTTACCCTATAATTATGGCTGCAACAGTATGGAGGGGTAGGTTCATTAGCGTGTATACCTGTATCACGTGGGGTTTTAAAAAAACAAAGTTTTTTGATTTATTGATCAAATTTGCTTTTTTTGACTTTAGTTACCCTTTAAAGTATGGCTGCCAACAGTATGGATGGATAAGTAGATCAGTAGGTGTGGGTACCCGTGTCGGGTTGAGAGTTAAAAAAAAAACTTTTTTGATGATTGGTCAAAAATAGTTTTTTTTACTTAGTTTCTCCTTTAAGTATGGCTGCAACAGTAATGGAGGGGTAGGTCAGTAGCTGTGTATACTGTATCACGTTGGGGGTTAAAAAACAACATTTTTTGATTATTGATCAAAATTGCTTTTTTTTATCTTTATTACCCTTTAAAAGTTTTGCTGCCACCAGTAATTGATAAAGTAGATCAGTAGGCATGTGTACCTGGGTCTGGTTGAGGGGGGTATGGTATTTTTTGTATTTACAAACCATAAAACTATCTTTTATTGAGAATAAATCTTAATTAGTTTTTTTTTACTTAGTTCCCTTAAGTATGGCTGCCACAGTAAATGCATAAGTAATTAGTAAGGTTGTGTGTACAGGTCTGGTTGAGTGTACTTTCCTTTTTGTGTTATAACATAAAACTATCTTTTTTTTGAGGATAAATCTAAATTATTTTTGTTTGACTTTAGTTACCCTTTAAATAATGGCTTTCCATGGGAATGGAAAGGTAGGTCTGTAGGTGGGTGTACCTGGTCTGTGTGGGGGTTGGGTGTATCACCATTTGTATTTATGACCATGAAGAAAACACAGCTTGAAATAGCCACATTTGAGATTGTTTACCATTATAGGTCTATTGTAAAAAAGTCCGGAATTCGCCGATAACGCTGTAACGTTTCCGTGGATTCCTTAGCTAGAAGATACACACACTTCCTCCTATATGCCCCTCCGTCGGTACCGAATTTCATGTCTCTATCTCAAAAACCTGTGGGATGAGATACGGTCGCAAAAAAAGCGGACAATAAAAAAAATGTAAGAGAAGAAGAAGAAAAGAAAGACCAGTTTTGGCTTTTTCAAGCCAATTACTAAAGTCAACAAGGGAGAATAAATATTATATAGTTCTAGTACATAAATATATCAATTATATACATAGAAGTGCTAGGGCTTTTGCCACAAGAGGTAATGAGGTCCCTGCCCGTAGAGCTTACAATCTAGTTTAGTGGGTACTATAGATTACTTGAATGTATAGTGCTGGAGTGAGAGGTATGCAGTGCCAAATAAAACAATCAAATACTGGTGCTGGTTACCAGATAGGATGTAAGGTAGATTATCATAATCATAGATATATAGATATCATATACTTTGCTGGTTTACCAGAATAGGTAGGATGTAAAGGGTAGATTATCTAATATCGATATATAGATACCATATACTGTGCTGGTTAACCGGATAGGTAGGATGTAAGGGTAGATTTATCATATATAGATATATAGATACCATATACTGGTTCTGGTTACCGGATAGGTAGGATGTAAGGGTTTTTTAGATTTATCATATTAGATATAATAGATACCATTACTGGTTGGCTGTTTACCGGATAGGTAGGATGTAAGGTAGATTTTATCATATAATAGATATAGATAACATCTACTGTGCTGGCTACCGGATAGGTAGGATGTAAGGGTAATTTCATCATATCTAGATATAGATATCATATCCTCCTTCTGGTTACCAGATAGTAGGATGTAAGGGTATATTTATCATATATAGATATATAGATACATATACTGTGCTGGTACCAATAGGTAGGAGTAAGGCTAGATTTATCCAATATCGATATATAGATATCATATACTGTTCTGGTTACCATATCGGTAGGATGTACGGATAGATTTATCATATATAGATATATAGATACCATACACTGTTGCTGGTTACCAGATAGGTAGATGTAAGGGTAGATTTGCATATAAGATATTCGATACCATATACTGTGCTTGGTTACCGATAGATGTAAGGGTAGATTTTAATCATATATAGATAATAGATACATATACTGTGCTGGTTTACCCGATAGTAGATGTAGGGTAGATTTTAATATTAGATAATAGATATCATATACGTGTGGCTGGGTACCGATAGGTAATGATGTAAGGTAGATTATCAATAAAGATATATAATATCATATACTGTGCTGGTTACGTATAGGTGTAGGATGTTAAGGGTAGATTAATCTAGATATAATATATAGAATATCATATACTGTGCTGGTTACGGATAGGTAGGATGGTAAGGGTAGATTATCATATATAGATATAGATACCATAACTGTGCGGTTACGCAGATAGGGAGGATGTAAGGGTAGATTTATCATATAATAGACTTATAGAGATACCATTACTGTGCGGTACCAGCTAGGTAGATGTAAGGGTTTTTTTTTTTTTTAGATTTATCATCTATAGATATAGAGATACCATATACTGTCTGGGTACCGGATAGGTGGATGTAAGGGAGATTTATCATAATAGATATATAGATATCATATACGGTGCTGGTTACCCGATAGGTAGGATGGTAAGGGTAGATTTAATCAGATATAGATATATAGTACCATATACTTGCTGGTTACATATAGGTAGGATGTAAGGGGTAGATTTATCATAATATAGCTTAGATAACCATATACTGTGCTGGTTACCAATAGGTAGGATGT
>CM033475.1:29312601-29586087 GCA_019447015.1 Hymenochirus boettgeri | reverse complement strand
TGGGCAATCCTAGATAGATAGATAGATAGATAGATAGATAGATAGATAGATAGATAGCAGAGATAGATAGATAGATAGATAGATAGATAGATAGATAGATAGATAGATAGATAGATAGATGAATTTTCGTTCGGAGAGCTAGAACATTGGGGGGCATTTGGCCACATCTACCATTAGTAGAGTGAGACACTTGTCCTCAGGCGCTCCCTTGCCTGACAGTAACAGTGGTTCGTTTTTAGCTTTAGTTAGTTTGTGAGGCTATGTGTAGACTAGTTAGGTTAGTTATGGCACTGCTAAAAGAGTCTACCCTTGATGTGGTGGGCAGGCTACAATCTTTTGGGCCAAATCTTTTATACTTGGCATTTCAAATTATTAACATTTGTACCAACGATGTATAGCACAGGCTATAAAATAAGTTGATTTGAGCAGCACAAAACCTGGAGCAATATGGTAGTGGGCAACACAAGTTTTTTGAGAGAAGGGATGTAATAATCTGTTTCTAGTCATTTACATTATTGCTAATTGACTGTCTTGAGGAACTGTTTAAAAACCTAAGTGCTAGTAAGTTCAAAAATCGAAAACTCTAACCACGTCCATCCACAAAGCCAAGGGCACTTTAATGTGGCGGTCCCGAAAGTGCGGAAAATAAAGTTTGATCAGGCAGCCAAAAACCCCTAAGAAGTGGCCCCTGAACCTTGGTTCTAAATCTCCCCAGTCTCTTTTGTCCACCCTTCGTGAATAAAGATACTTGGCTCAGTACAAGTTGTGTGTTCAATGTGAACTCCCCAGATCTTCTATGTGCCAACTACATCCACAGTCCAAGGCCCTTTACCCACACACAAACAGGCTTACAAGTATGACATTCACCTTTAAACCAACTGTAACAAAGGTTCGTTGTGTACAGTTGGCGTATCTATGTTAAAACACTCGGGGCACATCCCTGGATATTTGGCAAAGTGCCCCCACATGTTTTAACTGAAGGTACAGTCAGAAGTGCCCCAACTTTCCTCCGGATTTTCCCAGCTGCTCGATAACCTCTGGACCTCGGCACAGCAAGTAGCAGAAAGCCCCTGCATATCCAGATAGATAGGTAGATAGCAGAGCCAAGCCAGAGTTTAGATAATAGATAGCAGAGTTAGTTAGACAGACAGACAGACAGACAGACAGACAGATAGATAGATAGCAGAGTAGTTCAGAAGATCAGAATGCAGCAGACTGACGACAGCATCGATCACCGATCAGATTAAAAGATGATAGAAGATAGAGACAGACCGACAGATAGATAGATAGATAGATAAATAGATAGATAGATAGATAGCTAGATAGTATAGATAGATAGATATAGATAGAGATAGATATATAGATAGATATAGATGATAGATAGATAGATAGCAGATTTAGATAGAATAGATAGAGATAGAATAGATAGATAGCAGTTAGGCTAGATAATAGATAATAAGAAGATAAGACAGAGACGAAGATAAGACAGAAGATAGATAGATAGATATATAGATGATAGATAGATAGATAGATAATAGATAGGCAGATCGCAGATAGAGATAGATATACAGAGAGAGAGAGAGGGACAGATAGAGATAGATATACAGAGAGAGAGAGGGACAGATAGAGATAGATAGGGGCTGAGGTCCATGTAGAAGGTACAAGAAGGTCTCCCTGGCCCAAGGTGTGGGCAAGCGTCTGACTACAACTGAACACAACAGTAAGTTTAAAATGACCAGATTGCTACCAGTATATAATGAAATTGCCAGTTTACTGTGTCTTTGTGTCATTAATTTGTGTCTCTCTGTCCAACTCTGATCTTTATCTCTGTCTGTCTATTTCACTGTCTTTCTGTCTGTTTATCACTATCGGGCTGTGTGTCTATGTTTGTGGTTGTCTATCTGTCTGTCTGTGTCTTTTTGGCCATCTCTTTTAAGTACATAGTGGGTGTGGCTTAATTGGGTGGAGAAAGGGGCGTGGTTTAAAAATTTGAAGTGAATTTGAGTGCCCCTGATCTTCTTAGACCCTAGATATGCCCCTGGTTGTGTATCTGGTGACATGTGACTGTGGACAACAGTATGTAGGGAAAACCATCAGATGTGCTGAGAATAGTGGAAAATGTTCACGCTATATCTGAGATTTAGATTCAGCTATTTCTAAACATACTATAGAACAACGTGAGGGAGTGAATACATTTATGTTTCAAATTATAGATGTAGCCAAGATGGGGATAAGGAGGGGTGATAGGCATAAGAAATGATTGAAAGTGGAGGCCAAATGCATATACACTGTAAAAACGGTGGTCTATCTAGGACTCAATCGTGACTTTGAGCTGTCTGCTTTTTTAGATTGATTCAGGTCCAGCCCTACCTTCCTCCCGGATATTATGCTCTTTTAGATACATTGTCTTGTAATATTTGGTACAAATAAATAAAATGACACATAGGTTATTACTATGTTGCACTGGTTATTAAGTGTCTTGTATTCCAGACTGTCTAGTAGACTACTTCTGTGCTATCGACATTCCGTCCCATTTTATGCCACAATAGCATCACGCATTTATTATCATGCATTGGATATTTCCATTTATAGTCATCTGACACATTCTATCCAATATGCGGGGAGTCTTTACCATCCGAACACTGATGTAATTAATTGGTTTATACTGCTCTTTTCTGGAACATATGTTTTTCATTGTTTTTAATCTGGATATGGTTGTTTTTAGCAATTTTCTCAAGTATGCAAGGGGTTAATCTGACTGTGATTTTGAGACCAACCCCTTTTTCTGGTATAAATCAAACTGGTGATTTGGAGGATCACGTCTCTGATGAAGTGACTGTGTCACGAAACGCGTTAGATGCCCGTCCTCCACCCTCTTTACACCCAATATGGTGGTTGACCATGTGTGTTATGGTATACTAAACTGGATGTTTTAAGTCTTCCGCGTGCTGCCTGCTCCTACTTCTGTCTACAAGCTAGTATTAAAGGCAAGGCTATTATCTATTCACATCAGGTCCTGTTCCAAAGAGCTTCCAACTTAATAATCACTGAATGGCTAAGTATGTCTTGTAATTGTGGGATAAAAACTCAGGGATCATGCAAACGTCTTGCTGAGGGTAAATTTGAAGCCAGAAATCAGCTTTGTATGGTCTGGTACACGCGGTACAATTTAGCATTTATTTTCCGGAGAGACAGAATATAGATCAATATACTGATCGGTACCCTGCTGGTCGCAAGAAAAAGTGCTGCAGCCAACATTTAGGTGCGACTGATCATACAGTCAATTGGACACCATCCGATCGGTTGAAATTTACTTGTCCGATCAAACTTCATCCAAAAATGTAAACTGATATTTTGACACAATTTGATGAAATGTCATGGTGGCTGATTTACGGGGCCTAAGGCATTAGTGAGTCACTTAACTGAGTCAACCTAAACACTATATGATCTACTCAACTAGGAGGATGAATGTGGATAAAGCCTTTGGTGAAGCATCTGCATCAGGGGTGGACAATAACGATACATTTTTTTTAATGGTTGGTTTCATTGGACACTTTATTGTAAAATAAATAGGGGAATCTAATGCTTGCCAAAAAATTGCAAAATAAATTTCCAAGTCAAACATTTAAAGGACACCTGTACCTGGGGCAGGGAGGTTGGATTGTTTATTCCGACCTCCTAGTATTGTTTCATTAAGGAGCTACAGCACATACAGATTTCATCTGCCAGGTTATGGACCTGGGCCTTCCTGTATGAAAGATAGGGCTAAACCACTCAGGAAGCCTGGTAGAAGCAGTTTTCTTTGTGCTGTCGCTCCTCATAGAAATGATATTGGGAGGTAGAAAGTACTAATCCTACCTCCATTTCAAAGGGACTTTTCATTTTAACTGTTTTTGAAAAAACTTTATACACACTTTATGCGCAAATGATTGGCTAATAATCAGCAGCAACCAATCAGATATTTTGTGACTGAAGAAGACCAGTAAAAAGCTACAGGCTGGTTGGTTAGCTATTGGCATAACTTGGTTTCTACTGACTGCATGTAATGCAATACTAAATAGTGAGATAGGCTGGGGAATGACACTTTATATCAATAATGGGTTACACGTTACACTTTTGGAACACATCAAACAAGACAACAAAACACGTGAAGACGTTTTTCTAGTTATTCGACTACTTGGCCCTTAAACTGTTTTTATTGATGTATTTATGTGTAGAGTTTTTATGTGTAGAGATATAATCCACCAGTCCTTTCCCTTCTTCTCTGTCTTCAGTTTTGCAGTTGCACAATCTGCACTTAACAACCAGTTCATGCTACACATTAACCAATTAATTGGCCCCTCTGGGTTTGTCTGCAATGGATATAGCTTGGAACAAATTACCAATGGAACAACTCTATTGCACAAACACAGTCCATCACCACAGTCCATTACCAATGATCAGATTGACTAGATAGATTAGAATATGCTAGATAGATAGATTAGAATAGGCAGAGATAGACAGACGGACAGACAGACAGATAGATAGATTAAAATAGACAGAGATAGATAGATAGATAGATAGATAGATAGATAGATGAAATCTAACTGCAGCTGTGCTGTCTCTTTAAATCTAAAGCTGCCCATTGCTGCCCTGCTCACCTTCCATAGTGCTGCCTTGGTTAAGAAATCCTGTTTTATCTGTACATAAGTACTGGCAAGGTGACAGGCAGGATCCCCTGTTTGTGTTACCTCCCTGCCTGGGCCGCCGATCCACTTCATTTCCTGGTCGTGCTCAGAGTGTGTGTACTCAGGGGACATTGTTTGGGATAAGATAGTATTGTGTAGGGACACTGATTGTATGGGATAAGATAGTATTGTGTAGGGACAATGATTGTATGGGATAAGATTGTATTGTGTAGGGACACTGATTGTATGGGATAAGATTGTATTGTGTAGGGGCACTGATTGTATGGGATAAGATTGTATTGTGTAGGGACACTGATTGTATGGGATAAGATTGTATTGTGTAGGGGCACTGATTGTATGGGATAAGATTGTATTGTGTAGGGGCACTGATTGTATGGGATAAGATTGTATTGTGTAGGGGCACTGATTGTATGGGATAAGATTGTATTGTGTAGGGGTACTGATTGGATGGGGATAAGATTGCATTGTGTAGGGACACTGATTGGATGGCATAAGATTGTATTGTGTAGGGGCACAGGTTGGATGGGGATACAATTGTATAACTACACATGCAAAATGATCTGTATATAATATTGTGATTTTAGTCAGTGGGTATTTCCATCTGCCTGTATTTATATGGGATTACAGGACACAGTTGATATTATAAGCAGAGTTAGAGTTATTACAGACTGGTTGCTTTTACACTGCAGGTATTTGACTTTGCTTGACTGCATGTCTCCTTTAATTACCCTGTTACCTCCAGTTCAAAAATACTCCCCTTAGGAGATTGGTTCTGGGGGGATGCTGGGAGAAGCAGCCCAACTACATTTACAGCAAAGTCAGTCACACCTGCTACAGGACATTTAGATAAAACAAAAACCCTCCAGACAATATGGTATTTGGTTTCAGACACTTCACCAAATAATGTGCATTGAGTGAAAGAACAAACTAAGAGCCACAGGCTGCCCAGTCAGGAACTCTAAGCAAGTGTCTTTCCCAATATACACCATGGCATCAAAACATAACATTCTGGTTCTAGTATTGAACCAAAACTAACCCTCACTAAAGAGCTCTAACTATTTATAGGAACCTAAACCCTTCCCATAAATTTAATTGGTAGAAAATCCAGGATCCAATCAGATGTAAGATTCATTCTAGACCAATCAGATTGTGGACATATGATTGAGAAGTGCTATAAAGATAGAGGAGTTACATGGCAGATCGGTTTTGGATTAGTAGCTGAAGTTGCAGGTCATACCACAGCTAGTGTATATGAGATCTGCATAAAATAAGCAGATAATTAAGACTAATGAGCTGAGCACAATTAGAGGCTCCAGTTTTAATTATTGGCTGTATAAAGTTGTTGTTTAGGGCGGTCCTGGTTATTTCTCTGCTAATCTTATTCTAAAGTGGTTTATATCTATAAATAAGCCTTGTAGATCTCATTTTATATTTTGCTTACTCTGGTTAAATACCTTGCAATAAATTTGAGCAGCACTACTGTGACTGGACTACCAATCCCAGGGTTCTCCCAGAAACACTCTCCAGTAGTGAAGGAAAGTCAGACGGGCGGCAGTTGTATTTATCAACGATCTAGAGGGTAACAGGCTAATTAGAGGAGCTAGTTAAAACACATGTAACAAACCAATTGCAGTTTAAATGGGTACTGAAGTATCCTACACACTTTCTCCACATAACAAATTCTCTACCAGGGTCACTTCATTGTCCTAGCCTTGCACCATGTTGTTTCTATCAGTGTACCTTATAAAAGGGAATGTTGGAGGGTCTGTGTGTTGTAATAACTACTGTGTGCGTTGTAAGTAAAAGTCACACAGGAGTTATTGTGAGAAACAATTGTCAGAAAACAGAAAATAAAAATCATTATAAAGATATAAGATCAATATTTCTATTCTGTGTTCTGACACAATCTTCTGACACAGAGTGAGAGCTTCACACTTTATTGGATATAAAATGATACTAGCAAGGGCTACTAGGAATATACAAATCAGCGAATGAAGCTCTGTGCATTTCCCAGTGTGTTTGTGATTTGAATATTTTGAATTAATATATTCGCACCCCATAGGATATAGGAGGTGTAGTTTGAATCGTGTAGAAAATGTTTTATGGTCACAGAAGGTACTGGCAGAATTCAAAATGGCTGCTCAATCTTAGGAACTAAAAGTAAGTTTGTAGAGGAAAGGAAGGGTACAAAAGGAAATCTTTTACACTGGTTAGGTTGCAGAGACAAGAACTTTCCCATACTACATTTGTGGTTTTTTTTGTTAAGTTCCCCTTTAATTTATAGGATGCGGTTGGTCTAGAACTCCCAACATGTTTAATCATTTGTTATGTTGTAGGGGATGCTGGAGATTGTGGTCTAGAAACATTTCAGGATTTCATACTTGCCAACAGTCTTAGGATCTGCAATACAGTCCCAACTTTTCAGCCCCACTTCTCCTGCAACCCTGCTCACTGCAAGTGTCAACAAAGAGAGAGATCTGTAGGATCCTTTTTTTAGTGGAATCTAGTTATTCATAGAATAGGAATTGTGCAATGTAATTATCACTGTCTCATGGAAAGTGTCCATAGAACTTTATTTGGAATGTTGGCATTAAAGGTAGAAATACAATTCAATTCTTTGGTACAGAAACACGTTGCAGCTGGAGGGTTGTAGATCAAGTGTAATAATGTAACATTCATGTACAATCATAATTGTCTAATGTCCAGAAGTAGAACCCAAGACCTACAGAGTACACATGCCACGCTCACCAGATCTCTTTAAAATGCCCTGTAGGACAGATTGGAGTCTACATTTAACCGGTCACTTTCCACCCAGACATTTTAGGCATAGGCCACCTAGGCAAAGTGCCATTGCACCTATGTTAAACCAGGGCACCCAGTGTTCTCCCTAGCATCTCCCTGTCAGCTTTTACTTGCTGTGTTAGATCTGCTCTCCTTGTTCTGCTGTAATGTGTAACATTGTAGTGAGTAGAGACCTGAACTCAGCTCCCTCTACTTGGATACAATGTTACAAATGAACTGAAGGTGAAGGGAGGAGGGGGGAGGATGAGCTCAGCTAATAGTACTGAGGAGAACAGTTCTAAAATGGTAAAAAGGTAAAAGCTGCTGCAGACTTTATAACAGTGGCCCCTGTGACTAGCAGCCATGAGATTCCTATCTCTGCCTCTTCTGCTGGCACTGAAGGGTTAATGGTAATACTCTGCTGGCACTGAAGGGTTAATGGTAATACTCTGCTGGCACTGAAGGGTTAATGGTAATACTCTGCTGGCACTGAAGGGTTAATGGCAATACTCTGGGAAAGTGCTGGCACTGAAGTGTTAACGCCAATATTCTTGGAGGGCTAGGCCACACTTCTGTGATTTTAAGTGCAATGGGATTGCCATCAGGTCACGTTAGGGCACCAAGATGGCTAGAAACGGCCCTGTTTCCCCCAGTGATTGGCTATTTAAAGGGCGTGTCCACCCTTCTTAAAAAAATCATATAATATTCTCCTTGTCCCCCCAGCCCAAACCGCTATAGTTTTAAGTTCAGAAAGTGCCCCAAATATTACTTACCTTCCCTCTTTCCTCCGCCGCACAGCGAGGCCCTCTGCTTGCGAGAAAATGCAAGCAGAGGGGCGGGACCGGCAGTCGCGTCTGTGATTGCCTGAGTGGCAGCCAATCACGGATGCGGCTGCCGGGAGTTCAGTGCAGCAGAGGAAAGAGGGAAGGTAAGTAATATTTGGGGCAATTTCTGAACTTAAAGCTATAGCGGTTGGGGATGGGGGGACAGGGAGAATATTATATCAAAATGTTTTTACGCTAGGGGGAGGGAATCCAAATCGGGAGGGAGAGGGAGGGGGAGAAGGGCTGCAGTGCGCATGCCAAACTTCTCCCGGAGGGGAGACAGGAGGCAGAGTCCTATATGGACTCTGCAGTACTCCTGGTGGGCGTTTTTTGGGACTTTAGGGGGGGATAGCAGAAGAACCATATGGAGCTGGGATGTAAGGTAAGGATTAAACTACACTACACAATGGGGCCAGTAGTGGGGGGATTATAGTTTTGGGGTGGACATGCCCTTTAATATTTACACTGCAACATAAAAAGGTTCTACAACATACAGTATATCCATCAATATTCTGATTGCATTTATAATAAATGGCAATATATCCCATATATAATCTTACAACATTAAATGACATTGCAGCTTTTTATTAATCCCTCCAACTACAATGCACAACGATAAAAGAATTTACCTTGCAGTCTTGTGAAAACAAATGCTGACTCATATTTCTAATAATATCTCTGGTTACTTCCCATAAGTGGAATCTCCCAAAAAATTCCTGAGTCACACGTTGTTTTATCACATGTAAGATGGGTAATACCAGGGGATCATCACTGTAGAAAGAATATGGACATACCGTAATCCATTCATTTAGAAGGCGAGTTTCACAACTGACACACCACTTGGTTACTTTATAGCTGTGACGAGTCAGGCAAATGTGATAGCAGAGAGCTATAGACTACACTGGACAAATAACCCCACCAGTCCCATTATTAGGGGCTCGATTTGCATTTATGGCCACAGTGTAACTATTGTTTAGACTAAAGCTGAGTACACACAGAACCAATATTTCTAAGATGACAGACAAAATCTGTAAGGTTTTTTCTGCCATAACAACTTTTTCTGATGCTGAATCTGAATGTTTCTTCAGCATCCTAAATTGTACTTTAAGTGTTTCTCAACTGCAAATCCTGAGATATTTCCAGACCTCTGCCTCCTGCATCCCCTACTACATAACAAAGGATGAAACATGTTGGGAGTTCTAGACCAACCCCATCCGGTAACTTAAAGTTATACAATGCTAACGGATGAAAGCAGCGCCAACTTTTCCCCCACCCTACCGATACACTAAAGTAACAGTCGATTGGGCCGAAAAATCTGCACATGTGTACCCAGCCTTAAAGGGCATCTATACTGAAAAATAGGTTATTTTACATTGACCATAACTGGAAACTATAATTCTTCCCAACCACCACTGTATCATTTTTTTGTTGATCTGCCCCCTATTTCTTTAGATATCCAATCTAAAACTTCTTATATTTCAGCTGTCAGTCACGTTCCTTCCTCTCAAAGACTATTCTTCTGTGAGCAGTTTTACTGTAGCTGGAATGGTGACAATGGGCCGTATTTATAGAGTTAGTTAATATGCGATCGTGATTCTACATTTACAACCAAATGTTCGTTAATTAACATTCGATCTTAGAATACCGTGTGGTAGTAAACTACCGTAATGGTATCCTATGGGGATCGTAAATCTACGATTTCGTTATTTTAGATTTATGGTCGGTATCGTAAATGTATGTATGTATGTATATATATGTTTATTTATATAGCGCCACTTGGGGACGCAGTGCTGTACAGTAATAAAATACAACTAGAAAGGGAAAGTTTAAGTATAAACTTTGAATTTGGCTTGAAAGACTGCATTTTGGAAGGGAATTTGTGTGTTTGTGCTGCAGATTTTAAAACTCAATAATGTCAATGATGAGGACATCGTTGTTTTTTACTTACCCTTTAAATATGTCACATGCATTAAAGGTAGGTCAGTTGGTGTGTGTGTATTCATATCAGGTTGGGGGATAAAATACTAACTTTTTTGATGATTGGTCAAAATGAGTTTTTTTACTTTAGTTACCCTTTACGTATGGCTGCCATAGTAATGGATAAGTAGATCAGTAGGTGTGTGTACCCGTGTCGGGTTGAGAGTTAAAAAAAAAACTTTTTTGATGATTGGTCAAAATTAGTTTTTTTTACTTTAGTTCTCCTTTAAGTATGGCTGCAACAGTAATGGAGGGGTAGGTCAGTAGCTGTGTATACCTGTATCACGTTGGGGGTTAAAAAAAACAACATTTTTTGATTATTGATCAAAAATTGCTTTTTGACTTAGTTTACCCTTTAAAGTTTGGCTGCCACCGTAATGGATGTAGATCAGTAGGCATGTGTACCTGGGTCTGGTTGAGGGGGGGTATGTATTTTTTGTATTTACAACCATAAAACTATCTTTTATTGAGAATAAATCTAAATTAGTTTTTTTTTTTACTTTAGTTACCCTTTAAGTATGGCTGCCACAGTAATGCATAAGTAGATTAGTAGGTGTGTGTACCTGGTCTGGTGGGGGGGTATGTCTTTTTTGTGTTTATAACCATAAAACTATCTTTTTTTGAGGATAAATCTAAATTAGTTTTTTTGACTTTAGTTACCCTTTAAATATGGCTTCCATGGGAATGGAAAGGTAGGTCTGTAGGTGGGTGTACCTGGGTCTGTGTGGGGGGTTGGGGGTATCACCATTTGTATTTATGACCATGAAAAAAACAGCTTTGAAATATCCACATTTGAGGATTGTTACCATTATAGTCTATGGGAAAAAATGTCCGGAAATTCGCCGATAACGCTGTAACGTTTCCGTGGATTCCTTAGCTAGAAGATAGCACACTTCTCCTATATGCCCCTCACGTCTGTACCGAATTTCATGTCTCTAGCTCAAAAACTGTGGGAGGAGATACGGTCCAAAAAAGCGGAAGAATAAAATGGAAGAAGAAGAAGAAGAAATAGAAAGAACAGTAATTTGGCTTTTTCAAGCCAAATTAATAAAGTCATACAAGGGAGATAAATATATAGATAGTTCAGTACATAAATATATCAATTATATACATAGAAGTGCTAGGGCTTTGCCACAAGAGGTAATGAGGTCCCTGCCCCGTAGAGCTTACAATCTAGTTAGGTGGGTAACATATAGATACAATGGAATGGGTATAAGTGCTGGAGTGAGAGGTATGCAGTGCAAATAAAACAATCAAATACTGTGCTGGTTACCAGATAGGATGTAAGGGTAGATTTATCATATATAGATATATAGATATCATATACTGTGCTGGTTACCAGATAGGTAGGATGTTAAGGTAGATTATCATATATAGATATATAGATACCATAACTGTGCTGGTTACCAGATAGGTAGGATGTAAGGGTAGATTTATCATATATAGATATATAGATACCATATACTGTGCTGGTTACCGATAGGTAGGATGTAAGGGTAGAATTATCATATATAGATATATAGATACCATATACTGTGCTGGTTACCGATAGGTAGGATGTAAGGGTAGATTATCATATATAGATATATAGATAACCTATACTGTGCTGGTACGGATAGGTAGGATGTAAGGGTAGATTATCATATATAGATATATAGATATCAATACTTGCTGGTTACCAGATAGGTAGGATGTAAGGGTTTAGATTTATCATATATAGATATATAGATACCATTACTGTGCTGGTTACCAGATAGGTAGGATGTAAGGTAGATTTATCATATATGATATATAGATATCATATACTGTGCGGTTACCAGATAGGTAGGATGTAAGGTAGATTATTCAATATAAGATATATAGATACCATAACTGTGCTGGTTACCAGATAGGTAGGATGTAAGGTGTAGATTTATCATATATAGATATATGAGTACCATATACTGTGTGGTTACCAGTATAGGAGTAAGGGTAGATTTATCATATATAGATAATAGATACCATATACTGTGCTGGTTACCAGATAGGTAGGATGTAAGGGTAGATTTATCTATATAGATATATAGATACCATATACGTGGCTGGTGTACCGATAGGTAGGATGTAAGGGTAGATTTATCATATATAGATATATAGATATCATACTGTGCTGGTTACCGGATAGGTAGGATGTAAGGGTAGATTTATCATATATAGATATATAGATATATATACTGTGCTGGTTACCGGATAGGTAGTGTAAGGGTAGATTTATCATATATAGATATTAGATACCATATACTGTGCTGGTTACCAGAGATAGGAGGATGTAAGGGTAGATTTATCATATATAGATATATAGATACCATATACTGTGCTGGTTACCAGATAGGTAGGATGTAAGGGTAGATTTATCATATATAGATATATAGATACCATATACTGTGCTGGTTACCGGAGAGGTAGGATTGTAAGGGTAGATTTATCATATATAGATATATAGATACATATACTGTGCTGGTTACCGGATAGGTAGGATTGTAAGGGTAGATTTATCATATAGATATATAGATAACCATATACTGTGCTGGTTACCAGATAGGTAGGATGTAAGGGTAGATTATCATATATAGATATATAGATTACCATATACTGTGCTGGTTACCAGATAGGTAGGATGTAAGGGTAGATTTATATATATAGATATATAGATACCATATACTGTGCTGGTTACCGGATAGGTAGGTTAAGGGTAGATTTATCATATATAGATATATAGATACCATATATGTGCTGGTTACCGATAGGTAGGATGTAAGGGTAGATTTATCATAATAGATATAGATACTAAGATACATATACTGTGCTGGTTACCAGATAGGTAGGTATGTAGGGTAGATTTATCATATATAGATATATAGATACCATATACTGTGCTGGTTACAGATAGGATGTAAGGGTAAGATTATCATATATAGATATATAGATATCATATACTGTGCTGGTTACCGATAGGTAGGATGTAAGGGTAGATTTATCATATATAGATATAAAGATACATATACTGTGCTGGTTACCAGATAGGTAGGATGTAAGGGTAGATTTATCATATATAGATATATAGATACCATAACTGTGCTGGTTACCAGATAGGTAGGATGTAAGGGTAGATTATCATATATAGAAATATGATACCATATACTGTGCTGGTTACCAGGAGTAGGATGTAAGGGTAGATTTATCATATTAGATATATAGATATCATATACTGTGCTGGTTACCGATAGGTAGGATGTAAGGGTAGATTTATCATATATAGATAATAGATATCATATACTGTGCTGGTTACCAGATAGGTAGGATGTAAGGGTAGATTTATCATATATAGATATCATATACTGTGCTGGTTACCGAT
Source organism: Hymenochirus boettgeri (assembly GCA_019447015.1). NCBI lineage: Eukaryota > Metazoa > Chordata > Amphibia > Anura > Pipidae > Hymenochirus > Hymenochirus boettgeri. The sequence continues at coordinate 29,572,423 of CM033475.1, read as the reverse complement.
AGGTAGGTGTAAGGGTAGATTATCATATAAGAAATAGATACATATACTGTGCTGGTTACCAGATAGGATGTAAGGGTAGATTTATCATATATAGATATATAGATATCATATACTGTGTGGTTACCAGATAGGTAGGATGTAAGGGTAGATTTTATCATATATAGATATATAGGTACCATATACTGTGCTGGTTACCGGATAGGTAGGAGTAGTGGGTAGATTTATCATATATAGATATATAGATAACATATACTGTGCTGGTTACCGGATAGGTAGGATGTAAGGGTAGATTTATCATATATAGATATATAGATACCATATACTGTGCTGGTTACCGGATAGGTAGGATGTAAGGTAGATTTATCATTATAGATATATAGATACCATATACTGTGCTGGTTACCAGATAGGATGTAAGGGTAGATTATCATATATAGATATATAGATATCATATACTGTGCTGGTACCAGATAGGATGTAAGGGTAGATTTATATCATATAGATAAATAGATACCATATACTGTGCTGGTTACCAGATAGGTAGGATGTAAGGGTAGATTTATCATATATAGATATATAGATACCATATATGTGCTGGTGTACCAGATAGGTAGGATGTAAGGGTAGATTTATCATATATAGATATATAGATATCCATATACTGTGCTGGTTACCAGATAGGATGTAGGGTAGATTTATCATATATAGATATATAGATACCATATACTGTGCTGGTTACCAGATAGGTAGGATGTAAGGGTAGATTATCATATATAGATATATAGATACCCTATTACTGTGCGGTTACCAGATAGGTAGGATGTAAGGGTAGATTTATCATATATAGATATATAGATACCATATACTGTGCTGGTTACCGGATAGGTAGGATGTAAGGGTAGATTTATCATATATAGATATATAGATACCATATACTGTGCTGGTTACCAGATAGGTAGGATGTAAGGGTAGATTTATCATATATAGATATAGATATCATATACTGTGCTGGTTACCAGATAGGATGTAAGGGTAGATTTATCATATATAGATATATAGATACCATATTACTGTGCTGGTTCCAGATAGGTAGGATGTAAGGGTAGATTTATCATATATGATATATAGATACCATATACTGGCGGTTAACCGGATAGGTTAGGATGTGTAAGGGTAGATTTATCATATATATAGATATCATAAACTGTGCTGGTTACCAGATAGGTAGGATGTAAGGGTAGATTTATCATATATATAGATATCATATACTGTGCTGGTTACCAGTTAGGTAGGATGTAAGGGTAGATTTATCATATATAGATATATACATCTACTGTGCTGGGTACCGGATAGGTAGGATGTAAGGGTAGATTTATCATATTAGATATATGATATCATATACTTGTGCTGGTTACCAGATAGGTAGGATGTAAGGGTAATTTATCATATATAGATATATAGATACCATATACTGTGCTGGTTACCAATAGGTAGGAGTAAGGGTAGATTTATCAATATGATATATAGATACATATACTGTCTGGTTACCATATGGTAGGATGTAAGGTAGATTTATCATATATAGATATATAGATACCATATACTGTGCTGGTTACCAGATAGGTAGGATGTAAGGGTAGATTTCATATATAGATATATAGATACCATATACTGTGCTGGTTACCGATAGGATGTAAGGGTAGATTTATCATATATAGATATATAGATACATATACTGTGCTGGTTACCGATAGGTAGGATGTAAGGGTAGATTTATATATATTAGATATATAGATACATATACTGTGCTGGTACCGATAGGTAGATGTAAGGGTAGATTATCAATATAAGATATATAGATATCATATACTGTGCTGGTTACCGATAGGTAGGATGTAAGGGTAGATTTATCAATATAGATATATAGATATCATATACTGTGCTGGTTACGGATAGGTAGGATGTAAGGGTAGATTTATCATATATAGATATATAGATACCATATACTGTGCTGGTTACCAGATAGGAGGATGTAAGGGTAGATTTATCATATAATAGATATAAGATACCATATACTGTGCTGGTTACCAGATAGGTAGGATGTAAGGGTAGATTTATCATATATAGATATAGAGATACCATATACTGTGCTGGTACCGATAGGTAGGATGTAAGGGTAGATTTATCATATATAGATATATAGATACATATACTGTGCTGGTTACCGATAGGTAGGATGTAAGGGTAGATTTATCAATATAGATATATAGATACCATATACTGTGCTGGTTACCAGATAGGTAGGATGTAAGGGTAGATTTATCATAATATATTAGATACCATATACTGTGCTGGTTACCAGATAGGTAGGATGTAAAGGGTAGATTTATCATATATAGATATATAGATACCATATACTGTGCTGGTTTACCGGATTAGGATAGGTAGGATGTAAGGGTAGATTTATCATATATAGATATATAGATATCATATACTGTGCTGGTTACCAGATAGGATGTGTAAGGGTAGATTTATCATATATAGATATAAGAACCATATACGTGTGCTGTTTACCAGATAGGTAGGATGTAAGGGTAGATTATCATATATAGATATATAGATACATATACTGTGCTGGTTACCAGATAGAGGGTAGGAGGTAAGGGTAGATTATCATATATAGATATATAGATTACCAATACTGTGCTGGTTACCAGATAGGATGTAAGGGTTAGATTTAAACTGCTAATGCAGGTTTCTTGACGTGGTATCATAAATTTACGATTGTTAATCCGCTAAAAAAGAATGGATACCGCACGCTTTATAGATATGGCCATGGAGTGTTGACAGTTGGATGCTGTATGCTGTGTGCAGGCTGGACAGTTGGTTTGTGGGGAAAAAGTCAGGCGGATGAATGAAGTGGAGAGTGGTTAAAAGAGGGAGGGGGGAGGGAGAACTGCTTCTAAACAAAAATGTGTGCTGGATGTGCCAGCAGCAACACACAAAAAATCACAGTGCTACTTACATGTATTCAATTATAGATTAAGATGAGGCAAAGTCATTTTTTCAGTATAGTGTCCCTTTAAGGTGGCAATATACATTACATATGACCGCTGGTCGCAAAATCACAATCCAATTCCAAACAAATCAGGAAATTAATTGTTGCCCATACAAAGGAATTTTAGCGTTATGGGATTTAAGCATAAACCTTTAATTATAAAGCTTAGTATTTATCAGTTGGATCTGTTGGTTGAACCCTTAGGGATGTCTAGTGAGGTCTATAAATTCTGCATCCTTATTTTTACATACAGCAAATTACATTTTATTTCAGAAAGTTGGAATATTCTCTGCAGGTGTGGGTAATGACACAACAAATCAACCTAAGACACCCAAATGTTCTCACAAAGCACTCAGGGCGCCATAGAAACTAACTATGTCAATAATTATACATTACAACACAAGCTTACACCCCCAGCATTAAAAGCTTCGCTGAAAGTAGGTTCATCTTTACATCACACGGGAACAGGGAACACTGCTAGTCAAGCAGATTCCAGTATTTCATTATTAAAGATTTGGGAAGATTTAAAAAGTTATTAAAACTGTTTTACTTTACAACACTGTCATAAACTAACATAATTGCCAATACTTCAGGCCGATACTGGCCATTATCAAAAAACAATAAAATATATCTATGTGATTTAAGGAGCAGCCAGAAAGCTTTGAACCAGTCTGACTCATTGTGGCCGTGTTGTGTGACATTGCACCAACAGCCATGGCAAAAAGTTTCCCCCTCGGCCTCCACTGCACTTCTTGCCCTCCAGATTTGCTATACAAATCAATAGGCATTCCCCCTCCCGGGAGTCGCCCGATTTTGGGGTGGTCTCCCGCACACCTGCGAGACCACCCAAACTCCCGCGACCCGAACCTGCCTTAGAGTCCGCCTCTGGAACGCCTTCTTTTTTCTGGCCATGCCCCCTATGTGCGTAAATAAGTCACACGGGCCAGTGTACGCCCCTAGCCACGCCTCTAATGGACCTAATTTACGTCATGTGTGGAGGCGTGACTAGGGGCATAACTGGCCCCCTCCCCCGACTCCACACCGCCCCACCCCTTAGTGACGTCAGTGACGTGACGTCACTCTGCCCACCCTCCTTCTACCCACCCTGCCTGGAAGCCAGTACGGCAGGGTGGGATGTTCTAATCAAAGACCTGGCAGACATCAATTAGATAGATTCCAGACACATCCATTGGTAGACAGGTCACAAAACATGGTTTCCTTTTGTAATTAGCACCTGTTTGAATCAGCCAGCACTACTGATGCAATGATGTAATAGCGAAATTCTGTGTGACTTGAAATGTAAATAACGATCTCAGTGCAGAGGAGTGCTATTTCTTTATTATACCGGGGGATTGACACTACGAGGGAATTCGCACATTTGTCCCCATAGTGTCTAGTGTTGAAATCCAGGCAGGAAGTGATGAGATGAGTCACTCGATTGTGACATCATTTTTTATCTCAGGCCTTTCTTTAGGAATACCGTACATGACTGTTTGGAATGTTCTATTGGTATCAGTTAATGATCACACCCCATGTAATGTCCATAAATCAGTCATAGGAGCGGAATAGGCCATGTTTCCTATCTGTTACTGCTGTATATGGAAATTAGTCTAATTCAAACAGTGGTGGAACCAAAGCTTAACCTCGGACAAGGAGACAACTGACATTTCTGACATTGGAATGGGATCAACCATCATACGGAGATCTGAGCTGGACCTGAAACCAGAGACTAGAAATGCCTCTACTTCTACCAACCCATTCTTAACCTGCCCGTTATTGTCTGGCTAGGTTCCTAGTTGCCTGGGAAAGATTAAGTGAAAAATATGAGGATTTATCCTGCTGGGAAAATGATGGTTAGTCTTAAACATGGATTAGTGCTTGGATTATGACTGGTTGTCCCATTGGACAGAGATGTCCCTAGTGAACAGAAATTGACATTGTCATATCAGGTAATGGCCATTTATGGAGGTTACTGAACTACCAAAATACACCGTTCAGCATTTAAAGGTGGCCATACATATGTTGATATTACTTACCCGACCGAGCGCTCACGCAATTGTTGTTCGATCCTGCCGGAACGTCTCTCCCGATCTTATATGCGGACCGAACATATGATCGCAAAATGATGGGATTTAGCAATCGCAGGTCGGTTTTTGACATAAGACGGGAGGAGAGACATATCCGGCAGGATTGAACAAAACGTTGCGTGATCGTCGGTAGGGGTAAGTAATATCGAACCATATGGATGGCCACCTTAAGTACTTGGATGACATTATCACACAGACTAAACGCATGCGCAATTGTAAGCATGTGCCAATTGCCAGCACTATAAGAAATACTACAACAGTTCCCATTAATCTGCAGCAACTCCGACTAAATACAACAAGTTTAACTCCACCTGTGTACTTCCAGAAAACATAGGAAATTCTTTCTTAAAGTCATACTAACGTGTATTTGTATTAGTACGCACACGAAGGGATTTGAGTGTTTGGCTTCCCAGTAGTATAGTTGGCTTCCCATTACATTTCAATCGCACTTTTTCTTTTGCATGCGTTTAAGAAAGTCCCACTACTGTCGTTCTCTTAAATGCACTAACCCCTGGTCCATCACTGCGATGGTGGATAGCATGGGTTTCAGATGGTTTTGTAGTAGATGTGGGGTCTAGTTAATCAGCCTGTGAAAGTTTGCCTTCGGTCCAGTAATTATTATTATTGTAACTGCACTAAACTTTATGAACAGTAAAGCTGGGTACACCATGGCCACAATAAAAGACAAATCCCATACATCCAATCAGTAAGAAAAAACATCTAATTCCTATGGCCGAATTACCCACTGTCTGCCCCAGAGAGACTGGTCTTGATTTTCAATCAGTGCGTCTTGGCCAATAGAAAATGTTTAAATGTGTGAATGATCCTCCCTTACAGGGTGAGGTACCCTCATACACAAGTGTGACAGGTGGGGCCGTTAAGTGTATGGGCATACGGTGGGACTTTTGGATGATCGCCTTGTCGGATGCCCGCCTGAACACCCATACACTAAACGATAGTGGCCGGAAGACCGGTTGTGCTCAGCCTTTGGACTGGATCAAGGATGGTCAACCAGTAGCTGAATACTGAATTACAATAGGATTGTCTGTAATCGCAGTAGCGCCTCTACAGCATTTACCCCAATAGAAGTAATGGCGGCACTATATCCTGCGATCATAACAGCGCCACCATTGACTTGTATTCTGGAGAGGACGCCACGCTGCTGCAGACAAATTTTCAAAACCGTATGTATTGGTCTAAAGATGCTGAAATGTGTCCCTAGTGTAAGATTTTTGGCAGATAACATTTGATCACATGAAAATAATAAACCTTGGTAATACCGGTCTCAGGCCCAAAAGATTTTGCGTGTACACGGTTAATATACAAATATTAACGTTAACACTGTAGACCTCACTCAAGGCCAGCAGGCATGTGGGAATCTCAAGGGAGCAGATGGTCTCACTGGGATGGCAGATAATCTTCAACTAAACTGATATGGACAATAAATTCCACCTCTCCAGCTTTCTCTCAGACGTGGCAGTTTTCCAACAGATCTAAAGGGGAAAAACGCAGCTATAGGACAGGTTTGCTCCAACGTGAAAGAGGACTTTGGAACCTTACTGGAGAAGACATAAATGTTTCCAGAACGGGGGGGACGGAGACTTGAGGTTTTTGAAATACACAAGCGTTTTTTTTTTAACTGGATCTGCAGGGGTGTTTTATTAATCAAATGCAAAAACTTTCAAGCGTTTGACAGGCTTGGACTACTGGAGCCCCGAAAAAAGATCAGAGACTGGAATTAGCTCTTTGGAATCAGGATGTGAAGTGCAATGGAATTTGATCCTTCCCTGGTAAATTATTATATCTGTAGATAATTCTGTGCACTGTTTTTTTAATTTCAATAAATATATTTGACGTTTCGACGACATCAGTTCGTCTTCATCAGAACACAATCCCCAACCAACACTGAATCCCACATAGAGAACGTAAGGATATATATTGGACATTTTATTTGAAGGGAATATTGGAGATAGGGAACCAACATGCATCCACATAGAGAAGTAGGATAATATATTGGACATTTTATTTGAAGGGAATATTGGGAAGGGAACCAACACTGATCCACATAGAGAACGTAAGGATTAATATATTGGACATTTTTTTGAGGGAATATTGGGATAGGGAACCAACACTGCATCCACATAGTGAACGTAAGGATAATATATGGACATTTTTTTGAAGGGAATATTGGGATAGGGTTGGCCTATGTGCCATGATGGATACCCAACATACTCGCCATCTCAAGTTGTCATTGGCGTAGCGTAAGTCTGTAGAGCCATCTAAAACCATTTTTTTGCGTTGACTCGCAAATTCAAAATGAATTCGGCCAGGCAGGGATGCGCGTGGGAACCATCAGAAAATGCACTATTTTGGCCTTAGGCACAACAAAACATACGAATGCTATCTATAATGTCTAAATAGCGAACCATGGCCAATCATTAGCCTTCATTTGTACTATGGGGATACATCTTTATGTTTAGGGTAAGGTTAAGAAAAACTACACTGAGCAGTTTAATTCCATCAAAAAAATGAAACCTTGGTGATGTACCATACAAACTATGTAACCCTATTCACCAGTATTATGGCTGGTGTCTTGTAAGAAAATTCTTTTGGTTCAGTCTTGAGGTCCTGTTTCTTGATTGGGTACATCTTTATGATCCTGGTTATTGATTGGTATATTAAAATCATCAATTATAGTGCCCATTTTATCTATGGGGCAGGCACTTGAAAACCAACAATATTGCAGATTAACGATTTATGTTTTTATCTGATCTGTAACATGACCCCCAAATAAGTAAATATATTATATAAATGTTATAGCATACTGATTGCATCAAAGGATGCTGGGAGTTGTCATTTTCAAACATTCGGAGGGCTGCGATAGCGACCCCTATGTAACAGCCATCAGACTTTTAAGTCTCTTAGCATCTTGTTCACAAATTAAAGAAAAACTAGAATGCCTATTTTAAAAAAATCAAAAAAAACAGTTTTAAATGAAAAGGACCTGAGGCTGGGAGGGTGGGTTGGTGCTCTTTTACCTACCACATACAATTTCTATAAGGAGCTACAGCAGCATTAAAAAAGACTGCTTCTGCCAGGCTTCCTAAGTTCTTCAGCATATATCTAGTACAGGAAGGCCCAGAACACTAACCGGACATGGATGAAAATTAGTGTGCTGTAGCTCCACAACAAAAAATATGAGAGGTAGGCTAATCAATCCTACCTCCCTGGCCCAGGTATTTTCGTATAGTTACCTTTAACCTTGAAACAAGTAAAAATGGTGGTTAGAATTTTTAAAGCAAAATTTATTTGTTTTCCCTTAAATTTTGGAAAACCTGGACGATTACTGTAAAATTTTATTGTTTCTGTCTTTGATATTAGTTTTTTGTTTCTTCACTTTTTTGAACAAAAAAAACCGTTTTGTGGTTAGGATTTTCCTACCCAGATGTATTAGATCAATAGGACAGCTATAAACAGGATACAACTCTCTGTGTAAGTAACAGTATTTTCAAACCACAAGATGTATAAGGAGGATAGAGAGAAAAGACAAATAAATGAATGGGAACATTGAGCTTTCAGTGACCTTTCAAAGCCAAGTCTTGGTGCACCTTCTAGGGAGGCTCTTGTAACCTCTACCAGTACTGGACTCTGCTATGACCAAGATGGCTCAAAAAAAAAAATTCAGTTTGTTTTGCCGTGTAGTTTAGTGGCCCTTTGTTTGTAACAGGAAGTGACCATTTATATGTTCAGAATTAAACATTCCCATATGAAACAGAATTAACAAAAGAAACGCCTGTTTGTAGGATTATTGATATTTCCTTGTAACCCGGAGAGTATACCACATATCAGGGGAAGCAAGACCTTTAATCCACAACAGGACCCGTATTGACTTCATACACATTAGATTTAATATATTCAGAATTCAAATAGATTAAAATGAGAAGATTTTCAAGGCGAAAATGAGGATAGAACGGTAATGAAAGGATCCCTATAAAGTGAGTGTGATTGGCAATAACTGAACGATATTTTGTAATTATATCGTAAAATATCCACCATCTCAGTGCTTATTAGGGGTGTGTAGACTAAACATAATTAGGGCCAGTCAATCGTCTCCCCTAATATACCTTCAGCGCCTATACCCAATCTACAGCCACTGTCTTCACTATAGACAAGCGCCATCGATCGTAGGCGAGAATTGTCGCGCATCTGTACACAGGCTACCCACCAGACTTATTAGAGCGCACAGGTATAGACGCTGAGGACGGGGGTGTAAACTCTGGAAAACCAGAACCCAATAGATTCTACACAGGAACTTGAAGACAAGGAAGAGAAACATAGTACAGGAAACAACATGAAATAAGAATAAAATGAACTAGATAACCACTATGACAATGAGGACCTCTAGTTTGGCACCATAAACGGACAAGTTTGAATGAGCCATGAGGAGTGAAAAGCAATATAAAGACCAGAGGGACCAATGGGGAAGGAATGGCAGAAGCCAATGCAAGGATTGATGAATTAATTGGCTCTCCATCGCCCAAATCTAGAGCCCGTGGAGGAACGCGGCCACTGAAGACGCCCGGACGCAGATGGATCAGGAAGGTGGAGCATTGTCGAAGGAGATTGCCAAGTACGACGGAACCCGTCCAGGAGATTGGGAAGCATGTAAGCGCCTGGACATCTTCCTTCTCTTCAAGTGGTTTAGGCATGCATTGTGTTACATCCAGATTTCAACAGTAAGGAGATGTCCCAATTGGCTACTCTATAATCTCTTGTTAACTGTAGAGGAGGAGCAAGTGTTGCCAATAAAGTGAACAGAACAGGACAATAGTGAAACTTTTTACTCTACCTGGTTATACCTGGTTGAAAGATTTACACAGAAATGTATTTAAACCTCATTCAATATCGGGGGAAAATGTGTTGTAGTCGTATTTATTATTGGGGAGGAGGAAATAGCACAGAGCCAGTTGAACGGAGTGGTCATTTGAAGTAATGGCTCTCCGCGGTCCAATCTGAGCCTGGAGAAAACAAGAGAGAAGATAAGGAGAGGTGCCTGCGCACAATTCCGCGCAGCCCAGAAGAGGACGGGCAAGTGGCAAGCAGATGCAAGACATGAGGAACGGACAGCCACAACGGCTGGGATGGGGAAGCATTACCACCCTCAATGGCGCCCTTCAAGATAGTTTCTCTGGATGCTCCTTATTGAAATGATCACATAAGTTCTGGGCATGAATCATTATGATGAAGGAACCGTCATCTTTCTTCAGCGACCCTACTTCTCAGTCAAAAGGAATTGGAGGGAGTTCAGAAACCAATTGAGTCCAAGATCTTATCCATTCAAATTCGTGTTCTCCCTGAGATTTAACTGGAGGAGGAGGTTAGAACAATAGGAAGAGCAGAAGGCGCAGTGATATTACACAATGACACAGGAAAAGAGTTGGTTCGTTTGCTTGAGGGAGGCAAGTAACAACCTTATAGTTACATCTGTTAAATTTCTGGACAATGGGGTTACAGGGATGCCACATTTGAAACAGGGTCTGGCATTTAGAGAAGAGGTTGCGGGGAGACCCATACAATTGAGCACCAGGGGAGAAAAGTCCGGTTCTGATCGATGGTTTATCTCCAATTTCTTTTGACAGGAAGAGTCTTTTTGAGATTTTGTTGTAACCTGGCGCCCGATAGTAGACATATGGTGAAACCCAATTTTCTAGAAGAGGAAAGAACAGAAGTAGGTCCAGTTTAAAAAGATGTTGGGGATGATGGGCCATAACATGCAGAGGAGAAGTACCTCGTGGGAAGAATGAACAGTTATTGTTGTAGCAAGCATCGGAAAGGGAAGAAACTCTGCCATGATTCATCTCTCAGAAACAAAACAACGAGAGATATTGTTCGTAATGATGGTCGGTTCTCTCTGTTCGCCATTAGACTGGGGATGGAAGAAGACGGGAAACAGACAAGAGATACCCAGCAAACGTTACAGGAGCTAGTAAAGGGACCCATCTATCTGAGGCTATTTTTTGGGAATCCCCATGGAGTGTGAAAAGTGCCTGATAAATAAGAGAGAACTCTGGGCTGAGAGTTTGTTAAGTGCGAATAAAGTGAGCACTACTAAAACGATCAATACGCAGAACAGTTTTGCATTTCAAGGGGAGAAAAGATTAAAAATATCATTCAAGATGTACAATGACAATGTACCCAAGAACTCCGAACGCACATTGTTGTGAATCCTGGGAAGACTCATAATGCCATTCTGGTGTTAAGACGCCTTCACATTCATCCCCTTGAAATTTAAGTCCTCTAAGATCAATTTAGAGAAAACAAAGCTCGACAAACTGAGGAGAACAGATCCTCAATCAGGGGAGAGGAACATTTTATAGTTCAGGGCGCGGAAAGTAATAAACGGCTCAGCTCCCATCCTTCCTTTTCTCCACAAGAAAAAACCTGCCCCGCAGGCGAGGTGTGAAGGGAATAACCCTTTTGATAGGTTTTTCAAATAGAGTCTCATAGCAAGAGTCCAGGACCCATGAGGTTATATAAATGTCCTCTTGGGGGCATGTTACAGGTAACAATCCATGGACAATCATCTGACCGATTGTTGAGTTAGTTATTAGCGGCCTGCGGAAAAAAACTCGCATAATCGTGGTGGCAATGTTTTTTTCAAAGATCAGTAAGAAAAAGACGGAAAAGAAGGAACCAGGCTTCTTCGGAAAAGTTACCCCAATCTAGAGGTTATGTTTTTGAAACCAGGAGTTAGACTAGGATGACTGGGTTAGAGGGATGTCTAAAAGAAAAAAGTTAAACCTCACATTACCTGATTCTACTTGAATAGTAAACCTCTGGGGTACAACATGACAGAGCTGCTAGAAAGTAGGGGCGTATCGTTTATGGCTAGAACTTGATATGGATAGAGAGAGATGCTTAATGGACTAACATGGGACATGCCGGGGCGTGGTCCATAAAAAAGTTACAGCCAGCACTCCAGTATCCAAAAAGGCCTGAGAATGAAAAACGCGTAGACCCCAAGAGAAAATTTATACAGTTAAAAGATTTAGTTGGGTTGCAACCTTGGGAGGAATACCTGATCGCATTGGGTTTTCCTGAACCCACATAAGTTTTTCGCCTTCTGGATCCGTTTTAGGACGCACTTTAGACGAAGTTGCATACAACCGTGCCACAATAAATACGGAGCGCCTTCCTGATGACTTACTGTTCTTTTCGGTCCAGAAAAGTTTGGACATTCCAATTTCATGGGTTTCTTGGGAAGGTAAAGAGAGAAAGAAGGTAGGTAAGGAGACTTAGAATCCCTAGAGTAGCACCCTGATTCCTTTGATAATGCCTCCTGACCCACAGTCAATTTATACTTACTAAAGGCCATATGATGTCTCATGAGGGAATTCAAGAGAGATACTTTAAGGATCACGAAGGGCCAAATAAAAATCTGGTTGATCAAAGCGGATCATTCTACCAGAGGGGAGTTATCACCGCCCACCGCTCCAAAAAAAAGAACAAAAAAGAATAAAATGGAGAATGAAGAAGAAGAAGAAGAAATAGAAAGAACAGTAATTTGGCTTTTTCAAGCCAAATTAATAAGTCATACAAGGGAGATAAATATATAGATAGTTCAGTACATAAAATATCATATATACATAGAAGTGCTAGGGCTTTGCCACAAGAGGTAATGAGGTCCCTGCCCGTAGAGCTTACAATCTAGTTAGGTGGGTAACATAGATACAATGGAATGGGTATAAGTGTGGTGAGTGAGAGGTATGCAGTGCAAATAAAACAATCAAATACTGTGCTGGTTACCAGATAGGATGTAAGGGTAGATTTATCATATATAGATATATAGATATCATATACTGTGCTGGTTACCAGATAGGTAGGATGTAAGGGTAGATTTATCATATATAGATATATAGATACCATAACTGTGCTGGTTACCGGATAGGTAGGATGTAAGGGTTAATTTATCATATATAGATATATAGATACCATATACTGTGCTGGTTACCGATAGGTAGGATGTAAGGGTAGAATTATATATATAGATATATAGATACCATATACTGTGCGGTTACCGGATAGGTAGGATGTAAGGGTAGATTATCATATATAGAGATATAGATAACTATACTGTGCTGGATACGGTAGGTAGGATGTAAGGGTAGATTATCATATATAGATATATAGATATCAATACTCTGCTGGTACCAGATAGGTAGGATGTAAGGGTATAGATTTATCATATTAGATATATAGATACCATTATCTGTGCTGGTTACCAGATAGGTAGGATGTAAGGTAGATTTATCATATATGATATATAGATATCATATACTGTGCGGTTACCAGATAGGTAGGATGTAAGGATAGATTTTCATATAAGATATATAGATACCATACACTGTGCTGGTTACCAGATAGGTAGGATGTAAGGGTAGATTTATCATATATAGATATATGATACCATATACTGTGCTGGTTACCAGATAGGATGTAAGGGTAGATTTATCATATATAGATAATAGATACCATATACTGTGCTGGTTACCGATAGGTAGGATGTAAGGGTAGATTTATCATATAGATATATAGATATCATATACTGTGGCTGGGTACCGATAGGTAGGATGTAAGGGTAGATTTATCATATATAGATATATAGATATCATACTGTGCTGGTTACCGGATAGTAGGAGTAAGTAGATTTATCATATATAGATATATAGATATATATTACTGTGCTGGTTACCGGATAGGTAGTGTAAGGGTAGATTTTCATATATAGATATTAGATACCATTAACTGTGCTGGTTACCGAGATAGGAGGATGTAAGGGTAGATTTATCATTATAGATATATAGATACCATATACTGTGCTGGTGACCAGATAGGTAGGATGTAAGGGTAGATATCATATATAGATATATAGATACCATATACTGTGCTGGTTACCGGATGGTAGGATTGTAAGGGTAGATTTATCATATATAGATATATAGATATCATATACTGTGCTGGTTACCGGATAGGTAGGATGTAAGGGTAGATTTATCATATAGATATATAGATACCATATACTGTGCTGGTTACCAGATAGGTAGGATGTAAGGGTAGATTTATCATATATAGATATATAGATACCATATACTGTGCTGGTTACCAGATAGGTAGGATGTAAGGGTAGATTTATATATATAGATATATAGATACCATATACTGTGCTGGTTACCGGATAGGTAGGATGTAAGGGTAGATTTATCATATATAGATATATAGATACATATACTGTGCTGGTTACCGGATAGGTAGGATGTAAGGGTAGATTTATCATAATAGATATAAAGAATAGATACCATATACTGTGCTGGTTACCAGATAGGTAGGATGTAGGGTAGATTTATCATATATAGATATATAGATACCATATACTGTGCTGGTTACCAGATAGGATGTAAGGGTAGATTTATCATATATAGTATATAGATATCATATACTGTGCTGGTTACCGGATAGGTAGGATATGTAGGGTAGATTTATCATATATAGATATAAAGATACCATATACTGTGCTGGTTACCAGATAGGTAGGTGTAAGGGTAGATTTATCATATATAGATATATAGATACCATACACTGTGCTGGTTACCAGATAGGTAGGATGTAAGGGTAGATTATCATATATAGAAAATGATACCATATACTGTGCTGGTTACCAGGAGTAGGATGTAAGGGTAGATTTATCATATTAGATATATAGATATCTATACTGTGCTGGTTACCGATAGGTAGGATGTAAGGGTTAGATTTATCATATATAGATATATAGATATCATATACTGTGCTGGTTACCAGATAGGTAGGATGTAAGGGTAGATTTATCATATATAGATATCATATACTGTGCTGGTTACCAGATAGGTAGGTGTAAGGGTAGATTATCATATAAGAATATAGATACCATATACTGTGCTGGTTACCAGATAGGATGTAAGGGTAGATTTATCATATATAGATATATAGATATCATATACTGTGTGGTTACCAGATAGGTAGGATGTAAGGGTAGATTTATCATATATAGATATATAGGTACCATATACTGTGCTGGTTACCGGATAGGTAGGAGTAGGTGGGTAGATTTATCATATATAGATATATAGTAACATATACTGTGCTGGTTACCGGATAGGTAGGATGTAAGGGTAGATTTATCATATATAGATAATAGATACCATATACTGTGCTGGTTACCGGATAGGTAGGATGTAAGGGTAGATTTATCATTATAGATATATAGAACCATATACTGTGCTGGGTTACCAGATAGGATGTAAGGGTAGATTATCATATATAGATATATAGATATCATATACTGTGCTGGTTACCAGATAGGATGTAAGGGTAGATTTATATCATATAGATAAATAGATACCATATACTGTGCTGGTTACCAGATAGGTAGGATGTAAGGTAGATTTATCATATATAGATATATAGATACCATATACTGTGCTGGGTACCAGATAGGTAGGATGTAAGGGTAGATTTATCATATATAGATATATAGATACCATATACTGTGCTGGTTACCAGATAGGATGTAAGGGTAGATTTATCATATATAGATATATAGATACCATATACTGTGCTGGTTACCAGATAGGTAGGATGTAAGGGTAGATTATCATATATAGATATATAGATACCATATACTGTGCTGGTTACCAGATAGGTAGGATTTAAGGGTAGATTTATCATATATAGATATATAGATACCATATACTGTGCTGGTTACCGGATAGGTAGGATGTAAGGGTAGATTTATCATATATAGATATATAGATACCATATACTGTGCTGGTTACCAGATAGGTAGGATGTAAGGGTAGATTTATCATATATAGATATAGATATCATATACTGTGCTGGTTACCAGATTAGGATGTAAGGGTAGATTTATCATATATAGATATATAGATACCATATACTGTGCGGTTACCAGATAGGTAGGATGTAAGGGTAGATTTATCATATATGAGTATATAGATACCATATACTGTGCGGTTACCGATAGGTAGGATGTAAGGGTAGATTTATCATATATAGATATATAGATACCATATAATGTGCTGGTTACCGATAGGTAGGATGTAAGGGTAGATTTTCATATATAGATATATAGATACCATATACTGTGCTGTGTACCAGATAGGTAGGATGTAAGGGTAGATTTATCATATATAGATATATAGATACCAATACTGGCTGGTTACCGGATAGGTAGGATGTAAGGGTAGATTTATCATATATAGATATATAGATACCATATACTGTGCTGGTTACCGGATAGGTAGGATGTAAGGGTAGATTTATCATATATAGATATATAGATACCATATACTGTGCTGGTTACCAGATAGGTAGGATGTAAGGGTAGATTTATCATATATAGATATATAGATACCATATACTGTGCTGGTTACCAGATAGGATGTAAGGGTAGATTTAAACCTGCTAATGCAGGTTTCTTGACGTTGGTATCATAAATTTACGATTGTTAATCCGCTAAAAAGAGATACCGCAGCTTTATAGATATGGCCCATGGAGTGTTGACAGTTGGAATGCTGTATGCTGTGTGCAGGCTGGACAGTTGGTTTGTGGGGAAAAAGTCAGGTCGGATGGAAGTGGGAGTGGTTAAAAGAGGGAGGGGGGATACTGCTTCTAAACAAAATGTGTGCTGGATTGCACATGCAGCAACACACAAAAATCACAGTGCTACTTACATGTATTCAATTATAGATTAAGATGAGGCAAAGTCATTTTTTCAGTATAGTGTCCCTTTAAGGTGGCAATATACATTACATATGACCGCGGTCGCAAACTCACAATCCAATTCCAAACAAATCAGGAAATTAATTGTTGCCCATACAAAGGAACTTTTAGCGTTACTGGGATTTAAGCATAAACCTTTAATTAATAAAGCTTTAGTATTTATCAGTTGGATCCTGTTGGTTGACCCTTAGGGATGTCTAGTGAGGTCTATAAATTCTGCATCCTTATTTTTACATACAGCAAATTACATTTTATTTCAGAAAGTTGGAATATTCTCTGCAGTGTTGGGTAATGAACCACAATCAACCTAAGACACCCTAAATGTTCTCACAAAGCACTCAGGGCGCCATAGAAACTAACTATGTCATAATTATACATTACAACACAAGCTTACACCCCCAGCATTAAAACGCTTCGCTGAAAGTAGGTTCATCTTTACATCACACGGAACAGGGAACACTGCTAGTCAAGCAGATTCCAGTATTTCATTTATTTAAAGATTTGGGAAGATTTAAAAGTTTAAAACTGTTTTACTTTACAACACTGTCATAAACTAACATAATTGCCAATACTTCAGGCCGATACTGGCCATTATCAAAAAACAATAAAATATATCTATGTGATTTAAGGAGCAGCCAGAAAGCTTTGACCAGTCTGACTCATTGTGGCCGTGTTGTGTGACATTGCACCAACAGCCATGGCAAAAAGTTTCCCCTCTGTCCTCCACTGCACTTCTTGCCCTCCAGATTTGCTATACAATCAATAGGCATTCCACCCCTCCCGGGAGTCGCCCGGATTTTGGGGTGGTCTCCCGCACACCTGCGAGACCACCCCAAACTCCCGCGACCCGAACCTGCCTTAGAGTCCGCCTCTGGAACGCCTTCTTTCTTCTGGCCATGCCCCCTATGTGCTGTAAATTACGTCACACGGGCCAGTTACGCCCCTAGCCACGCCTCTAATGTGACCTAATTTACGTCATGTTGGAGGCGTGACTAGGGGCATAACTGGCCCCTCCCCCGACTCCACACCGCCCCACCCCTTTAGTGACGTCAGTGACGTGACGTCACTCTGCCACTCCTCCTTCTACCCACCCTGCCTGGAAGCCAGGTACGGCAGGGTGGGATGTCTGAATCAAAGACCTGGCAGACATCATTAGATAGATCCCAGACACATCCATTGGTAGACAGGTCACAAAACATGGTTTCCTTTTGGTAATTAGCACCTGTTGAATTCAGCCAGCACTACTGATGCAATGATGTAATAGCGAAACTTCTGTGTGACTTGAAATGTAAATAACGATCTCAGTGCAGAGAGTTGCTATTTCTTTATTATACCGGGGGATTGATAACACTACGAGGGAATTCGCACATTGTCCCCCATAGTGTCTAGTGTTGAAATCCAGGCAGGAAGTGATGAGATGAGTCACTCGATTGTGACATCATTTTTTATCTCAGGCCTTTCTTTAGAATTACCGTACATGACTGTTTGGACATGTTCTATTGGTATCAGTTAATGATCACACCCCATGTAATGTCAATAAAATCAGTCATAGGGCGGAATAGGCCATGTTTCCTATCTGTTACTGCTGTATATGGAATTAGTCTAATTCAAACAGTGCGTGGAACCAAAGCTTAACCTCGGACAAGGAGACAACTGACATTTCTGCATCTGGAATGGGATCAACCAATCATACGGAGATCTGAGCTGGACCTGAAACCAGAGACTAGAAATGCCTCTACTTCTACCAACCCCATTTCTTAACCTGCCCGTTATTGTCTGGCTAGGTCCTAGTTGCCTGGGAAAGATTAAAGTGAAAAATATGAGGATTTATCCTGCTGGGAAAATGATGGATTAGTCTTAAACATGGATTACGTGCTTGGATTATGACTGGTTGTCCCATTGGACAGAGATGTCCCTAGTGAACAGAAATATGACATTGTTCATATCAGGTAATGGCCATTCTATGGAGGTTACTGAACTACAAAATACACCGTTCCAGCATTCTAAAGGTGGCCATACATATGTTTGATATTACTTACCCGACCGAGCGCTCACGCAATGTTTGTTCGATCCTGCCGGAACCGTCTCTCCCGATCTTATATGCGACCGACATATGATCGCAAAATGAATGGGATTTAGCAATCGCAGGTCGGTTGCACATAAGATCGGGAGAGACATATCCGGCAGGATTGAACAAACGTTGCGTGATCGCTCGGTCGGGTAAGTAATATCGAACATATGTATGGCCACCTTAAGTCTTTGGATGACATTATCACACAGATAAAGCACTGCGCAATTGTAAAGCACTGTGCAATTTGTCCAGCACTATATAAGAAATACAACAGTTCCCATTAATCTGCAGCAACTCCGACTAAATACCAACAAGTTTAACTCCACCTGTGTGACTCTCAGAAAACCATAGGAAATTCTTTCTTAAAGTCATACTAACGTGTATTAAATTAGTAAGCACAAGAAGGGATTTGAGTGTTTGGCTTCCCAGTAGTATAGTGCTTCCCATTACATTTCCATCGCATTTTTTCTTTTGCATGCGTTTAAGAAAAGTCCCACTACTGTCGCCTTAAATGCACTAACCCCTGGTCCATCACTGCGAATGGGATAGCATGGGTTTCAGATGGTTTTTAGTAGATGTGGGTCTCGTTACATCAGCCTGAAAGTTTGCCTTGGTCCAATTATTATTATTGTAACTGCACTAAACTTTATTGAACAGTAAAGCTGGGTACACACATGGCCAATAAAAGACAAATCCCATTACATCCAATCAGTAAGAAAAAACATCTAATCCTATGGCCGACAATCTACCACTGTCTGCCCCAGTACTGGTCTTGATTTTCAATCAGTCGCTCTTGGCCAATAGAAAATGTTTAAATGTGTGAATGATCCTCCCTATACAGAGTGCAGGTAAGCCTCATACACAAGTGTGACAGTGGGGGCCGTTAAGTGTATGGGCAATCGGTTGGGCATTTTTGATGATCCGCCTTGTCGGATGCCCGCCTGAACACCCATACACTAACCGATAGTTGGCCGGAAGACCGGTTGTGCTCAGCCTTTGGACTGGATCAGGATGGTCAACCAGTAGCTGATTACTGAATACAATAGGATCTGTCTGTAATCAGTAGCGCCTCTACAGCATTTTACCCCAATAGAAGTAAATGGCGGCACTATCCTGCGATCTAACAGCGCCACCATTGACTTGTATTCTGGAGGACCGCCACGCTGCAGACAAAATTTTCAAACCTGTCTGTATTGGTCTAAAGATTGCTGAAATGTGTCCCTAGTGTAAGATTTTTGGCAGATAACATTCTGATCACATGAAAATATAAACCTTGGTAATACCGGTCTCAGGCCCCAAAAGGATTTTGCGTGTACACGGTTAATCCAAATCTTAACGTTAACACTAGACCTCACTCAAGGCCAGCAGGCATGTTGGGAATCTCACAGGGAGCAGATGGTCTCACTGGACTGGCAGATAATTCTTCAACTAAACTGATATGGACAATAATATTCCACCCTCCTCCAGCTTTCTCTACAGACGTTGGCAGTTTTCCAACAGACTTAAAGGGAAAACGCAGCTAGAGGACAGTTTGCTCCAACGTGAAAGAGGCACTTTGTAACCTTCACTGGAGAAGACATAAATGTTTCCAGAACGGGGGAGACCTTGAGGTTTTTGAAATACACAAGCGTTTTTTTTTTTTAACTGGATCTGCAGGGGTTGTTTTTAATTAATGCAAAAACTTTCAAGCGTTTGACAGGCTTGACTTACTGGAGCCCCGAAAAAAGATCAGAGACCTGGAATTAGCTCTTTGGAACAGGATGTGAAGTGCACTGGAATTTGACTTCCCTGGTTAATATTATTATATCTGTAGATAATTCCTGTGCACTGTTTTTTTAATTTCAATAAATATTATTTGACGTTTCGACGACACTCAGTTCGTCTTCATCAGAACACAATCCCCAACCAACACTGCATCCACATAGAGAACGTAAGGATAATATATTGGACATTTTATTTGAAGGGAATATTGGGATAGGGAACCAACACTGCATCCACATAGAGAACGTAAGGATAATATATTGGACATTTATTGAAGGGGAATTGGGGCTAGGGAACGCAACACTGCATCCACATAGAGAACGTAAGGATAATATATTGGACATTTTATTTGAAGGGAATATTGGGATAGGGAACCAACACTGCATCCACATAGTGAACGTAAGGATAATATATTGGACATTTTTTTTGAAGGGAATATTGGGATAGGGTTGGCCTATGTGCCATGATGATACCCAACATACTCGCCATCTCAAGTTGTCATTGGCGTAATGTCTGTAGAGCCATCTAAAACCATTTTTTTTGCGTTGACTCGCAAATTCAAAATGAATGGGCCAGGCAGGGACGCAGTGGGAACCATCAGAAAATGCACTATTTTGGCATTAGGCAAACAAACATCGAATCTATCTAATGTCTAAATAGCGCATGGCCATCATTAGCCTTATTTGTACTATTGGGGATACATCTTTATGTTTATGGGAAGGTTAAGAAAAACTACACTGGTCAGTTAATTCCTCAAAAAATGAAACCTTGGTGATGTACCATACAAACGTATTACCCCTATTCACCAGTATTAGCTGGTGTCTTGGTAAGAAATTTCTATTGGTCAGTCTTGCAGGTCCTGTTTATTGATTGGTACATTCTTATAGATCCTGTTCTTTGATTGGTATATTAAAATCATCAATTATAGTGCCCATTTTATCTATGGGGAGGCACTTGAACAACCAATCATATTGCAGATAACAGATTTTATGTTTTTTATCTTGATCTGTACATGACCAAATAATGTAAATATATATATATAATGTATAGCATACTGATTGCATCAAAGGAATGCTGGGAGTTGTCATTTTCAAACATCTGAGGGGCTGCAGATAGATACCCCCTATTAACAGCCATCAGACTTTAAGTCTCTTT
The DNA here is from genome assembly GCA_019447015.1 of Hymenochirus boettgeri. NCBI lineage: Eukaryota > Metazoa > Chordata > Amphibia > Anura > Pipidae > Hymenochirus > Hymenochirus boettgeri. The sequence continues at coordinate 29,550,456 of CM033475.1, read as the reverse complement.
AGATCTGTTCACAAATTAAAGAAAAACTATAATGCATATTTTTAAAAAAATCAAAAACAGTTAAAATGAAAAGGACCTGAGGCTGGGAGGTAGGGTTGGTGCTTTTTACCTACCAATATCATTTCTATAAGGAGCAGCAGCATTAAAAAGACTGCTTCTGCCAGGCTTCCTAAGTTCTTCAGCATTATCTTAGTACAGGAAGGCCCAGAACACTAACCTGACAGATGAAAACTGTATGTGCTGTAGCTCCACAACAAAACAATATTGAGAGGTAGGAATAATCAATCCTACCTCCCTGGCCCAGGTATTTTACAGTATAGTTACCCTTTAAACCTGAAACAAGTAAAATGGTGTTAGAATTTTTAAAGCAAAATTTTATTTTTTTTCCCTTAAATTTTGGAAAACCTGACGATTCTGTAAATTTTATTGTTTCTGTTCTTTAGATATTTTATTTTTTTGTTTTCTTCACTTTTTTTGAACAAAAAAAACAGTTTTGTGGTAGGATTTCTCCTACCAGATGTATTTAGATCAATAGGGACAAGCTTATAACAGGATACAACTCTCTTGGGTAAGTAACAGTATTTTCAAACCACAAGACTAATGAGATGAGAGAAAAGACAAATAAACTGAAATGGGAACATTGAGCTTTCAGTGACCTTCAAAGCCATCTGGTGACCTTCTGGGAGGCTCTGTAACCTCTCCAGTACTGGCTCTGCTATGACAAGATGCTCAAAAAAAAATTCAGTTGTTTGCCTGTCTGTTTATTGGCCCTTTGTTTGTATACAGGAAGTGACCATTTATATGTTCAGAATTAAACATTCCACAATATGAAACAGAATTTAACTAAAAGAAACGCCTGTTTGTATGATTATTGATATTTCCTTGTAACCCGGAGAGTTATCACCCATATCAGGGGAGCCAGACCTTTAATTCCACACTAGGACACGTTATTGACTTCATACACATTAGATTTAATATTTCAGAATTCAATATAGATTAAAAATGAGAGATTTTCAAAGGGAAATGAGGATAGACGGTATGAAAGACTCCTATAAAGTGCTGTGATTGGATAACTGAAGAATATGTAATTATATAGTATCACCATCTCAGTGCTATTAGGGGTATTGTAGCTAAACATCATCTAGGCCAGTCAATCAGTCCCCTAATATACCTTCAGCGCCTATACCCCAATCTACAGCCACTGTCTTCACCTATAGACAAGCCCCTCGATCGTCAGGAGACTTGTCGCGCCTCTCTGTACACAGCTACCCCCAGATCTTAGAGCGCAAGGTATAGACGCTGAGGCCGGGTAAACTCTGGAAAACCAGAACACCAATAGATCTACACAGGAACTTGAAGACAAGAAGAGAACAAGTACAAGGAAAACAATGATAATAAGAATAACAATGAACTAGATAACCACTATGACAATAGCAGGGACCTCTAGTTTGGCAACCATAACAGGCAAGGTTGAATAGCCAGTGAAAGCAATATAAAGACCAGAGGGACCAATGGGGAAGGGAATGGCAGAGCCAGATGCAAGGATTTAATGAATTAATTGGCTCTCCTCCGCCCAATCTGAGCCCTGGAGGAACGCGCGCCACCATGAAGACGCCGGACGCAGATGGATGGTGTCACCCGCATCGAAGATGCCTGAGGATTGCCAAGACCGGACGGACCCGCCACGGGATTGGGAAGCATGTAAGCGCCTGACATCTTCCTTCTCTTCAAGTGGTTTAGGCATGCTCATTGTGTTTCATCCAGTTTCACAGTAAGGAGATGTCCAATTGGCTACTCTATATATCTCTTTGTTAACTGTAGGAGGAGCAAGTGTAAAAGTGAACAGAAAGGACAATAGTGAAACTTTTTACTTACCTGGTATTTACCTGGTTAGGATTTACACAGAAATGTAATTTAAACCTCATTTCAATCATCGGGGGAAAATGTGTTGTAGTCTATTTATTATTGGGGAAGGGAATAGCAGAGCCAGTTGCAAGGATTGGCTCATTTGAATTAATTGGCTCTCCGCCGTCCAATCTGAGCCCTGGAGGAACAGAGAAGATAAGGAGAGGTGCCTGCGCACATCCGCGCAGCACCAGAAGAGGATCGGGCAAGTGCGCAAGCAGATGCAGACATGAGACCGGACAGACCCACTGCGGGATTGGGAAGCATTACCCCCTCCCACTGGCCCCTTCAAGATAGTTTTCTCTGGATGATCCTTATGAAACTGATCAATAAGTTCCTGGGCATGAATCTTATGATGAGGAACCCTCATCTTTCTTCAGGACCATAACTTCTCCAGTCAATAAGGAATTGGAGGGAGTTTCAGAACCAATGTGAGTCCAAGATCTTATCCACTTCAAATTCGGGTTCTCCCTGGATTTCAACTGGAGGAGGAGGTTCAGACATAGGAAGAGCAGAGGCAGCTGATATTAACAATGACACATGAAAAGAGTTGGTTCGTTTGCTTGAGGGAGGCAAGTCAACCTTATAGTTTACCTGTTAATTTTCTGGACAATGGGGTACAGACTGATGCCCAATTTGAAACAGGGTTGCCTTAGAGAGAGGTTGCGAGTGGAGACCCATACAAGATCACCAGGAGAAAAGTCCGGTTCCTTGGATCGATGTTTATCTGCAAATTCTTTTTGACAGGAAGATGTCTTTTTGAGATTTTGTTGTACCTGGCGCCAGATAGTAGACATATGTTGAAACCAATTTTCTAGAAGAAGGAAGTCAGAAGTAGGTCCAGTTAAAAAGATGCTTTGGGATGATGGCCATAAATGCAGAAGGGAGAAGTACCCGTGGAAGAATGAACAGTATTGTTGTATGCAAGCTCGGCAAAGGGTAGAAACTCTGCCCATGATTCATCTCATCAGAAACAAAACAACGGAGATATTGTTCTAATGATTGGTCGGTTCTCTCTGTCTGCCCATTAGACTGGGGATGGAAGGAAGACGGAAAAAGACAGAGAGATACCCAGCCAAGTTACAGGAGCTATAAACTGGACCCCTCTATCTGAGGCTATGTTTTTGGGAATCCCATGGAGTTGGAAATGTGCTTGATAAATAAGAGAGAACTCTTGGGCTGAGAAGTTTGTTAAGTGGAATAAAGTGAGCCATCTTACTAAAACGATCAACTACGCAGAACAGTTTTGCATTTCTAAGGAGGAGGAAAAGATTAAAATATCATCAAGATGTACAATGACAATTTACCCAAGAAATCACGAAGCACATTGTTGATGAAATCCTGGAAGACTCATAATGGCCATTCTTGGTGTTAAAGGCAGCCTTCCATTCATCCCCTTGAAATTTTAAGCTCCTCTAAGATCTAATTTAGAGAAAACACAAGCTCCGACAACTTGAGAGAACAGATCATCAATCAAGGGTAGAGGATACCTATTTTTTATAGTTCAGGGCGCGAAAGTCAATACACGGCCTCAGACTCCCATCCTTCTTTTCTACAAAGAAAAAACCTGCCCCCGCAGGCGAGGTGGAAGGCGAATAAACCCTTTTTATAGGTTTTTTCAAATATAATCTCTCATAGCAAGAGTCTCAGGACCACTGAGGTTATATAAATGTCCTCTTGGGGGCATGTTACCAGGTAACGAATCCATGGGACAATCATATGACCGATGTTGAGTTAGTTTATTAGCAGCCTGCGGAAAAAAACATCAGCATAATCGTGATGTTGGCAATGTTTTCAAATCAGTAAGAAAAAGAGGAAAAGAAGGAACCTGGCTTTTAAGATTAACCCCCAATCTATGACTGGGTTATGTTTTTGAAACCAGGGTTAGACTAGGATGACTGGGTTAGATGGATTGTCTAAAAGAAAAAATGTTAAAACCTCAGCATTACCTGATTCTACTTGAATAGTAACCTCTGGGGTAACACATACAGAGCTGCTAGAAAGTAGGGGAGTATCGTTAATGGCTAGAACTTGAATATGGATAGAGAGAGATCTTAATGGAATAACATTGGACATGGCCAGGGTGCGGTCCATAAAGTTACCAGCCGCTCCAGTATCCAAAAAGGCCTGAGAATGAAAAACGCTAGAACCCCAAGAAAATTTAACAGGTTACAAGATTTAGTTGGGTTGAACCTTGGGAGGAATTACCTGATCGCCATTGGGTTTTTCCTCTAACCCACCTAAGTTTTTCGCCTTCCTGGATCCCTTTTTAGGACGCACTTTAGCGAAGTGACCAACCGTGCCACAATAAATACAGAGCCCTTCCTGATGCCTTCTGTTCTTTTCTGCCAGAAAAAGTTTGGACATTCCCAATTTCATGGGTTCCTCTGGGGAAGGTAAAGAGAGAACAGAAGGTGTTAGGGATGACTTAGAAGTCCCTAGAGTAGCCACTGATTTCCCTTGATAATGCTCCCTGAACCTACAGTCAATTTTAATTACTAAGGCCATAGATTCGTCTAGGGAATTCAAGAGAGCATCTTTAATGGACTCCGAAAGGCCAAATAAAAACTGGTTGCTCAAAGCTGGATCATTCCAGCGGGTAATCACCGCCCACCGCCAAAATTCTGCCACATATTCCTCAGCGGAACTTCTGTCTTGACAGAGATTTCATATTGTAGCCTCAGCAGTGACAGTTTGATCAGGATCAGAATAGAGGAGGACCATGACATTAAAAAAAGCAGTCACAGATGACAACTTGGGACTGTCTTCAGGAAGGCTGAAGGCCCAGGTTTGAGGATCCCCTTGTAAGAGGGATATAACCAGGGTAACATCAGAACCGGTAGAAGTAGGTGGTAGATGAAAGTATAACTTGCAAGAGTTCATAAAGTTATCAAACTTACTGCGTTCTCCATTAAACTACTCAGGTAGTGGGGCCTTGGGTTCAAAAGCAGAAAGTGGAGAGACTGGAGGAGATCTATTTGGGGCCGCTACCCTTTGGGCTAGTTGGTTAACAGCCCCAGTTAAGAGCCTTAGTTGGTCTTGGATTTTGTCCATGGCCTGTTATAATGTGATGCCCGGAGTCCCCTAGTATACCTTCAGCGCCTATATCCCAATCTACATCCGCTGTCTTCACCTATAGACAAGCCCCCGATTGTCAGGAGACTTATTGCACCTCGCTGTACATGGCTACCCCCAGGTCTTAGAGCACAAGGTATAGACGCGGAGGCCGGGTAAACTCTGGAAAACCAGAACACCAATAGACACAGGAGCTGGAACACAAGAAGAGAACAAGTACAAGGAAACAATGCACAATAAGAATAACAATGAACTAGATAACCACTATGACAATAGCAAGGACCACTAGTTTGGCAACCAAAACTATTACAGGCAAGGTTGAATAGCCAGTGAAAGCAATATAAAAACCAGAAGGACCAATGGGGAAGGGAATTGCAGAGCCAGATGCAAGGATTGGCTCATTTGAATTAATTGGCTCTCCTCTGTCCAATCTGAGCCCTGGAGGAACGTGCGGCACCAGAAAATTATCGGGCAAGTGGGTGAGAAGAAGTGGACGTGCTATCGCACAAAGACACCGGGTGCGGATGGATGGCGTCACCCGCGTCGAAGATGCCCGAGGATTGCCGAGGCCAGACGGACCCGCTGCGGGATCAGGAAGCAGGTAAGCCCCTGACATCCTCCTTCTCTTCAAGACAGTGGTTTAGGCATGCTCATTGTGCTTCATCCAGTTTCACAGTAAGGAGATGTCCAATTGGCTACTCTATATATCTCTTTGTTAACTGTAGGAGGAGCAAGTGTAAAAGTGAACAGAAAGGACAGTAGTGAAACTTTTTACTTCACACAGGTATTTATCTGGTTAGGAATTACACAGAAATGTAATTAAAACCTTTTAAAATTGAATAAATATTTCATAATCCCGGTTATGTCGTAAATGAAATGACGTTTGTCCACGGGGAATGAAATGAAACCGTACTTTAGATCACGGCTGGAATTTCTGGCAGATTCGGTAACAAACGAGAAGACTGGGTGAGGTGTTGTCCAAGTGGAAGAAATGACGATAGGAAGGAAATTAACTTACATAAATATTTGTGCTTTCCTGATGTAGAACATGAAAAATAAAAACAGATTTAGAAACATTTGCCTTAAGGGCCAAAAATGTAATTAAGATCCTGTTACTGTTAGAACATTACTGTAAAGAACTGAAGGAGATCAGCGACGCTCTCTAAGGGGATGGATACGGTCTTACCAGCCATTTCCTGTTTTCCTGTGATTGGTATATTCAATTGAATTGATTCACAAGTTATTAGACCAAAAGAGACCATAGTAACATAATAGTTGAGGTTTGATAAAGACATCTAATCCAACCTTTATACCCTACCCATAATGTCTGTATAACAGTTACATAGTAACATAGTATTGGAGGTTGTATAAAGACGTACGTCCATCTAATCCAACCTTTATACGCTACCCATAATGTCTGTCTAACAGTTACATAGTAACATAGTATTGGAGGTTGTATAAAGACATACGTCCATCTAGTCCAACCTTTATACCCTACCCATAATGTCTGTTACGTTACTGATAACATATATTTGGAGGTTGTATAAGACATACGTCCATCTAGTCTAACCTTTATCCCACCCATAATGTCTGTCTAACAGTTACATAGTAAACATAGTATTGGAGGTTGTATAAAGACTACGTCCATCTAGTCCAACCTTTATAACCCTACCCATAATGTCTGTATAAACAGTTACATAGTAACATAGTATTGGAGTTTGTATAAAGACATACGTCCTCTATTCAACCTTTATACCCTATCCATAATGTCTGTCTAACAGTTACATAGTAACATAGTATTGGAGGTTGTATAAAGACATACGTCCATCTAGTCCAACCTTTATACCCTACCCATAAGTCTGTCTGACAGTTACATAGTAACATAGTATTGGAGGTTGTATAAAGACATACATCCATCTAGTCCACCTTTATACCCTATCCATAATGTCTGTATAACAGTTACATAGTAAAAGTATTGGAGGTTGTATAAAGACATACGTCCATCTAGTCCAACCTTTATACCCTACCCATAATGTCTGTATAACAGTTACATAGTAACATAGTATTGGAGTTGTATAAGACATACGTCCACCTAGTCCAACCTTTATACCCTAACCCATAATGTCTGTATACAGTTACATAGAACATAGTATTGGAGTTGTATAAAGACATACGTCCATCTAATCCAACCTTTATCCGCTACCCTAATGTCTGTCTAACAGTTACATAGTAACATAGTATTGGAGGTTGAATAAAGACATACGTCCATCTAGTCCAACCTTTATACCTCTACCCTAATGTCTGTATAACAGTTACATAATAACATAGTATTGGAGGTTGTATAAAGACATACGTCCATCTAGTCCACCTTTATACCCTACCCTAATGTCTTCTAACAGTTACATAGTAACATAGTATTGGAGGTTGTATAAAGACATACTCCATCTAGTCCACCTTTATGCCCTACCCATAATGTCTGTATACAGTTACATAGTAACATAGTATGGAGGTTGTATAAAGACATACGTCCATCTATCCAACCTTTATACCCTACCCATAATGTCTGTATAACAGTTACATAATAACAATAGTTTGGAGGTTGTATAAAGACATACGTCCATCTATCCAACCTTTATACCCTACCCATAATGTCTGTATAACAGTTACATAATAACAAGTATTGGAGGTTGTATAAAGACTACGCTCATCTAGTCAACCTTTATACCCTACCCATAATGTCTGTATAACAGTTACATAGTAACTAGTATTGGAGTTGTATAAAACATACGTCCATCTAATCCAACCTTATACCCTACCCATAATGTCTGTATAACAGTTACATAGTAACATAGTATGGAGGTTGTATAAAGACATACGTCCATCTAATCCAACCTTTATACCCTCCCATAATGTCTGTATAACAGTTCCATAGTAACATATTATTGGGGTTGTATAAAGACATACGTCCATCTAGTCCAACCTTATACCCTACCCATAATGTCTGTCTAACAGTTACATAGTAACATAGTATTGGAGGTTGAATAAAGACATACGTCCATCTAGTCCAACCTTTATACCCTACCATAATGTTCTGTATAACAGTTCATAATAACATAGTATTGGAGGTTGTATAAAGACATACGTCCATCAGTCCAAACTTTATACCCACCCATAATGTCTGTATAACAGTTACTAGTAACATAGTATTGGAGGTTGTATAAAGACATACGTCCATCTAGTCCAACCTTTATACCCTACCAATAATGTCTTTAAAACAGTTACATAGTAACATAGTATTGGAGGTTGTATAAAGACATACGTCCATCTATCCAACCTTTATACGCTACCCATAATGTCTGTCTAACAGTTACATAGTAACATAGTATTGGAGGTTGAATAAGACATACGTCCATCTAGTCCAACCTTATACCTACCCATAAATGTCTGTATAACAGTTACATAATAACATAGTATGGAGGTTGTATAAAGACATACGTCCATCTAGTCCAACCTTTTACCCTACCCATAATGCTTTCTAACAGTTACATAGTAACTATATTGGAGGTTGTATAAAGACATACATCCATCTAGTCCAACCTTTATGCCCTACCCATAATGTCTGTATCAGTTACATAGTAACATATATTGGAGGTTGTATAAAGACATACTCCATCTGTCCAACCTTATACCCTCCCATAATGTCTGTATAACAGTTACATAATACATAGTATTGGAGGTTGTATAAAGACATACGTCCATCTAGTCCAACCTTTATACCCTACCCATAATGTCTGTATAACATTACATATAACATAGTATGGGAGTTGTATAAAGACATACGTCCATCTAGTCAACCTTTATACCCTACCCATAAGTCTGTATAACAGTTACTAGTAACATAGTATTGGAGTTGTATGATAAAGACAACGTCCATCAATCCAACCTTTATCCACCCATAATGTCTGATAACAGTTACTAGTATACATAGTATTGGAGGTTGTATAAAGACATACGTCCATCTAATCCAACCTTTATACCCTCCCATAATGTCTGTATAACAGTTACATGTAACATAGTATTGAGGTTGTATAAAGACATACGTCCATCAGCCAACCTTTATACCCTACCCATAATGTCGGTCTAACAGTTACATGTAACATAGTTGGAGGTTGAATAAAGAATACGTCCATCTAGTCCAACCTTTATCCCCTACTCATAATTTGTATCAGTTACATAATAACTGTATTGGAGGTTGTATAAAGACTACGTCCATCTAGTCCAAACTTTATACCCTACCCATAATGTCTGTATAACAGTTACATAGTAACATATTATTGGAGGTTGTATAAAGACATACGTCCATCTAGTCCAACCTTTATACCCTACCCATAATGTCTTTAAACAGTTACATAGTAACATAGTATTGGAGGTTGTATAAACAAAATACGTCCATCTAATCCAACCTTTATACCTACCCATAATGTCGGTCTAACAGTTACATAGTAACATAGTATTGGAGGTTGTATAAAGACATACGTCCATCTAATCCAACCTTTATACGCTACCCATAATGTCTGTCAACAGTTACATAGTAACATAGTATTGGAGGTTGTATAAAAACATACGTCCATCTAGTCCAACCTTTATACCTACCCATAATGTCTGTCTAACAGTTACATAGTAACATAGTATTGGAGGTTGTATAAAGACATACGTCCATCTAGTCCAACCTTTATACCCTACCCTACTAATGTGTGTATAACAGTTACATAGTAACTAGTATTGGAGGTTGTATAAAGACATACGTCCATCTAATCCAACCTTTATACGCTACCCATAATGTCTGTCTAACAGTTACATAGTAACATAGTATTGGAGGTTATAAAGACATACATCCATCTTATCCACCTTTATACCCTACCCATAATGTCTGTATAACAGTTACACAGTAACATAGTATTGGAGGTTGTATAAGACATCCTCCATCTAGTCCACCTTCTACTACCCTACCCATATGTCTGTATAACAGTTACATAGTAACATAATATTGGAGGTGTTAAAGACGTACGTCCATCTAGCCAACCTTTATCCCTACCCATAATGTCTGCTAACATTACATAGTAACATAGTATTGAGGTTGTATAAAGACATACGTCCATCTAGTCCAACCTTTATACCCTACCCATAATGTCTGTATAACAGTTACATAGTAACATGTATTGGAGGTTGTATAAAGACATACGCCATCTAGTCCAACCTTTATACCCTACCCATAATGTCTGTATAACAGTTACATAGTAACATAGTATTGGAGGTTGTATAAAGACATACGTCCATCTAGTCCAACCTTTATACCCTACCCAAATGTCTGTATAACAGTTACATAGTAACATAGTATTGAGGTTGTATAAAGACATACGTCCATCTAGTCCAACCTTTATACCACTACCCAATATGTCTGTATAACAGTTACATAGTAACATAGTATGGTGGTTGTATAAAGACATACGTCCATCTAGTCCAACCTTTATACCCTACCCATAATGTCTGTATAACAGTTTACATAGCACATAGTATTGGAGGTTGTATAAAGACATACGTCCATCTAGTCTAACCTTTATACCCTACCCATAATGTCTGTATAACAGTTACATAGTAACATAGTATTGGAGGTTGTATAAAGACTTACGCCATCTAGTCCAACCTTTTAACCCTATCCATAATGTCTGTCTAACAGTTACATAGTAACATAGTATTGGAGGTTGTATAAAGACATACGTCCATCTAGTCCAACCTTTATACCCTACCCATAATGTCTGTATAACAGTACATAGTACATAGTATTGGAGGTTGTATAAGATTACGTCCATCTAGTCCAACCTTTATACCCTACCCAAAATGTCTAACAGTTACATAGTAACATAGTATTGGTGACTGAATAAAGACATACGTCCATCTAGTCCAACCTTTATACCCTACCCATAATGTCTGTATAACAGTTACATAGTAACATAGTATTGGAGGTTGTATAAAGACATACTCCATCTAATCCAACCTTTATACCTACCCATAATGTCTGTCTAACAGTTACATAGTAACATAGTATTGGAGTTGTATAAAGACATACGTCCATCTAGTCAACCTTTATACCCTATCCCTAATGTCTGTCTAACAGTTACATAGTAACATAGTATTGGAGGTTGTATAAAGACATACGTCCATCTAGTCCAACCTTTATACTACCCTACCCATAATGTCTGTAAACAGTCCATAGTAACATGTATTGGAGGTTGTATAAAGATTACGTCCATCTAGTCAACCTTTATACCCTACCCAAAATGTCTAACAGTTACATAGTAACATAGTAGTGGGATGATAAAGACATATACGTCCATCTAGTCCAACCTTTATACTCTACCCATAATGTCTGTCTAACAGTTGCATAGTAACATAGTATTGGAGACTGATAAAGACATACGTCCATCTAGTCAACCTTTATACCCTACCCATAATGTCTGTATAACAGTTACATAGTAACATAGTATTGGAGTACTAAATAAAGACATACACCATCTAGTCCAACCTTTATACCCTACCCATAATGTCTGTCTAACAGTTACATAGTAACATAGTATTGGAGGTTGTATAAAGACATCCCCATCTAGTCCAACCTTTATCCCTACCCATAATGTCTGTCTAACAGTTACATAGTAACATAGTATTGGAGGTTGTATAAAGACATACATCCATCTAGTCTAACCTTTATACCCTACCCATAATGTCTGTATAACAGTTACATAGTAACATAGTATGGGGTTGTATAAAGACATACGTCCATCTAGTTCAACCTTTATACCCTACCCATAATGTCTGTATAACAGTTACATAGTAACATAGTATTGAGGTTGTATAAAGACATACATCCATCTAGTCTAACTTTATACCCTACCCTAATGTCTGTATAACAGTTACATAGTAACATAGTATCGGAGGTGTGTTAAAGACATACGTCCATCTAGTCAACCTTATACCTACCCATAATGTCTGTATGACAGTTACATAGTAACATAGTATTGGAGCTAAATAAAGACATACGTCCATCTAGTCCAACCTTTATACCCTACCACATAATGTCTGCTAACAGTTACATAGTAACATAGTATTGGAGGTTGTATAAAGGCATACGTCCATCTAGTCCAACCTTATACCCTACCCATAATGTCTGTCTAACAGTTACTAGTAACATAGTATTGGAGGTTGTATAAAGAATATACGTCCACTAGTCCAACCTTTATACCCTACCCATAATGTCTGTAAACAGTTACATAGTAACATAGTATGAGGTTGTATAAAGACATACTCCATCTAGTTCAACCTTATACCCTACCATAATGTCTGTATAACAGTTACATAGTAACATAGTATTGGAGCTATAAAGACATACGTCCATCTAGTCCAACTTTATACCCTACCCATAATGTCTGTCTAACAGTTACATAGTAACATAGTATTGGAGGTTGTATAAAGCATACGTCCATCTAGTCCAACCTTTATACCCTACCCTAATGTCTGTATAACAGTTACATAGTAACATAGTATTGGAGGTTGTATAAAGATGTACGTCCATCTAGTCCAACCTTTAATAGCCTACCCATAATGTCTTGTTAACAGTTACATATAACATAGTATTGGAGGTTGTATAAAGACGTACGTCCATCTAGTCCAACCTTTATACCCTACCCATAATGTCTGTCTAACAGTTACATAATAACATAGTTTGGAGTTTTATAAAGACGTACATCCATTTAGTCCAACCTTTATACCCTACCCATAATGTCACAAAAAACTGAAAGATCGGAGCACTCCTGGTTGTCCTCATTGTAAGTATTTTATTGAATAACACGTATGTCGACGGTTTCAACCCAACACGGGTCGTTCTCAAGAAACAGGTGTTTGTTTAAACACAGCAAAACTTAAATAGCCCAATAACAGCCCGCCCCTCCCCTTCGATCTCCCCCCCCTCCTTTTGTTAGCAACGTCCAATAAGGTTCCCAGATAGGTCCACTTGTGGGTGTATCCGTCCTATCGGCGGCCTCACTGGTGCTCCCACCCTAATGGGCTGTCCAGTGGGAGGTGATGAATCGTTCCGCTCTGCCGAGACTGGAGAGACCGGATCCCTTTGGTGTCCCACCATCCCTTTCTTAAGTGCAAGTGCTCTCATTTATAGTGAAGTAAGTCCCACGTATTTTTAAAACAAAACTGCAAAATAGATATAAATTAGTGAAACATACTACTATAACAATAACATCAGTGAAGATCAATCTGTAATGCTAAATCGATGCATCTACGGTAAAAATCGATATATCTATAATAAAAATCGATATATCTAAAAAGTCGATGTGTCATATAGTAAATCCCTACCTGGACTGTAATAAGAATGAATATAAATGGATTAAAATAAGTGTATAAAAAAGACATGATTAATACTATGGATAAAACTACTCTTCAACTACCTGTGGCTACTGGTATTCTATTAAAATCTTAGCATATGTCTCAGGGGTACCTGGGGGGATGACCTGGTCAATATCTTACCAGACCCTTTGTAGGGTCAATTATGGCCCCTTTTAAATGAAGCATGCCAATGAGCATGTCTCATTCAGGCCCTTCAGGGATACAGTGTTTAGTCTTCTGATCCACCATGCCTCACACTGTAGGAGGGCTCTGTTCCTATCACGTCCCTCTACTTTGGTGACCTGATCTATAGCCATCCATTTGAAGTTAGCCAAAGTGTGTTTGCCTCTTGTAGTGTCTGGCAACGGTTGTTCCCCATATTTGGAGAAGTCTGTCCATTCCCCTGTCGCACTGGTCTGTAGCCAATGCTGTCCTCGACGCCTTTCTATGGTTAGCCATTCTCATTCACTGTGGTAGAGGTTTACCCACATAATATAGGCCACAGGGGCAGGTTATGATGTAGACAATGTATGTACAAGACATGACAATCTGTGTCTGATTTTTAGGCGTTTGCCGCTATGGGGATGTGGGAAATCTGTGCCTTGATGATATATCGGCATGTTGGCACCCAATAACAGCTGTAGCATCCCATTTTGGTCACTTTAAGAAGCCAACTCGCTTGGATGAGGGCCAACTGTGACATCCGTCCTAACCCAGTAGGTTTTTTAAATTTTTCCCTCTACGGAGGGCAAACATGGGCGGAGTGTCTCTAAAAGGAAGGGACTCATCACTTTGTAATAATCCCACTTTGTTTAACGCTTTCCTGATTAATTCTTGCCTGGTGCGTAGTCCAGACTGACTATTTTTCATTCCTACGTTGGCTACTCTGGCCGGTTATGGACAATCTTGCCCTGTCGAGTTCTCTGTTGACCTCTTTTCTCATAGCCCCGTTGTTTGAACTTATTTTTCATAGTAGTCACTGTTCCTCCGCCGTCGCTCTGTCTGTATTATTACGGAAGACCCGTAGAAATTGTGAGAATAGAATTCCTCTGTCTGGGACTCCGGATGATGGCTCCTAGCGTGAAGATGGTGTTGCGGTCCGTGGGCTTAGAAAAAAGGGTAGTTTTAAACCTTGTGGTGTGCTGATGATTCTCAGATCCAGGAAGTCTATGGAAACTGGGTCACAGTTCATCGTGAATCGGATCGGGGTATCAAGGTTTTCAGATATTCCACAAATTCCTTACATTGTTCACCTGGTCCTGCCCAAATGATGAATAGTTGTCTATATATCGTCTGTATAGAATCAACTTATGGCGAATTTGGGGTAAATGTGGGTTTCCTCATATGCCTCCATATATAGATTGGCAAATGACGGTCCCACATTTGTCCCCATGGCTGTCCCTGATACTTGCTGAAAGAAAGATTTTCCCAAATAAAGTAATTTTTACCTAGGACCATCTCAAGGAGGTCCATAAGGTACTCAACTGGGGGATGTTTATGATGGTTTTTCACAACGTGCCTCCCGGCATGCGGCTATCCCCTCACCTTGTGGGATAACGGTGTAAGAGGCTATGGACGTCAACACGTCATAGAGTAAACTTATCCTCTTTGATTTTACAGACTTTAAGGTTTTCATATTACGATTTCATATTTTAACAGCGTGTTTAGATAAAAATCTACATACTGGGAGACAGGTTTGAACAAGGATCCTGTGCGGACACTATTGGGCGTCCCGGGGGGGCTGTCAGAGATTATGAATCTTGGTACTGTATAGAACAGCGGGACCCTTGGGGTCTTGGTGGTGAGAAATTTGGCTTGTTCGTCCTGTCAAACCACCCAGTTGTTCTCCCATAGAGATTTTTCATCCAGCATTTATTAAAGGTTCAGTAGGGTCAGTCTCCAGGGTATATATACGATGTATCGTTCAATTGGGCCAATGCCTCTGTGCAATAGTAGTCTCTGTTCAAACGACACCCATCCCCCCCTTTATCAGCGTGGTCTTATTACAATTCCTGGTCCTCTTGTAGGGATCTAATGGCCTGCTTTTCACAGGTTTTAGGTTGTCCCTAGGTTTGTCCTCAACTCGTATGTTAGTAACTTCTGATTTGACCGCAGATACCAAATACTTTAATGGATGGTGGAGTGACAGGTGGATCATAGTGGCTATGGGAGTGAAGGGGAGTTTAATCTGGAGCTATCCCTAAACATCTCTTCTGAACATGGTCATATCGTGGGGTGGGAACAAATGTGAGCCCTACTGAGTACTTGTTGTTCATCCTCGTGAGATCATGGTCTGCTTAAATTGTAGATTACATTGGTTTCCTCTGTCGGGGAGGGCGTCCCACTCTTCTTCTTATTTGCTCCTCCTCGTAGGTCTCCACCTACACCTCCTTTGTGTCCCTGGGGCTGGGGCCCACCCCTAAAAAAGATACTGATCGGGGGGGGGGGGGGTTCTGTCTCGGGTTCTGTGTGGATGGTATTCTGACATGACTTCGGGTCAGGGCCATCATTATCTGAATGTTGTGATTCAATCAGAGCTCTCAACTGTTTTAAGGGATCTAGATCGCATCCTCCTCCTCTGCTGGGGCGAGGTGCGGTTTTCCCATAAAGCCATCCATATACATTTTTTTTCTCTATAATCCGCTTCCACTGTGGCCAATTTCTTTTTCTTAAATATAATAAGGTCCTCCATATTTGTTAACCTGGATTGTTTATTTCGACAACCAGTCACATGTGGTGTCTGTCTGTAATAGTGGGTTCTTAGTTGACTCAAGGGTGGTAATTTCCATACGAATCTCCTGTAGTTCTTTGCCCACCTGTTCAATTCCAATAACAGGAGGTCAAATGAGCATCTGTTAAGGATTCCCACCACCACCGTGAGCAGAACTCGCTGTCTGTCCGACCAATGGTCGGTACGTTCCTAATCCTAAACCTCTCGGTATTTGCGACTCCGGTGGTAGTCCGATAGAAATGTACCATGTAGGTATAAGTCGACTTCTTTCCTCTTGGTGTCTAGTAATTGGAAAAAGTTGTCCTATTGCTGTTTTATAACGCTAAGTCTCATAGCTGTATCCTGAACAGTATTCTGAACATCCTCCTGTGAGAAATAAAAGTCATTTTCGTATCTATGCTGCCAGCCGGCCATCATGGTCTTGATCGTAGGTTCCATGTTGATTAATCACCAATCGATACCAGATGGTGGTAAGGGGGATACGATGGTAAGAGGTGTGGTAGTCCAAACTAGCGTGGTGCTACGCTCATAGATAATATAGGCTGTATTAACTGGGGTGGAGCGGCACTCCTCGTCCTCCTTTCACAACCACCCGGGTGCCTCCGTACGCTTATAGGATATCACAATAACTGAAAGATCGGAGCACTCCTGGGATTCCTCAGTGTAAGTAATATTTATTGAATAACACGTATGTCGACGGCGTTTCAACCCAACAAGGGTCGTTCTCAATACAAGGGTGTTTGTAAACACACAAAACTTAATAGCCCATATAAATGGATAAAATAAGTGTATAAAAAAGACATGATTAATACTATGGATCAAACTACTCTTCAACTACCTGTGGCTACTGGTATTCTATTAAAATCTCCCCCCCTTCAAAATTTTGGAAACCTGACGATTCTGTAAATTTTATTGTTTCTGTTCTTTAGATTTTATTTTTTTGTTTTTTCTTCTTCACTTTTTTTGAACAAAAAAAACAGTTTTGTGGTGGGGATTTCTCCTACCAGATGTATTAGATCAATGGGACAAGCTATAACGGATACAACTTCTTGGGTAAAGTACAGTATTTCAAACCACAAGGACTAATGAGATGAGAGAAAAGACAAATAAACTTGAAATGGGACATTGAGCTTTCAGTGACCTTCAAAGCCATTGGTGACCTTCTGGGAGGCTCGTAACCTCTCCAGTACTGGCTCTGCTATGACAAGATTGCTCAAAAAAAATTCAGTTTGTTTGCCTGTCTGTTTATTGGCCCTTTGTTGTATACGGAACGTGCATTTATAGTTCAGAATTAACATTCCACAATATGAAACAGAATTTAAACTCAAAAGAACGCTGTTTGTATGTTATGATATTTCCTTGTACCACCCGAGTTACACCCATATCAGGGAGCCAGACCTTTAATCCCACACTAGGACACGTTTATTGACTTCTACACATTCGATTTAATATTTCAGATTCAATATAGATAAAATGGAGATTTTCAAGGGAAATGAGGATAGACGGTATGAAAGACTCTATAAGTGCTGTGCATTGGATAACTGAAGAATATGTAATTATATAGTATCACCATCTCAGTGCTTTAGGGGTATTGTAGCTAAAACATCATCTAGTGCCAGTCAATCAGTCCCCTATATACCTTCAGGCGCCTATACCCCAATCTACATGCCCTGTCTTCACCTATAGACAAGCCCCTCGATCGTCAGGATCTTGTGCGCCTCTCTGTACACAGCTCCCCCAGATCTTAGAGCGCAAGGTATAGACGCTGAGGGCGGGTAAAACTCTGGAAACCAGAACACCAATAGATCTACACAGGAACTTGAAGACAAGAAGAGAAACAAGTACAAGGAAAACAATGATAATAAGAATAACAATGAAACTAGAAACCACTATGACAATGCAGGGACCTCTAGTTTGGCAACCATAAAGGCCAAGGTTGAATAGCCAGTGAAAGCAATATAAGACCAGAGGGGACCAATGGGGAAGGAATGGCAGAGCCAGATGCAAGGATTTAATGAATTAATTGGCTCTCCTCCGCCCAATCTGAGCCCTGGAGGAACGCGCGCCACCATGAAGACGCCGGACGCAGATGGATGGTGTCACCCGTCCGAAGATGCCTGGGATTGCCAGACCGACGGACCCGCCACGGGATTGGGAAGCATGTAAGCGCCTGACATCTTCCTTCTCTTCAAGTGGTTTAGGCATGCTCATTGTGTTTCATCCAGTTTCACAGTAAGGAGATGTCCAATTGGCTACTCTATAATCTCTTTGTTAACTGTAGGAGGAGCAGTGTAAAAGTGAACAGAAAGGACATAGTGAACTTTTTACTTACCTGGTTTGTTTACCTGGTTAGGATTTACACAGAAATGTAATTTAAACCTCATTTCAATCATCGGGGGAAAATGTGTGTGTAGTCTATTTATTATTGGGGAAGGGAATAGCAGAGCCAGTTGCAAGGATTGGCTCATTTGAATTAATTGGCTCTCCGCCGTCCAATCTGAGCCCAGGAGGAACAGAGAAGATAAGGAAGAGGTGCCTGCGCACATCCGCGCAGCACCAGAAGAGGATCGGGCAAGGCGCAAGCAGATGCAGACATGAGACCGGACAGACCCCTGCGGGATGGGAAGCATTACCCCTCCCACTGGCCCCTTCAAGATAGTTTTCTCTGGATGATCCTATGAAACTGATCAATAAGTTCCTGGGCATGAATCTTCATGATGAGGAACCTCATCTTTCTTCAGGACCATAACTTCTCCAGTCAATAAGGATTGGAGGGAGTTTCAGAACCAATGTGAGTCCAAGATCTTATCCACTTCAAATTCGGGTTCTCCCTGGATTTCAACTGGAGGCAGAGTTCAGCATAGGAAGAGCAGAGGCAGCTGATATCAACAATGACACATGAAAAGAGTTGGTTCGTTGTTTGAGGGAGGCAAGTCAACTTATAGTTTACCTGTTAATTTCTGGACAATGGGGTACAGACTGATGCCCAATTTGAAACAGGGTTGCCTTAGAGAGAGGTTGCGAGTGGAGACCCATACAGATCACCAGGAGAAAAGTCGGTTCTTGGATCGGATTTTATCTGCAATTCTTTTTGACAGGAGATGTCTTTTTGAGATTTTGTTGTACTGGCGCCAGTAGTTAGAATATTTGAAACCAATTTTCTAGAAGAAGGAGTCAGAAGTAGGTCAGTTAAAAGATGCTTTGGGATGATGGCCATAAATGCAGAAGGGAGAAGTACCCGTGGAAGAATGAACAGTATTGTTTATGCAAGCTCGGCAAAGGTAGAAAACTCTGCCCATGATTCACTCATCAGAAACAAAACAACGGAGATTGTTCTAATGAGTGGTCGGTTTCTCTCTGTCTGCCATTAGACTGGGGATGGAAGGAAGACGGAAAAAACAGAGAGATACCCAGCCAAGTTACAGAGCTATAACTGGACCCCCTATCTGAGGCTATGTTTTGGGAATCCCATGGAGTTGGAAATGTGCTTGATAAATAAGAGAGAAACTCTTGGGCTGAGAAGTTTGTTAAGTGGAATAAGTGAGCCATCTTACTAAAACTATCAACTACGCGAACAGTTTTGCATTTCTAAGGAGGAGGAAAAGATTAAAATACATCAAGATGTACAATGACAATTTACCCAAGAAATCACGAAGCACATGTTGATGAAATCCTGGAAGACTCATAATGGCCATTCTTGGTGTTAAAGGCAGCCTTCCATTCATCCCCTTGAAATTTTAAGCTCCTCTAAGATCTAATTTAGAGAAAACACAAGCTCCGACAACTTGAGAACAGATCATCAATCAAGGGTAGAGGATACCTATTTTTTATAGTTCAGCGGCGCGAAAGTCAATACACGGCCTCAGACTCCCATCCTTCTTTTCTACAAAGAAAAAACCTGCCCCCGCAGGCGAGGTGGAGGCGAATAAACCCTTTTATAGGTTTTTTCAAATATAATCTCTCAGCAAGAGTCTCAGGACCACTGAGGTTATATAAATGTCCTCTTGGGGCATGTTACCAGGTAACGATCATGGGACAATCATATGACCGATGTTGAGTTAGTTTTATTAGCAGCCTGCGGAAAAAAACATCAGCATAATCGTGATGTTGGCAATGTTTTCAATCAGTAAGAAAAAGGAGGAAAGAAGGAACCTGGCTTTTAAGATTAACCCCCAATCTATGACTGGGTTATGTTTTTGAAACCAGGGTTAGACTAGGATGACTGGGTTAGATGGATTGTCTAAAAGAAAAAATGTTAAAACCTCAGCATTACCTGATTCTCTACTGAATAGTAACTCTGGGGTAACACATACAGAGCGTAGAAATAGGGGAGTATCGTTAATGGCTTAGAACTTGAATATGGATAGAGAGAGATCTTAATGGAAAACATTGGACATGGCCAGGGTGCGGTCCATAAGTTACCAGCCGCTCCAGTATCCAAAAGGCCTGAGAATGAAAAACGCTAGAACCCCAAGAAAATTTAACAGGTTACAAGATTTAGTTGGGTTGAACCTTGGAGGGAATTACCTGATCGCCATGGGTTTTTCCTCTAACCCACCTAAGTTTTTCGCCTTCCGGATCCCTTTTAGGCGCCTTAGCGAAGTGATACCAACCGTGCCACAATAATACAGAGCCCTTCCTGATGCCTTCTGTTCTTTTCTCGCCAGAAAAGTTTGACATTCCCAATTTCATGGGTTCCTCTGGGGAGAGGAAAGAGAGAACAGAAGGTTTAGGGATGACTTAGAAGTCCCTAGATAGCCCTGATTTCCCTTGATAATGACTCCCTGAAACCTACAGTCAATTTTAATTACTAGGCCATAGATTCGTCTAGGAATCAAGAGAGCATCTTTAATGGACTCCGAAAGGCCAAATAAAAACTGGTTGCTCAAAGCTGGATCATTCCAGCGGGAATCAACCCGCCCACCGCCAAATTCTGCCACATATTCCTCAGCGGAACTTCTGTCTTGACAGAGATTTCATATTGTAGCCCTCAGCAGTGACAGTTTGACAGGTCAGAATAGAGGAGGACCATGACATTAAAAAAAGCAGTCAAGCATGATGACAACTTGGGACTGTCTTCAGGAAGGCTGAAGGCCCAGGTTTGAGGATCCCCTTGTAAGAGGGATAAACCAGGGTAACATCAGAACCGGTAGAAAGTAGGTGGTAGATGAAAAGTAAACTTGCAAGAGTTCATAAAGTTATCAAACTACTGCGTTCTCCATTAAACTACTCAGGTAGTGGGGCTTGGGTTCAAAAGCAGAAAGTGGAGAGACTGAGGAGATCTATTTGGGGCCGCTACCTTTGGGCTAGTTGGTTAACAGCCCCAGTTAGAGCCTTAGTTGGTCTTGGATTTTGTCCATGGCCTGTATAATGTGATGCCCGGAATCCCTAGTATACCTTCAGCGCCTATATCCCCAATCTACACTCGCTGTCTTCACCTATAGACAAGCCCCCGATTGTCAGGAGACTTATTGCACCTCGCTGTACATGGCTACCCCCCAGGTCTTAGAGCACAAGGTATAGACGCGGGAGGCCGGGTAAACTCTGAAAACCAAACACCAATAGACACAGGAGCGGAACACACAGAAGAGAACAAGTACAAGGAAACAATGCACAATAAGAATAACAATGAACTAGATAACCACTATGACAATAGCAAGGACCATAGTTTGGCAACCAAAACTATTACAGGCAAGGTTGAATAGCCATGTAAAGCAATAAAACCAGAAGACCAATGGGGAAGGGAATTGCAAGAGCCAGATGCAAGGATTGGCTCATTTGAATTAATTGGCTCTCCTCTGTCAATCTGAGCCCTGGAGGAACGTGCGGCACCAGAAATTATCGGGCACGTGGGTGAGAAGAGTGGACGTGCTATCGCCACAAGACACGGGTGCGGATGGATGCGTCACCCGCGTCGAAGATGCCCGAGGATTGCCGAGGCCAGACGGACCCGCTGCGGGATCAGGAAGCAGGTAAGCCCCTGACATCCTCCTTCTCTTCAAGACAGTGGTTTGCATGCTCATTGGTGCTTCATCCAGTTTCACAGTAAGGAATGTCCATTGGCTACTCTATATATCTCTTTGTTAACTGTAGGAGGAGCAAGTGTAAAAGTGAACAGAAAGGACAGTAGTGAAACTTTTTACTTCACACAGGTATTTATCTGGTTAGGAATTACACAGAAATGTAATTAAAACCTTTTAAATTGAATAATATTTCATAATCCGTTAATCGTGTAAATGAAATGACGTTTGTCCACGGGGAATGAAGAACTCGACTTTAGATCACGGCTGGAATTTCTGGCAGATTCGGTAACAAACGAGAAGACTGGGTGAGGTGTTGTCCAAGTGGAAGAAATGACGATAGGAAGGAAATTAACTTACATAAATATTTGTGCTTCCTGATGTAGAACATTAAAAATAAAAACAGATTTAGAAACATTTGCCTAAGGGCCAAAAATGTAATTAAGATCCTGTTACTGTTAGAACATTACTGTAAAGAACTGAAAGGAGATCAGCGACGCTCTCTAAGGGGATGGATACGGTCTTACCAGCCATTTCCTGTTTTCTGTGATTGGTATATTCAATTGAATTGATCACAAGTTATTAGACCAAAGAGACCATAGAACATAATAGTTGAGGTTTGATAAAGACATCTAATCCACCTTTATACCCTACCCATAATGTCTGTATAACAGTTACATAGTAACATAGTATTGGAGTTGTATAAAGACGTACGTCCATCTAATCCAACCTTTATACGCTACCCATAATGTCTGTCTAACAGTTACATAGTAACATAGTATTGGAGGTTGTATAAAGACATACGTCCATCTAGTCCAACCTTTATACCCTACCCATAATGTCTGTCTAACCGTTACATAGTAACATAGTATTGGAGGTTGTATAAAGACATACGTCCATCTAGTCTAACCTTTATACCCTACCCATAATGTCTGTCTAACAGTTACATAGTAACATAGTATTGGAGGTTGTATAAAGACATACGTCCATCTAGTCCAACCTTTATACCCTACCCATAATGTCTGTATAACAGTTACATAGTAACATAGTATTGGAGTTGTATAAAGACATACGTCCTCTATGTCAACCTTTATACCCTACCATAATGTCTGTCTAACAGTTACATAGTAACATAGTATTGGAGGTTGTATAAAGACATACGTCCATCTAGTCCAACCTTTATACCCTACCCATAAGTCTGTCTGACAGTTTACATAGTAACATAGTATTGGGAGGTTGTATAAAGACATACATCCATCTAGTCCACCTTTATACCCTATCCATAATGTCTGTATAACAGTTACATAGTAAAAGTATTGGAGGTTGTATAAAGACATACGTCCATCTAGTCCAACCTTTATACCCTACCCATATGTCTGTATAACAGTTACATAGTAACATAGTAATTGGAGTTGTATAAAGACATACGTCCACCTAGTCCAACCTTTATACCCTACCCATAATGTCTGTATACAGTTACATAGAACATAGTATTGGAGTTGTATAAAGACATACGTCCATCTAATCCAACCTTTATCGCTACCCTAATGTCCTGTCTAACAGTTCATAGTAACTAGTATTGGAGGTTGAATAAAGACTACGTCCATCTAGTCCAACCTTTATACCCTACCCTAATGTCTGTATAACAGTTACATAATAACATAGTATTGGAGGTTGTATAAGAATACGTCCATCTAGTCCACCTTTATACCCTACCCATAATGTCTTCTAACAGTTACATAGTAACATAGTATTGGAGGTTGTATAAAGACATACCTCCATCTAGTCCACCTTTATGCCCTACCCATAATGTCTGTATACAGTTACATAGTAACATAGTATGGAGGTTGTATAAAGACATACGTCCATCTATCCAACCTTTATACCCTACCCATAATGTCTGTATAACAGTTACATAATAACAATAGTTTGGAGGTTGTATAAAGACATACGTCCATCTAGTCCAACCTTTATACCCTACCCATAATGTCTGTATAACATACATAATAACAGTATTGGAGGTTGTATAAAGACATACGTCTCATCTAGTCTAACCTTTATACCCTACCCATAATGTCTGTATAACAGTTACATAGTAACATAGTATTGGAGTTGTATAAAGACATACGTCCATCTAATCCAACCTTTATACCCTACCCATAATGTCTGTATAACAGTTACATAGTAACATAGTATGGAGGTTGTATAAAGACATACGTCCATCTAATCCAACCTTTATACCCCTCCCATAATGTCTGTATAACAGTTCCATAGTAACATAGTATTGGGGTTGTATAAAGACATACGTCCATCTAGTCCAACCTTATACCCTACCCATAATGTCTGTCTAACAGTTACATAGTAACATAGTATGGAGGTTGAATAAAGACATACGTCCATCTAGTCCAACCTTTATACCCTACTCATAATGTTCTGTATAACAGTTCTAATAACATAGTATTGGAGGTTGTATAAAGACATACGTCCATCTAGTCCAAACTTTATACCCAACCCATAATTCTGTATAACAGTTACATAGTAACATAGTATTGGAGGTTGTATAAAGACATACGTCCATCTAGTCCAACCTTTATACCCTACCAATAATGTCTTTAAAAACAGTTACATAGTAACATAGTATTGGAGGTTGTATAAAGACATACGTCCATCTAATCCAACCTTTATACGCTACCCATAATGTCTGTCTAACAGTTACATAGTAACATAGTATTGGAGGTTGAATAAAGACATACGTCCATCTAGTCCAACCTTATACCTACCCTATCCAAATGTCTGTATAACAGTTACATATAACATAGTATTGGAGGTTGTATAAAGACATACGTCCATCTAGTCCAACCTTTTACCCTACCCATAATGCTTTCTAACAGTTACATAGTAACTATATTGGAGGTTGTATAAAGACATACATCATCTAGTCCAACCTTTATGCCCTACCCATAATGTCTGTATCAGTTACATAGTAACATATATTGGAGGTTGTATAAAGACATACTCCATCTAGTCCAACCTTATACCCTCCCATAATGTCTGTATAACAGTTACATAATAACATAGTATTGGAGGTTGTATAAAGACATACGTCCATCTAGTCCAACCTTATACCCTACCCATAATGTCTGTATAACAGTTACATAATAACATAGTATGGGAGGTTGTATAAAGACATACGTCCATCTAGTCTAACCTTTATACCCTACCCATAAGTTGTATAACACGTTACATAGTAACATAGTATTGGAGTTGTATAAAGACATACGTCCATCAATCCAACCTTTATCCACCCATAATGTCTGATAACAGTTACATAGTAACATAGTATTGGAGGTTGTATAAAGACATACGTCCATCTAATCCAACTTTATACCTCCCATAATGTCTGTATAACAGTTACATGTAACATAGTATTGAGGTTGTATAAAGACATACGTCCATCAGTCCAACCTTTATACCCTACCCATAATGTCGTCTAACAGTTACATGTACATAGTATGGAGGTTGAATAAAGAATACGTCCATCTAGTCCAACCTTTATCCCTACTCATAATGTTGTATAACAGTTACATAATAACATAGTATTGGAGGTTGTATAAAGACATACGTCCATCTAGTCCAAACTTTATACCCTACCCCATAATGTCTGTATAACAGTTACATAGTAACATAGTTATTGGAGGTTGTATAAAGACATACGTCCATCTAGTCCAACCTTTATACCCTACCCATAATGTCTTTAAACAGTTACATAGTAACATAGTATTGGAGGTTGTATAAACATACGTCCATCTAATCCAACCTTTATACGCTACCCATAAGTCTGTCTAACAGTTACATAGTAACATAGTATTGGAGGTTGTATAAAGACATACGTCCATCTAATCCAACCTTTATACGCTACCCATAATGTCTGTCTAACAGTTACATAGTAACATAGTATTGGAGGTTGTATAAAGACATACGTCCATCTAGTCCAACCTTTATACGCTACCCATAATGTCTGTCTAACAGTTACATAGTAACATAGTATTGGAGGTTGTATAAAGACATACTCCATCTAGTCCAACCTTTATACCCTACCCATAATGTGTGTATAACAGTTACATAGTAACTAGTATTGGAGGTTGTATAAAGACATACGTCCATCTAATCCAACCTTTATACGCTACCCATAATGTCTGTCTAACAGTTACATAGTAACATAGTATTGGAGGTTGTATAAAGACATACATCCATCTAGTCCGACCTTTATACCCTACCCATAATGTCTGTATAACAGTTACACAGTAACATAGTATTGGAGGTGTATAAGACATCCTCCATCTAGTCCGACCTTCATACACCCTACCCATATGTCTGTATAACAGTTACATAGTAACATAATATTGGAGGTGTATAAAGACGTACGTCCATCTAGCCAACCTTTACCCTACCCATAATGTCTGTCTAACAGTTACATAGTAACATAGTATTGAGGTTGTATAAAGACATACGTCCATCTAGTCCAACCTTTATACCCTACCCATAATGTCTGTATAACAGTTACATAGTAACATAGTATTGGAGGTTGTATAAAGACATACGTCCATCTAGTCCAACCTTTATACCCTACCCATAATGTCTGTATAACAGTTACATAGTAACATAGTATTGGAGGTTGTTATAAAGACATACGTCCATCTGTCCAACCTTTATACCCTACCCAAATGTCTGTATAACAGTTACATAGTAACATAGTATTGAGGTTGTATAAAGACATACGTCTATCTAGTCCAACCTTTATACCCTACCCAAATGTCTGATAACAGTTACATAGTAACATAGTATGGTGGTTGTATAAAGACATACGTCCATCTAGTCCAACTTTATACCCTACCCATAATGTCTGTATAACATTACATAGCACATAGTATTGGAGGTTGTATAAAGACATACGTCCATCTAGTCTAACCTTTATACCCTACCCTAATGTCTGTATAACAGTTACATAGTAACATAGTATTGGAGGTTGTATAAGACATTACGCCATCTAGTCCAACCTTTATAACCCTATCCATAATGTCTGTCTAACAGTTACATAGTAACATAGTATTGGAGGTTGTATAAAGACATACGTCCATCTAGTCCAACCTTTATACCCTACCATAATGTCTGTATAACAGTCACATAGTAACATAGTATTGGAGGTTGTATAAAGATATACGTCCATCTAGTCCAACCTTATACCCTACCCAAAATGTCTAACAGTTACATAGTAACATAGTATTGGTGACTGAATAAAGACATACGTCCATCTAGTCCAACCTTTATACCTACCCATAATGTCTGTATAACAGTTACATAGTAACATAGTATTGGAGGTTTATAAAGACATACTCCATCTAATCCAACCTTTATACGCTACCCATAATGTCTGTCTAACAGTTACATAGTAACATAGTATTGGAGGTTGTATAAAGACATACGTCATCTAGTCCAACCTTTATACCCTATCCTAATGTCTGTCTAACAGTTACATAGTAACATAGTATTGGAGGTTGTATAAAGACATACGTCCATCTAGTCCAACCTTTATACCCTACCCATAATGTCTGTATAACAGTCACATAGTAACATGTATTGGAGGTTGTATAAAGATATACGTCCATCTAGTCAACCTTTATACCCTACCCAAAATGTCTAACAGTTACATAGTAACATAGTATGGGATGAATAAAGACATATACGTCCATCTAGTCCAACCTTTATACTCTACCCATAATGTCTGTCTAACAGTTGCATAGTAACATAGTATTGGAGACTGAATAAAGACATACGTCCATCTAGTTCAACCTTTATACCCTACCCATAATGTCTGTATAACAGTTACATAGTAACATAGTATTGGAGACTAAATAAAGACATACACCCATCTAGTCCAACCTTTATACCCTACCCATAATGTCTGTCTAACAGTTACATAGTAACATAGTATTGGAGGTTGTATAAAGACATCCACCCATCTAGTCCAACCTTTATACCCTACCCATAATGTCTGTCTAACAGTTACATAGTAACATAGTATTGGAGGTTGTATAAAGACTACATCCATCTAGTCTAACCTTTAACCCTACCCATAATGTCTGTATAACAGTTTCATAGTAACATAGTATGGAGGTTGTATAAAGACATACGTCCATCTAGTTCAACCTTTATACCCTACCCATAATGTCTGTATAACAGTTACATAGTAACATAGTATTGGAGGTTGTATAAAGACATACATCCATCTAGTCTAACCTTTATACCCTACCCATAATGTCTGTATAACAGTTACATAGTAACATAGTATCGGAGGTTGTATAAAGACATACGTCCATCTAGTTCAACCTTTATACCTACCATAATGTCTGTATGACAGTTACAATAGTAACATAGTATTGGAGACTAAATAAAGACATACGTCCATCTAGTCCAACCTTTATACCCTACCCATAATGTCTGTCTAACAGTTACATAGTAACATAGTATTGGAGGTTGTATAAAGGCATACGTCCATCTAGTCCAACCTTATACCCTACCCATAATGTCTTCTAACAGTTACATAGTAACATAGTATTGGAGGTTGTATAAAGATATACGTCCAACTAGTCCAACCTTTATACCCTACCCATAATGTCTGTTAAACAGTTACATAGTAACATAGTATCGGAGGTTGTATAAAGACATACGTCCATCTAGTTCAACCTTATACCCTACCCATAATGTCTGTATAACAGTTACATAGTAACATAGTATTGGAGACTAAATAAAGACAACGTCCATCTAGTCCAACCTTTATACCCTACCATAATGTCTGTCTAACAGTTACATAGTAACATAGTATTGGAGGTTGTATAAAGGCATACGTCCATCTAGTCCAACCTTTATACCCTACCCTAATGTCTGTATAACAGTACATAGTAACATAGTATTGGAGGTTGTATAAAGATGTACGTCCATCTAGTCCAACCTTTAATAGCCTACCCATAATGTCTTGTTAACAGTACATAATAACATAGTATTGGAGGTTGTATAAAGACGTACGTCCATCTAGTCCAACCTTTATACCCTACCCATAATGTCTGTCTAACAGTTACATAATAACATAGTATGGAGGTGTTATAAAGACGTACATCCATTTAGTCCAACCTTTATACCCTACCCATAATGTCACAAATAACTGAAAAGATCGGAGCACTCCTGGTTGTCCTCAGTTGTAAGTAATATTTATTGAATAACACGTATGTCGACGCGTTTCAACCCAACACGGGTCGTTCTCAAGACAAGGTGTTGTAAACACAGCAAAACTTAAATAGCCCAATAACATGCCCGCCCCCTCCCCTTCGATCTCCCCCCCCTCCTTTTGTTAGCAACGTCCAATAAGGTTCCCAGATAGGTCCACTTGTGGGTGTATCCGTCCTATCGGCGGCCTCACTGGTGCTCCCACCCTAATGGGCTGTCCAGTGGGAGGTGCATGAATCGTTCCGCTCTGCCGAGACCTGGAGGAGAACCGGATCCCTTTGGTGTCCCACCATCACCTTTCTAAGTGCAAGTGCTCTCATTTATAGTGAAGTAAGTCCCACGTATTTTTTAAAACAAAACTGCAAAATAGATATAAATTAGTGAACATACATACTATAACAATAACATCAGTGAAGATCAATCTGTAATGCTAAAATCGATGCATCTACGGTAAAAATCGATATATCTATAATAAAAATCGATATATCTAAAAAGTCGATGTGTCATATAGTAAAATCCCTACCTGGACTGTAATAAGAATGAATATAAATGGATAAATAAGTGTATAAAAAAGACATGATTAATACTATGGATAAAACTACTCTTTCAAACTCACTGACAATGGGTAGGTATAAAGTTGGACTAGATGGACGTATGTCTTTTATACAACTCCAATACACTATGTATTCGTTATAAGACATTATGGGTAGGGTATAAAGGTGGACTAGATGGACGTATGTCTTATATATATTGAAGTTTTATTAACCAGGCTACAAAAAATTGCATATAATAGAACAATAACTTGAAACAAACAATACAATACCTAGCATATTGGCTTTGGGCATAAAAGATAAAAGTCTCTTTCCGAGAGAAAGAAAGTTCCAGTACCAAAAGGAAATAAAAAGTCTTACAGGGCAGACAACAAATATAAAAACGCAATCGTATTTCAGATCTTCTCTAAAAAGTATAAAAAATCGATTCCAAGAGATAAACAGTAAATTCAACTCTTACATCAGCAGGAAAAAGAAACAAAATAAAAACCGAGCCCGCCTACTACACTAATATAAACTAACCCTGTCACCTATCACAGATAGATGATGAGGGGATAGACAAACCGTTTCGCACTATCAGCAAATAACTTTAAAAATCTACAGCGAAAAAGGGAAAACATTAAGTTTGACTTGTTCAAGTTTAAAACCACATTTATTCCAACATCCATACAACGAGACAACAAGGGAAACAAAATATAAACCTAACATTACAAGCATTATAAAACTAAACATTATAAACTATTAAACACTAACATTATAACATTATTAACCTAAACGAAAAAAAATCAAAACACAGAACGATTTGGCTTCCTGTAAGAAACCTACTAAGGATATACATTCACATTCTAATGCCTTAGGACATCTGATGAGGGCAAAGGTTAGTGTAACTAATCCCCTGGAACTGCATGAGCCCAGACAAAAAACAACAACGGGCTAGGGCCAAAAAAAAGGGCAAGTGATTTTAGACAGGAAAAACCACCACCGAAGAAACATAGCGGACCCCTCAAGGGGGCTCAGGTAAGGCTCTTCCACAGAGTTGACCATCTACCATTCAATCATCATCTGTATTTCCAGAGCTCACCTTAAAACACGTCCCTCAGGAGTGTTGGGAAACCCACCACCTACACAGGAAGGACTTTTATGCCTAATTGAAAATTTGGCACGTCCACTCACCGTGTGAGAATTACTATTGTGCAACTAGAAATTAGGTGCTTAACTCATATTGATGCCTTGAGAACCCCAGAAGCCCACCCCTGGTATGGACATTACTGAGAGGCAGGGGGATAACCAACTTCTGGACCACCCTTTTTGAAACTTCTATGGTAAAAGGACAATTAGCAGGAAGGGTCCATGTTTCCTCCAGACCACTGCAGCTCTCCCGGGGGACACATTCGTTCATGCGGGCCTATTCATACATTGCCCTTACATTAGTATTTCCATGGAAAGGAACGCCAAGCAATATCCCTAAACTTAGGGGGAGAACCATGGGGGACACCCCACTAAAAGAGAGACCTATACTCATATATTGCTTGGGGGGCAGTCTTTTACAGACCAGCGGCATGGAAATAGGAAGACAAGACCCTCTGGCGATTGTCCCTCTAGGTGAGGATCTAATTTCTTCCATTCCCACTGCACTTCCTAAGGTTTCAGGGCTCCATGCCACCATAGGAGGGGAGAGAGACCTCGATGATTCGCAGACTCTTTACCAAGCCGCCTTCATCCAAGACCAAGAAAATGAGAGTGACCCAGCTCTTAAAAAATATCTACCACAAAGGAGGTCTTTCGAGAGAGGTTGGCAAAAGTTGTATTTAACAAAACATGTTCACACAAGAACACACGCGGTTGAGGCATGCCCAACCACTCCCTCCTTTCCTTTGCCGGTAGGAGACAGTCTTTTGATAGTTAAGTTTGTTTCCCATCAACAGGAGAGGAAAAAAACAAACTATGATTCTAGAGTATTCTCTGGAACAGGCACACCCAGTACTACATACAGAAAAACGGGGGACCAGGAAGTCTTGACATGAAACCTTTACTAAGAGTGTATGTCTCCTTCCACTGGATTCCACCTGGATGGAAGATGCAAGTTCCAACATAGACACCCAAGTTGTCTCAAGCGAAAATCGCCTTGGCCAAAAGTGATCCCCAAGACTGAATTTGGGGGAGGCTCAGGGAAGATGTCCGGGAGGTTAAAGCAGGCCCTTCTTTTCCCATCCAGAAAGTTCACATTGTTATGTTGAGAGGGAACCTGAACAAGTCAGACACTCTTGTACCAGTTCGGCCACCTGGACTACGCTCGTCGAGCTTGCGACTACCAGGAGTAATGTCTCCGCATAGGCAGCTACCTTAAGGGAACTCAACGGAGAGACAGGTTACCCCCGCAGCACGCTGCCATCAAAACTTCTTGATCAGAGGATCTATGGCGAAAGCGTTTAAAGCAGAGGGCCTGAGCGGGGCAACCCTGCCTGACCCCAGAAGAGCCCATAAAAGGTTCCCCAACCAGACATTCACAAGGGTGCTTGTCAGCGCATTCATCAAAAACCATGAGCCAATTGAGGAACCTAGGAACACCCGTATCTTCCCCCAGGACAATCCAGAGAGATACTGGTGATTTCCCTCTATCAAAGGCCTCGGAATGGTCCAGTGACAACAAGTCTGTTCCCCCACTCACAAGACCTGCAACGATTAGTGGCCTCCCGGACCCCTAATACTGCGGCAAAGTGGATCTACCCTTAACCGTTTTTTTTTTTGCAGTGCCCTGGAGGGAGAAAGCAACCAGGTTGTGCTACCTCCAAAGAGCATAACAGTTACATAGTAACATAGTATTGGAGGTTGAATAAAGACATACATCCATCTAGTCCAACCTTTATGCCCTACCCATAATGTCTGTATAACAGTTACATAGTAACATAGTATTGATTTGTAATAAGAACATCGCCATCTAGTCAACCTTTACCCTACCTAATGTCTGTACAGTTACATAGTAACATAGTATTGGAGGTTGTATAAACAATACGTCCATCTAGTCCACCTTTATACCCTACCCATAATCTGTCTACAGTTACATAGTAACATAGTTTGGAGGTTGTATAAGACAACATCCATCTAGTCCAACCTTTATACCCTACCATAATGTCTGTATAACAGTTCATAGTAACATAGTATTGGAGGTTGTATAAGACTCGTCCATCTAGTCCAACCTTTATACCCTACCCATAATGTCTGTATAACAGTTACATAGTAACATAGTATTGGAGGTTGTATAAAGACATACGTCCATCTAGTCCAACCTTTATACCCTACCCATAATGTCTGTATAACAGTTACATAGTACATAGTATTGAGGTTGTATAAGACATACGTCCATCTATCCAACTTTTATACCTACCATAATGTCTGTCTAACAGTTACATAGTACATAGTATTGGAGGTTGTATAAGACATACGTCCATCTATCCAACCTTTATACCTACCCATAATGTCTGTATAACAGTTACTAGTAACATAGTATTGGAGGTTGTATAAAGACATACGTCCATCTAGTCCAACCTTTATACCCTACCCATATGTCTTTAACAGTTACATAGTACTAGTATTGGAGGTTGTATAAAGACATACATCCATCTAGTCCAACCTTTATCCCTAACCCATAATGTCTGTATAACAGTTACATAGTAACATAGTAGTGGAGGTTGTATAAAACATACTCCATCTAGTCCAACCTTTATACGCTACCCATAATGTCTGTCTAACAGTTACATAGTAACATAGTATTGGAGGTTGTATAAAGACATAACGTCCATCTAGTCCAACCTTTTATACCCTACCCATAATGTCTGTATAACGTTACATAGTAACATAGTATGGAGTTGTTTAGAAACATACGTCCCCCTAGTCCAACCTTTATACCCTACCCATAATGTCTGTATAACAGTTACATAGTAACATAGTATTGGAGTTGTATAAAGACATACGTCCATCTAATCCAACCTTTATACGCTACCCATAATGTCTGTCTACCAGTTACATAGTAACATAGTATTGGAGTTTGAATAAAGACATACGTCCATCTAGTCCACCTTTAATCCCCTACCCATAATGTCTGTATAACAGTTACATATACATAGTATTGAGGTTGTATAAAGACATACGTCCATCTAGTCCAACCTTTACCCTACCCATAATGTCTTTCTAACAGTTACATAGTAACATAGTATTGGAGGTTGTATAAAGACTACATCCATCTAGTCCACCTTTATGCCCTACCCATAATGTCTGATAACAGTTACATAGTAACATAGTATTGAGGTTGTATAAAGACAATACGTCCATCTATCCAACCTTTATACCCTACCCATAATGTCTGTATAACAGTTACAATAACATAGTATTGGAGTTGTATAAAGACTACGTCCATCTAGTCCAACCTTTATACCCTACCCATAATGTCTGTATAACAGTTACATAATAACATAGTATTGGAGGTTGATAAAGACCTACGTCCATCTAGTCAACCTTTATACCCTACCCATAATGTCTGTATAACATTTACATAGTAACATGTATGGAGTGTATAAAGACATACGTCCATCTAATCCAACCTTTATACCCTACCCATAATGTCTGTATACGTTACATAGTAACATAGTATTGGAGTGTATAAAGACAATCCGTCCATCTAATCCAACTTTATACCCTCCCATAATGTCTGTATAACAGTTACATAGTAACATAGTATTGGAGGTTGTATAAAACATACGTCCATCTAGTCCAACCTTATCCCCTACCCATAATGTCTGTCTAACAGTTACATAGTAACATAGTATTGGAGGTTGAAAAGACATACGTCCATCTAGTCCAACCTTATACCCTACTCATAATGTCTGATAACAGTTACATAATAACATAGTATGGGGTTGTATAAGACATACGTCCATCTAGTCCAACTTTATACCCTACCCATAATGCTGTTAACATTTACATATTAACATAGTATTGGAGGTTGTATAAAGACATACGTCCATCTAGTCCAACCTTTATACCCTACAATAATGTCTTTAAAACAGTTCCATAGTAACATAGTATTGGAGGTTGTATAAGAGACATACGTCCATCTAATCAACCTTTATACGCCCACATAATGTCTGTCAACAGTTACATAGTAACATAGTTATTGGAGGTTGATAAAAACATACGTCCATCTAGTCCAACCTTTTACCCTACACTATGTCTGTATAACAGTTACATAATAAACTATATATGGAGGTTGTATAAAGACATACGTCCATCTAGTCCAACCTTTATACCCTACCCATAATGTCTTTCTAACATTTACATAGTAACATAGTATTGGTTGTATAAGACATACTCATCTGTCCAACCTTTATCCCTACCCATAATTTCTGTAAACAGTTCATAGTAACATAGTATTGGAGGTTGTATAAAGACATACGTCCTTCTAGTCCAACCTTTAACCTACCCATAATGTCTGTATAACAGTTACATAATAACATAGTATTGGAGGTTGTATAAAGACATACGTCCATCTAGTCCACCTTTATACCCTACCCATAAGTCGGTATAACAGTTACATAATAACATAGTATTGGAGTGTTGTATAAAGACATACGTCCATCTAGTCAACCTTATACCCTACCCTAATGTCTGTATAAGTTACATAGTAACATAGTATTGGAGTTGTATAAAGACATACGTCCATCTAATCCAACCTTTATACCCTACCCATAAT
Source organism: Hymenochirus boettgeri (assembly GCA_019447015.1). Taxonomy (NCBI): domain Eukaryota; kingdom Metazoa; phylum Chordata; class Amphibia; order Anura; family Pipidae; genus Hymenochirus; species Hymenochirus boettgeri. The sequence continues at coordinate 29,514,696 of CM033475.1, read as the reverse complement.
GTCTGTATAACAGTTACATAGTAACATATTGGAGGTTGTTAAAAGACATACGTCCATCTAATCCAACCTTTTACCCTCCCATAATGTCTGTATAACAGTTACATATAGTAACATAGTATTGGGGTTGTATAAAGACATACGTCCATCTAGTCCAACCTTTATACCCTCCCATAATGTCTGTCAACAGTTACATATAACATAGTATGGAGGTTGAATAAAGACATAGTCCATCTAGTCCAACTTTATACCCTACTCCATAATGTCTGTATAACAGTTACATATAACATAGTTGGAGGTTATAAGACAATACGTCCTCTAGTCCAACCTTTATACCCTACCCATAATGTTCGTATAACAGTTACATAGTAACATAGTATGGAGGTTGTATAAAGACATACGTCCATCTAGTCAACCTTTATACCCTACCCATAATGTCTTAAACAGTTACATAGTAACATAGTATTGGATGTGTATAAAGACATACGTCCATCTAATCCAACCTTTATACCTACCCATAATGTCTGTCTAACATACATAGTAACATAGTATTGGAGGTTGTATAAAGACATACGTCCATCTAGTCCAACCTTTATACCTACCATAATGTCTTCTAACAGTTTACATAGTAACATAGTATTAGGTTGTATAAAGACATACGTCCATCTAGTCCAACCTTTATACGCTACCCATAATGTCTGTTAAACAGTTACATAGTAACATAGTATTGGAGGTTGTTATAAAGACATACGTCCATCTAGTCCAACCTTTATACCCTACCCATAATGTGTGTATAACAGTTACATAGTAACATAGTATTGGAGGTTGTATAAAGACATACGTCCATCTAATCCAACCTTTATACCTACCCATAATGTCTGTCTAACAGTTACATAGTAACATAGTATTGGAGGTTGTATAAAGACATACTCCATCTAGTCCACCTTTATACCCTACCCATAATGTCTGTATAACAGTTACATTAACATAGTATTGGAGGTTGTATAGACATACATCCATCTAGTCCAACCTTCATACCCTACCCATAATGTCTGTATAACAGTTACATAGTAACATAATATGGAGGTTGTTAAAGACTACGTCCATTCTAGTCCACCTTATACCCTACCCTAATGTCTGCAACATTACATAGTAACATAGTATTGGAGGTTGTATAAAGACATACGTCCATCTAGTCCAACCTTTATACCCTACCCATAATGTGCTTATAACAGTTACATAGTAACATAGTATTGGAGGTTGTATAAAGACATACGTCCATCTAGTCCAACCTTTATACCCTACCCATATGTCTGTATAACAGTTACTATTAACATAGTATTGGAGGTTGTATAAAGACATACGTCCATCTAGTCCAACCTTATACCCTACCCAATATGTCTGTATAACAGTTACATAGTAACATAGTATTGGAGGTTGTATAAAGAACTACGTCCATCTAGTCCAACCTTTATACCCTACCCATAATGTCTGTATAACAGTTACATAGTACATAGATGGGGTTGTATAAAGACATACGTCCATCTAGTCCAACCTTTATACCCTACCCATAATGTCTGATAACAGTTACATAGCAACATAGTATTGGAGGTTGTATAAAGACATACGTCCATCTAGTCAACCTTTATACCCTACCCATAATGTCTGTTAACATTACATAGTAACATAGTATTGGAGGTTGTATAAAGACATACGTCCATCTAGTCCAACCTTTATACCCTATCCATAATGTCTGTCAACAGTTACATAGTAACAGTATTGGAGGTTGTATAAAGACATCGCGTCCATCTAGTCCAACCTTTATACCCTACCCATAAGTCTGTATAACAGTTCACATAGTAACATAGTATTGGAGGTTGTATAAAGAATACGTCCATCTAGTCCAACCTTATACCCTACCCAAAATGTCTAACAGTTACATAGTAACATAGTATTGTGACTGATAAAGACATACGTCCATCTAGTCCAACCTTATACCTACCCATAATGTCTGTATAACAGTTACATAGAACATAGTATTGGAGGTGTATAAGACATACGTCCATCTAATCCAACCTTTATACGTCTACCCATATGTGTCTAACATTACATAGTAACATAGTATTGAGGTTGATAAAGACATACGTCCATCTAGTCCAACCTTTATACCCTATCCATAATGTCTGTTACCAGTTACATAGTAACATAGTATTGGAGGTTGTATAAAGACATACGTCCATCTAGTCCAACTTATACCCTACCCATAATGTCTGTATAACAGTCACATAGTAACATAGTATTGGAGGTTGTATAAGATATACGTCCATCTAGTCCCTTTATACCTACCCAAAATGTTTTCTAAACAGTTACATAGTAACATAGATTGGTGTGAATAAAGACATATACGTCCTCTAGTCCAACCTTTATCTCTACCCATAATGTCTGTCTAAACAGTTGCATAGTAACATAGTATTGGAGACTGATAAAGAATACGTCCATCTAGTCAACCTTTATACCTACCCATAATGTCTGTATAACAGTTACATAGTAACATAGTATTGGAGACGTAAATAAAGACTACACCCATCTAGTCCAACCTTTATACCCTCACCCAATGTCTGTCTAACAGTTACATAGTAACTAGTATTGGAGGTTGTATAAAGACATCCACCATCTAGTCCAACCTTTATACCCTACCCATATGTCTGTCTAACAGTTACATAGTAACATATATTGGAGGTTGATAAAGACTACATCCATCTAGTCAACCTTATACCCTACCCATAATGTCTGTATAACAGTTACATAGTAACATATTAGGAGGTTGTATAAAGACATACGTCATCTAGTTCACCTTTATACCCTACCACATAATGTCTGTTTAACAGTTATATAACATAGTATGGAGGTTGTATAAAGACATACATCCATCTAGTCTAACCTTTATACCCACCCATAATGTCTGTTAACAGTTACATAGTAACTAGTATCGGAGGTTGTATAAAGACATACGTCCATCAGTCAACCTTATACCTACCCATAATGTCTGTATGACAGTTACATAGTAACATAGTATTGGAGACTAAATAAAGACATACGTCCATCTAGTCCAACCTTTATACCCTACCATAATGTCTGTCTAACAGTTACGTAGTAACATAGTATTGGAGGTTGTATAAAGGCATACGTCCATCTAGTCCACCTTTATACCCTACCCATAATGTCTGTCTAACAGTTACATAGTAACATAGTATTGGAGTGTATAAAGATATACGTCCAACTAGTCCAACCTTATACCCACCCACTAATGTCTGTATAACAGTTACATAGTAACATAGTTGGAGGTTGTATAAAGACATAGTCCATCTAGTCAACCTTTATACCCTACCCATAATGTCTGTCTAACAGTTACATAGTAACATAGTATTGGAGACTAAATAAAGACATACGTCCATCTAGTCCAACCTTATACCCTACCCATAATGTCTGTCTAACAGTTACATAGTAACATAGTATTGGAGGTTGTATAAAGCATACGTCCATCAGTCCAACCTTATACCTACCCATAATGTCTGTAAACAGTTACATAGTAACATAGTATGGAGGTTGTATAAAGATGTACGTCCATCTAGTCCAACCTTAATAGCCTACCCATATGTCTGTCTAACAGTTACATAATAACATAGTATTGGAGGTTGTGTAAAGACGTACGTCCATCTAGTCCAACCTTTATACCCTACCATAATGTCTGTCTAACAGTTACATAATAACATAGTATTGAGGTTGTATAAAGACGTACATCCATTAGTCCAACCTTTATACCCTACCCATAATGTCACAATAAAACTGAAAGATCGGAGCACTCCTGGATCTCCAGTGTAAGTAATATTTATTGAATAACACGTATGTCGACGGTTTCAACCAACAACAACGGGTCGTTCTCAAGACAAGGGTGTTGTAACACAGCAAAACTTAAATAGCCCAATAACAGTGCCCGCCCCTCCCCTTCGATCTCCGCCCCCCTCCTTTTTTTTAGCAACGTCCAATAAGGTTCCCAGATAGGTCCACTTAGTGGGTGTATCCGTCCTATCGGCGGCCCCCTACCCACAAAACATGTTTCTTGTTTTTTTCTGCGATGTTTGAAACATCCGCCTGGACCTTTTTTTGATTCCCCTTGATTGCACACGATGGGACAGACTGGGATTATTGGTGGAAACATTAGACTTCATGTCCAAACATATGATTTTGTTCTCTAGTAGTTCCCATTTACCCATTATACTATTAGCTAGAGTGCCACAGTTCTGAAGTTTGGTCCGTTTTGAAAAAAGCATCGAAAACGGACCCATATTAAGTCAATGGGAGTCAATAGTTTGAAATTTCGAATGAATACAATCAAATATCAATGGTTAACTTAATGTAATGGCTGTGGGCCTGGAAAATGGTCTGGGAAACATGTCCAATCTCAGGACTTTCGAAAACTCAATTTTATACTCTCACATCCGCTACTTTTCGAGCATTCGAATAATTATCCCATAAACATTCGAAGATTGTTCTTTTCGAATTCGATAATTATCGAAAGTCCAGAAATCCAAAATCCCCCCCGGGCATGTGGTCAGTCGAGACGACAATAATATTTTTGTCTGACGGTATTGCCCCACCTTTCTTTTTAGTGAGGGAGCCCAATACAATCTTCCTGTATATGGCCCAACACAGCCACCGCATCCCCATACTGGCAGATGACATTGGTAAACCACACACACAGCCAAGGCAATTCTCTCATCACAAAAAGAACAGAATGTTGTAACCCTCTTGACCTCTGATAAGTGTCCTGTTTATTTCAGTGTTAATCAGACTTTGCTCTTCATGTTGTGAACAAATCTTCTGAAGCTAAAATAAACACAGTTATCATTTTCCAGAGCTCCCGCGTTCGATTTTCCATGATTATCCCATAAGCGTTCGAAATTCGATAATTATCTAAAGTTTGAAAGTCCGGAAATCCGGGTCGGGATAGTTCGAGAAGTCGAGTCTGTCGAACACAATAAGTTCGGGTCAAATTCGGGTTTCGACTTCTGATGCCATTCTACTATCTATTAGATTGTTAACGTTATACTGATACATACATATTTTGGTGCGGCAACTAGATCCCACCTTTGTCTTACTCCTTTGCTATCTTCGATCTCTATCATTGGCGCCAGAACACACGTTTTCTTTCTATGGGATGTACTTCACCAATGTGGCTCTACATAATAAAGATATAAATGTGTTTTTTTTAACTTTCAGAGTTTAACAAAATATACACGTACATAACATGTATTCTAAGAATGTTTCTTAGTAATCGCCACCCATCCCCTTTAATAACCACCTGATCGTTGAGGCGGTAGTAATACTGAAGGAGGTCTGTAGAGCGAGTCCTGCCTCATAGAAAACACTTGGACCATCTGGCCACTTCCAGAGGTGCAGGCAATGTCTGACTTCTCCACTGAATCCACACACCTGAAACATAGATTGAAAAAGCAATGTCAGTTACCTTTCCCATGGTCCCTTGCTGATATGTCAGCCTCAATGAAGTTTATGGTGCTGGCAACCCAACACAACTTTATCCAGTCAGCAAGTTTGATACTACAGAAGAGCTTGGGGCAAGAGGAGTAATATAGAACAACTTTTAATTATATATTGATTGAAAAAATATTAAATTCTCAGGTTCCTCATTGAAACACATGTATAACAACAACAAATGTATTATTGATAGACAATGGTCCTATTTTCTGAAAAAGGCATGAGGCTATTTGTACCATGTATAGTGGCCCCCAACAATCGGATCTGCTGAACTAACTTTTTTCAGGATGGGTGAAATTTTGACCTGTGACCGGACCAATAATATGATCCACTGTGGTTCTACCGTAATATATTTAATATTATTTTCTGATTTTTAGAGGATTTTTTCATTACCTATTACTGCAGCAGCTTTGAAATCTACACCATGTAAACATGACGTTTTCACTAATTTTCACTAAGATACAGTAGTGTTTTCGTACCTTTTTGGGTCAACTTGATTTACTGTTCAGCTCTTGTGCCCCTTTGTCCACTGTACCACAGCCCCACATTGGCATTGTGATTGGGCTCTAACGCTCACTTCAATCTGTGATGAGGGCTCGGGGATCACATTGTCTCTGTCTCTATAACCAGTTACAACCAACTACACAATACACACAATATGAACATGCTCGCTATAGTAAAGAAAAGTTTCATCCATTACTTTTTGGTGAAAAAATAAATATAAGACCATCCCTTCAGTCCCATATTGCTACTTATTACACATAATCCACGGGGGCTTATTGAATGAATATAAATAAAATATATAAAATATAATTATTAGTGTGCTTTCACACTCAATATAATATAAAACAAAATGGCTGGAATGTCACAATACTCTGCCAATTTACTCAGTCTCTAGAAAGTGACTTTTTATGGGGTATCTTCATATTAGGTTTGGGCTTAAAGATTATCGGTAGTCCGGCTTCCAGTAGTTTTTTTTGGGTTGGGCACTGATGACATGACTTATCAGGTTACACACACACACAGTTTATCAGGTAGGATATTCCTATTTTTTTTCCCCAGTGGTGTAACTCTCAACGCTGCATATCAGAAGGGAGCTGAGACACTCAAGCTGCTAGAAACAGAAAGTGTTAACTATTCGGCCCCCTTGACAGATTGCATTAAAAAGTGTTTTCTACAGACTTTAATTTAACCCTAACTTGTTTGGAGATTTTTGTTCTTTGATGCCTTTTTTTATTCTATTCATTTTATTTATTCTATTCACTAAATTCATCATATTGTTTTTTTCTTCATAAAAATGTGGGTCTCCTCAGACCTTTTGTGTCCAACGTGACCAATGTTGCTGTTCTTTGAAACTTGGATCATACCATTACCTTATGGTCAGATGGGTTATAATTTTCTTACAGTATATTTTGCACTTAAGAATGGTACAACTTAATACAATGATCATTACCACAATTTAATTTCAATTATTCCATTGATTGTTAATTATCCCTTCCTGGTCTCTATAGATCTATTAAAGCAAGATTTCTAATCAATGTACATCGTAAGCCTATTCCCCATGCCTTTTGTTGATATATATCAGCTGAGTCCTAAACTAGTTGCCTTTTTTTAAAGATGAAATCCCCTTCTATGTGCTGTTTAGAAAGAAAGTGGCTTAAGGGTTTGTGGTCAAACCTCCAATGTAACATACACACATGTAAATAAAGGGCTTTGTAGATCCAGATTAATGGAGTGGACAGGGCCAGGGCTGTGTTTTGTGGTTTATATAATTATTTGTTAATAAGGGGAGCTTGACTGGACAATACAATAGGTTTCCTATTAGTATTCTAATGTGTCCAGAGCAATTCACACTGGGTCCTAGTGGATGTCAGCACCTAAAATTAAAACATGGATGGTCATTTTAAAAAACATCCTAACCGTTCCCAAGCAGGAATTGTCACATCCCCCAAAGAGAGTCCGACACAATATCAGTCCTGCTGGTTATTCACCATGTAATAAGCCCAATACGGAAACGATGAATGATCATATGATAGGCAGAGACATGTGACCAATGTGCACCTGGTTGGCGTGCTGCCTCCCATACTTATAATCTTTCCCCCCCTGCTTATGACCATCAGAGAGATGATGCACAGCTAATTACACTGAAAGCATGTAGTAGGGGAAAAAATGTCTTATCCCAGAGAAGACAAGGTCAAGTTATCCCAAACACATACATGATGCACTTTCCTTTGTCTAATCATCGATTTAGTCTAGATTTGCTCTAGGCTGCTCCCCTTGGAATGCTTAAATGTTTTAACAGTATTTCTATTGACTGTTGATGGTCACACATGCTCATATCTTTTACAGATCTTTACCCAGGGACTGAGACCATAACTATAGGGAACTTGCAACATCCCCCCTTCCAAAGATAAATATTGCTATTAGCTTTATAAAATGAATCATTAATTTCCAGTTTCATGAACGTTAAAAACCGCAAGAGCGAGGTAACTAAATCCATCTAGATGATAAAAGTCATGATAAATGTCACTACTTACATCACGCACACAATGTTAAATGTCTAGTTACCAAATAGGTGAAATGTTGGATTTGGTTCTGAGTTTTTGAATCATCGTTCCGGATGTTAAAGGTCACTGGGATAATTTCTCCATGTTTTATCTTTGATCCAGCATGTTGATATGTAGATAGTTTGCTGCCCCCTAGTGGAATGATATGCTATTGCTGTCATGGGTGGAGGATGCTTGGTGTTCACGACCGATAATTCTGTGTGGTTTGTTTTCACCTGATAACAAAGAATTGGGGATAAACATTCTGAGAGAACCCTTCAAACCGCCATGAAGAGATTAAACATCGGGTAGTGCCTTAAACTCCAGAATAGGAGCAATGTTCCTCTTGGTTCATCGCCCTGTATTAATGTAATTGAAAGTAATAATGCTTCACCAAACGCAGTTTAAGCACCGTGTAGGTTAGGGGTGGATAAGCGCGACCACAAACATCACCCAAATATTTTTCCTTCCAAGATTTTAGGTTGAATTTATGTTTAAGGGAATTGAGCGGAGGTTAAATTATGGAGGGAGAGACATAAAAAGGATACTAATGTTACCAATTATCCCCTTTCCTATCTGTCCATTTGGACCCCTTTAACCAAATATTGTGGAGTTTCTGGACTGAGTTGTTAGTGTGAGATTCTCTTCATAAGGACAACTAAAGCCACGAACAACACTGAACCACGAAGGCAGAGGACACCTTGATTAAAACCAGTAATCTTGTTCTTACCAACCTCATTTTGATATGGGGCTGGGAAATTTACTAAATAACATATGGTTTGTGCTTTACTTCTCAGCATTCTAATGTCACACAGTCTGGTCAACGACCATTATATTCTGCACTTGCTCAGTCCTTAGCTATGGCACAAACTTGTTTACAGTTGGTCACACCCATTAGTAATCTGTAGCCAATCCTTTTAAGGACAAGATAAGCAAGGAAGCATTGGTGGGGACGAGGCAGGAGTTGGTCTAGCATGCACATTACACACAGATACTTCATCCAGTCTTAACAGGCTCTACATTTACTTTAATACAATTACTGAGTGGGATTTTATCTTATTGGGTTTTTTAGGGGGTTGTTTTCAGATTCTGGCAGTATAAAAATTGGTTTAGTTCTCCTTAATGAAGGGAAGCTAAAGACCTTTGAGGACACATCCAATTCTGTTTTTATAAGGATAAAAGAATGTCTGATGCCACAGTCATGTGAAGTGGTCAATATCCGACTCTGTATTTAGTGTCAGCTTTGCGGTTCCATCTGCCTGAGTTGTCCTTGGACCCCACCTGGCTCTGCCACCACAGAAATGCGAATAGCAGAGATCCACTCAGGTTGGTTACAGCACCTTGAGGAAAAATAAATGTGCTGAAATTATTTCTTGTCTATTTGAACATTTATCCAGGCCTATGTAATAAAAGTTCTTCTTGTTAAAAATGGAGCTAATTTTGCCCCAACCAATCAGTATGTTTAGCTTTCAAATGGTACATAACATCTGATTGGTTAGGGCAAATTAGCACCATTTTTATATAACGATACAATATTCCACATTAATATTCGCTGTATTTATCTAAACCATAATCACAAAAGTGTCCCCTCCCCTCTTCCCATATTTCCCTGCAGCGAAACACTAAGACTTAAGGTGTCCAACGTTAGAGTAGGCCGATTTTATGTATAATCTGACATACAATCCAATATTTCCATTGATTGGCCGAAAAATTTGACATTTTCCCCATCTTTTTATGCGACATTAATCGTAAAATCGATCGTAATTCGATCGGGAAAGACGTTTTTTTAAGTCATTGGTACAAATGATTGTAGGTTTACCATAGTATTAATCATGTCTTTTTTATAAACTTATTTTATCCATTTATATTCATTCTTATTACGTCCAGGTAGGGATTTACTATATGACACATCGACTTTTAGATATATCGATTTTTATTATAGATATATCGATTTTACCGTGATGCATCGATTTTAGCATTACAGATTGATCTTCACTGATTTATTGTTATAGTATGTATGTTCACTAATTTATATCTATTTTGCAGTTTGTTTTAAAAAATACGTGGGACTTACTTCACTATAAATGGAGCACTTGCACTTTAAGAAAGGTGATGGTGGGACACCAAGGGATCCGGTTCTCCTCCAGGTCTCGGCAGAGCGGAACGATTCATGCACCTCCCACTTGGACAGCCATTATGGGTGGGAGCACCAGTGAGGCCGCCGATAGGACGGATACACCCACTAAGTGGACCTATCTGGGAACCTTATTGGACGTTGCTCAAAAAGGAGGGGGGCGGAGATCGAAGGGGAGGGGCGGGCACTGTTATTGGGCTATTTAAGTTTTGCTGTGTTACAAACACCCTTGTCTTGAGAACGACCCGTTGTTGGGTTGAAACGCGTCGACATACGTGTATTCAATAAATATACTACACTGAGGAACTCCACGAGTCTCGATCTTTCAGTTATTGTGACATTATGGGTAGGGTATAAAGGTTGGACTAAATGGATGTACGTCTTTATACAACCTCCAATACTATGTTATTATGTAACTGTTAGACAGACATTATGGGTAGGGTATAAAGGTTGGACTAGATGGACGTACGTCTTTATACAACCTCCAATACTATGTTATTATGTAACTGTTAGACAAGACATTATGGGTAGGCTATTAAAGGTTGGACTAGATGGACGTACATCTTTATACAACCTCCAATACTATGTTACTATGTAACTGTTATACAGACATTATGGGTAGGGTATAAAGGTTGGACTAGATGGACGTATGCCTTTATACAACCTCCAATACTATGTTACTATGTAACTGTTAGACAGACATTATGGGTAGGGTATAAAGGTTGGACTAGATGGACGTATGTCTTTATTTAGTCTCCAATACTATGTTACTATGTAACTGTTATACAGACATTATGGGTAGGGTATAAAGGTTGAACTAGATGGACGTATGTCTTTATACAACCTCCGATACTATGTTACTATGTAACTGTTATACAGACATTATGGGTAGGGTATAAAGGTTGGACTAGTTGGACGTATATCTTTATACAACCTCCAATACTATGTTACTATGTAACTGTTAGACAGACATTATGGGTAGGGTATAAAGGTTGGACTAGATGGACGTATGCCTTTATACAACCTCCAATACTATGTTACTATGTAACTGTTAGACAGACATTATGGGTAGGGTATAAGGTTGGACTAGATGGACGTATGTCTTTATTTAGTCTCCAATACTATGTTACTATGTAACTGTCATACAGACATTATGGTAGGGTATAAAGGTTGAACTAGATGGACGTATGTCTTTATACAACCTCCGATACTTATTTACTAGTAACTGTTATACAGACATTATGGGTAGGGTATAAAGGTTAGACTAGATGGATGTATGTCTTTATACAACCTCCAATACTATGTTTACTATGTAACTGTTATACAGAACATTGGTAGGGTATAAAGGTTGAACTAGATGGACGTATGTCTTTATACAACCTCCGATACTATGTTACTATGTAACTGTTATACAGACATTATGGGTAGGGTATAAAGGTTAGACTAGATGGTGATGTCTTTATACACCTCCAATACTATGTTACTATGTAACTGTTAGACAGACATTAGGGTAGGGTATAAAGGTTGGACTAGATGGGTGGATGTCTTTATAACAACCTCCAATACTATGTTACTATGTAACTGTTAGACAGACATTATGGGTAGGGTATAAAGGTTGGACTGATGGGTGTATGTCTTTATTTAGTCTCCAATACTATGTTACTATGTAACTGTTATACAGACATTATGGGTAGGGTATAAAGGTTGAACTAGATGGACGTATGTCTTTATTCAGTCTCCAATACTATGTTACTATGCAACTGTTAGACAGACATTATGGGTAGAGTATAAAGGTTGGACTAGATGGACGTATATGTCTTTATTCAGTCACCAATACTATGTTACTATGTAACTGTTAGACATTTTGGGTAGGGTATAAAGGTTGGACTAGATGGACGTATATCTTTATACAACCTCCAATACTATGTTACTATGTGACTGTTATACAGACATTATGGGTAGGGTATAAAGGTTGGACTAGATGGACGTATGTCTTTATACAACCTCCAATACTATGTTACTATGTAACTGTTAGACAGACATTGGATAGGGTATAAGGTTGGACTAGAGGACGTATGTCTTTATACAACCTCCAATACTATGTTACTATGTAACTGTTAGACAGACTTATGGGTAGCGTAGTAAAGGTTGGATTAGATGGAGTATGTCTTTATACAACCTCCAATACTATGTTACTATGTAACTGTTATACAGACATTATGGGTAGGGTATAAAGGTTGGACTAGATGGACGTATGTCTTTATTCAGTCACCAATACTATGTTACTATGTAACTGTTAGACATTTTGGGTAGGGTATAAAGGTTGGACTAGATGGCGTATATCTTTATACAACCTCCATACTATGTTACTATGTGACTGTTATAACAGACATTATGGGTAGGGTATAAAGGTTGGACTAGATGGACGTATGTCTTTATACAACCTCCAATACTATGTTACTATGTACTGTTAGACAGACATTATGGATAGGGTAATAAGGTTGGACTAGATGGACGTATGTCTTTATACAACCTCCAATACTATGTTACTATGTAAACTGTTATACAGACATTATGGGTAGGGTATAAAGGTTAGACTAGATGGACGTATGTCTTTATACAACTCCCATACTATGTTGCTATGTAACTGTTATACAGACATTATGGGTAGGGTATAAAGGTTGGACTAGATGGACGTATGTCTTATACAACCACCAATACTATGTTACTATGTAACTGTAAAGACATTATGGGTAGGGTATAAAGGTTGGACTAGATAGACGTATGTCTTTATAACAACCTCAATACTATGTTACTATGTAACTGTAACAGACATTATGGGTAGGGTATAAAGGTTGGACTAGATGGACGTTATGTCTTTATACAACCTCCAATACTATGTTACTATGTAACTGTTATACAGACATTAGGGTAGGGTATAAAGGTTGGACTAGATGGACGTATGTCTTTATACAACCTCCCATACTATGTTACTATGTAACTGTTATACAGACATTATGGGTAGGGTATAAAGGTTGGACTAGATGGACGTATGTCTTTATACAACCTCCAATACTATGTTACTATGTAACTGTTAGACAGACATTATGGGTAGGGTATAAAGGTTGATAGATGGACGTAGTCTTTATACAACCTCCAATATTATGTACTATGTAACTGTTATACAGACATATGGGTAGGGTATGAAGGTCGGACTAGAGTGGATGTATGTTTATACAACCTCCAATACTATGTTACTGTGTAACTGTTATACAGACATTATGGGTAGGGTATAAAGGTCGGACTAGATGGATGTTATGTCTTTTATACACCTCCAATACTATGTTACTATGTAACTGTTAGACAGACATTATGGGTAGCGTAAAGGTTGGATTAGATGGACGTATGTCTTTATACAACCTCCAATACTATGTTACTATGAACGTTATACACACATTTGGGTAGGGTATAAAGGTTGGACTAGATGGACGTATGTCTTTATACAACCTCCCATACTATGTTACTATGTAACTGTTAGACAGACATTATGGGTAGCGTATAAAGGTTGGACTAGATGGACGTATGTCTTTTACAACCTCCAATACTATGTTACTATGTAACTGTTAGACAGACATTATGGGTAGCGTATAAAGGTGGATTAGATGGACGTAGTCTTATACAACCTCCAATACTATGTTACTATGTAACTGTTAGACAGACTATGGGTAGCGTATAAAGGTTGGATTAGATGGACGTATGTCTTTATACAACCTCCAATACTATGTTACTATGTAACTGTTTAAAGACATTATGGGTAGGGTATAAAGGTTGGACTAGATGGACGTATGTCTTTATACAACCTCCAATACTATGTTACTATGTAACTGTTATACAGACATTATGGGTAGGGTATAAAGTTTGGACTAGATGACGTATGTCTTTATACACCTCCAATACTATGTTATTATGTAACTGTTATACAGACATTATGAGTAGGGTATAAAGGTTGGACTAGATGGACGTATGTCTTTATTCAACCTCCAATACTATGTATTGTAACTGTTAGACAGACATTATGGGTAGGGATAAAGGTTGGACTAGATGGACGTATGTCTTTATACAACCTCCAATACTATGTTACTATGTAACTGTTATACAGACATTATGGGAGGGTATAAAGGTTGGATTAGATGGACGTATGTCTTTATACAACCTCCAATACTATGTTACTATGTAACTGTTATACAGACATTATGGGTAGGGTATAAAGGTTGGATTAGATGGACGTATGTCTTTATACAACTCCAATACTATGTTACTATGTAACTGTATACAGACATTATGGGTAGGGTATAAAGGTTAGACTAGATGGACGTATGTCTTTATAACAACCTCCAATACTATGTTATTATGTAACTGTTATACAGACATTATGGGTAGGGTATAAAGGTTGGACTAGATGGACGTAGTCTTTATACAACCCCCAATACTATGTTATTATGTAACTGTTTACAGACATTATGGGTAGGGTATAAAGGTTGGACTAGATGGACGTATGTCTTTATACAACCTCCAATACTAGTTACTATGTAACTGTTATACAGACATATGGGTAGGGCATAAGGTTGGACTAGATGGATGTATGTCTTTATACAACCTCCAATACTATGTTACTATGTAACTGTTAGAAAGACATTATGGGTAGGGTATAAAGGTTGGACTAGATGGACGTATGTCTTTATACAACCTCCAATACTATGTTATTATGTAACTGTTATACAGACATTATGGGTAGGGTATAAAGGTGGACTAGATGGACGTATGTCTTTATTCAACCTCCAATACTATGTTACTATGTAACTGTTAGACAGACATATGGGTAGCGTATAAAGGTTGGATTAGATGGACGTATGTCTTTATACAACCTCCAATACTATGTTACTATGTAACTGTTTTAAAGACATTATTGTAGGGTATAAAGGTTGGACTGATGGACGATATGTCTTTACAACCTCCAATACTATGTACTATGTAACTGTTATACAGACATTATGGGTAGGGTATAAAGTTTGGACTAGATGGACGTATGTCTTTATACAACCTCCAATACTATGTTATTATGTAACTGTTATACAGACATTATGAGTAGGGTATAAAGGTTGGACTAGATGGACGTATGTCTTTATTCAACCTCCAATACTATGTTACTATGTAACTGTTAGACAGACATTATGGGTAGGGTATAAAGGTTGGACTAGATGGACGTATGTCTTTATACAACCTCCAATACTATGTTACTATGTAACTGTTATACAGACATTATGATGAGGGTATAAAGGTTGGATTAGATGGACGTATGTCTTTATACAACCTCCAATACTATGTTACTATGTAACTGTTATACAGACATTATGGGTAGGGTATAAAGGTTGGATTAGATGGACGTGTCTTTATACAACTCCAATACTATGTTACTATGTAACTGTTATACAGACATATGGGTAGGGTATAAGGTTAGACTAGATGGACGTATGTTTTATACAACCTCAATAACTATGTTATTATGTAACTGTTATACAGACATTATGGGTAGGGTATAAGGTTGGACTAGATGGACGTATGTCTTTATACAACCTCCAATACTATGTTATTATGTAACTGTTATACAGACATTAGGGTAGGGTATAAAGGTTGGACTAGATGGACGTATGTCTTTATACAACCTCCAATACTATGTTACTATGAACTGTTATACAGACATTATGGGTAGGGCATAAAGGTTGGACTAGATGATGTATGTTCTTATACAACCTCCAATACTATGTTACTATGTAACTGTAGAAAGAATTATGGGTAGGGTATAAAGGTTGGATAGATGGACGTATGTCTTTTACAACCTCCAATACTATGTTATTATGTAACTGTTATACAGACATTATGGGTAGGGTATAAAGGTTGGACTAGATGGACGTATGTCTTTATTCAACCTCCAATACTATGTTACTATGTAACTGTTAGACAGACATTATGGTGTAGCGTATAAAGGTTGGATTAGATGGACGTATGTCTTTATACAACTCCAATACTATGTTACTATGTAACTGTATACAGACATTATGGGTAGGGTATAAAGGTTGGACTAGGTGGACGTATGTCTTTATACAACCTCCAATACTATGTTACTATGTAACTGTTATACAGACATTATGGGTAGTGATAGGTTGGACTAGATGGAAGTATGTCTTTATACAACCTCCAATACTATGTTACTATGTAACTGTATACAGACATTATGGATAGGGTATAAAGGTTGGACTAGATGGTGATGTTTTATACAACCTCCAATACTATGTTACTATGTAACTGTCAGACAGACATTATGGGTAGGGTATAAAGGTTGGACTAGATGGACGATGTCTTATACAACCTCCAATACTATGTTACTATGTAACTGTTAGACAGACATTATGGGTAGGGTATAAAGGTTAGACTAGATGGACGTATGTCTTTATACAACCAATACTATGTTACTATGTAACTGTTATACAGACATTATGGGTAGGGTATAAAGGTTGGAACTAGATGGCGTATGTCTTTTACAACCTCCAATACTATGTTACTATGTAACTGTTAGACAGACATTATGGTAGGGTATAAAGGTTAGACTAGATGGACGTATGTCTTTATACAACCCCAATACTATGTTACTATGTAACGTTAGACAGACATTATGGGTAGGGTATAAAGGTTGGACTAGATGGAGGATGTTTTATACAACCTCCAATACTATGTTACTATGTAACTGTTAGACAGACATTATGGTAGCGTAAAAGGTTGGATTAGATGGACGTACGTCTTTATACAACCTCCAATACAATGTTCTATGTAATGTTATACAGACATATGGGTAGGGTATAAAGGTTGGATTAGATGTCTTTATCAAACCTCAACTATTATGTTACTATGGTCTCTTTTGGTCTAATAACTTGTGAATCAATTCAATTGATATACCAATCACAGAAAACAGGAATGGCTGGTAAGACCGTATCCATCCCCTTAGAGAGCGTCGCTGATCTCCTTCAGTTCTTACAGTAATGTTCTAACAGTAACAGGATCTTAATTACATTTTTGGCCCTTAAGGCAAATGTTTCTAAATCTGTTTTTATTTTTCATGTTCTACATCAGGAAAGCACAAATATTTATGTAAGTTTAATTCCTCCTATCGTCATTTCTTCCACTTGGACAACACCTCACCAGTCTCTTCTCGTTTGTTACCGAATCTGCCAGAAATTCCAGCCGTGATCTAAGTACGTTTCATTTCATTCCCCGTGGACAAACGTCATTTCATTTACGACATAAGGATTATGAAATATTTATTCAATTTAAAAGGTTTTAATTACATTTCTGTGTAATTCCTAACCAGATAAATACCTGTGTGAAGTAAAAGTTTCACTACTGTCCTTTCTGTTCACTTTTACACTTGCTCCTCCTACAGTTAACAAAGAGATATATAGAGTAGCCATTGGACATCTCCTTACTGTGAAACTGATGAAGCACAATGAGCATGCCTAAACCACTGTCTTGAAGAGAAGGAGGATGTCAGGGTTACTGCTTCCTGATCCCGCAGCGGGTCCGTCTGGCCTCGGCAATCCTCGGGCATCTTCGAGCGGGTGACGCCATCCATCCGCACCCGTGTCTTTGTGCGATAGCACGTCCACTTCTTCTCACCCATTGCCCGTATAATTTCTGGTGCCGCACGTTCCTCCAGGGCTCAAGATTGGACAGAGGAGAGCCAATTAATTCAAATGAGCCAATCCTTGCATCTGGCTCTGCATTCCCTTCCCCATGTGGTCCTTCTGGTTTTTAATTGCTTTCACTGGCTATTCAACCTTGCCTGTAATGTTTTTGGTTGCCAAACTAGTGGTCCTTGCTATTGTCATAGTGGTTATCTAGTTCATTGTTATTTCTTATTGGCATTGTTTCCTTGTACTTGTTCTCTCTTGTGTTCCAGACTCCTGTGTCTATTGGTGTTCTGGTTTTCTCAGAGTTTACCGGCCTCCGCGTCTATACCTTGGCTCTAAGACCTGGGGGTAGCCATGTACGCAGAGGTGCAATAAGTCTCCTGACAATCGGGGGCTTGTCTATAGGTGAAGACAGCGGATGTAGATTGGGATATAGGCGCTGAAGGTATACTAGGGGACTCCGGGCATCACTATTATACAGGCCATGGACAAAATCCAAGACCAACTAAGGCTCTTAACTGGGGCTGTTAACCAACTAGCCCAAAGGGTAGCGGCCCCAAATAGATCTCCTCCAGTCTCTCCACTTTCTGCTTTTGAACCAACCCCACTACCTGAGTAGTTTAATGAGAACGCGTAGTTTGATAACTTTGATGAACTCTTGCAAGTTATACTTTCTCATAACCACCCTACTTCTACCGGTTCTGATGTTCCCGGTTATTATCCCTACTCAGGGGATCCTCAAACCTGGGCCTTCAGCCTTCCTAAGACAGTCCCAAGTTGTCATCTTGACTGCTTTTTTAATGTCATGGTCCTCCTCTATTCGATCCTGATCAAACTGTCACTGCTGAGGCTACAATATGAAATCTCTGTCAAGACAGAAGTTCCGCTAGAATATGTGGCAGAATTTTGGGCGTGGGCGGTGATTACCCGCTGGAATGATCCAGCTTTGAGCAACCAGTTTTATTTGGCCTTTCGGAGTCCATTAAAGATGCTCTCTTGAATTCCCTAGACGAATCTATGGCCTTAGTAATTAAAATTGACTGTAGGTTTAGGGAGCATTATCAAGGGAAATCAGTGGCTACTCTAGGGACTTCTAAGTCATCCCTAACACCTTCTGTTCTTCTCTTTACCTTCCCCAGAGGAACCCATGAAATTGGGAATGTCCAAACTTTTTCTGGCAGAAAAGAACAGAAGGCATCAGGAAGGGCTCGTATTTATTGTGGCACGGTTGGTCACTTCGCTAAGTGCGTCCTAAAAAGGGATCCAGGAAGGCGAAAAACTTAGGTGGGTTAGAGGAAAAACCCAATGGCGATCAGGTAATTCCTCCCAAGGTTCAACCCAACTAAATCTTTAACCTGTTAATTTTCTTGGGGTTCTAGCGTTTTTCATTCTCAGGCCTTTTTGGATACTGGAGCGGCTGGTAACTTATGGACCGCACCCTGGCCATGTCCAATGTTATTCCATTAAGATCTCTCTCTATCCATATTCAAGTTCTAGCCATTAACGATACTCCTACTTTCTAGCAGCTCTGTAGAGTGTGGTGTTGTGTGTCCCACGACGGTCAAACGGTGTGCTCCAAGAGTTACCTATAAACTACTCTTCAACTACCTGTGGCTACTGGTATTCTATTAAAATCTTAGCATATGTCTCAGGGGTACCTGGGGGGATGGACCTGGTCAATATCTTACCAGACCCTTTGTAGGGTCAATTATGGCCCCTTTTAAATGAAGCATGCCAATGAGCATGTCTCATTCAGGCCCTTCAGGGATACAGTGTTTAGTCTTCTGATCCACCATGCCTCACACTGTAGGAGGGCTCTGTTCCTATCACGTCCCTCTACTTTGGTGACCTGATCTATAGCCATCCATTTGAAGTTAGCCAAAGTGTGTTTGGCCTCCTTGTAGTGTCTGGCAACTGGTTGTTCCCCATATTTGGAGAAGCTGTCCATTCCCCTGTCGCACTGGTCTGTAGCCAATGCTGTCCTGATCGCCTTTCTATGGTTAGCCATTCTTTCATTCACTGTGGTAGAGGTTTTACCCACATAATATAGGCCACAGGGGCAGGTTATGATGTAGACAATGTATGTACAGAGACATGACAATCTGTGTCTGATTTTTAGGCGTTTGCCGCTATGGGGATGTGGGAAATCTGTGCCCTTGATGATATATCGGCATGTTTGGCACCCAATACAGCTGTAGCATCCCATTTTGGTCACTTTAAGCCAACTCGCTTGGATAGGGCCAACTGTGACATCCGTCCTAACCAGTAGGTTTTTTAAATTTTTCCCTCTACGGAGGGCAAACATGGGGCGAGTGTCTCTAAAAGGAAGGGACTCATCACTTTGTAATAAATCCCAATGTTGTTTAACGCTTTCCTTGATTAATTCATTGCCTGGTGCGTAGTCCAGACTGACTATTTTTCCTATTCCTACGTTGGCTACTCTGGCCGGTTATGGACAATCTTGCCCTGTCGAGTTCTCTGTTGACCTCTTTTTCCTCATAGCCCCGTTGTTTGAACTTATTTTTCATAGTAGTCACTTGTTCCTCCGCCGTCGCTCTGTCTGTATTATTACGGAAGACCCGTAGAAATTGTGAGAATAGAATTCCTCTTTTCTGGGACTCCGGATGATGGCTCCTAGCGTGAAGAATGGTGTTGCGGTCCGTGGGCTTAGAAAAAAGGGTAGTTTTAAACCCTTGTGGTGTGCTGATGATTCTCAGATCCAGGAAGTCTATGGAAACTGGGTCACAGTTCATCGTGAATCGGATCGGGGTATCAAGGTTGTTCAGATATTCCACAAATTCCTTACATTGTTCACCTGGTCCTGCCCAAATGATGAATAAGTTGTCTATATATCGTCTGTATAGAATCAACTTATGGGCGAATTTGGGGTAAATGTGGGTTTCCTCATATGCCTCCATATATAGATTGGCAAATGACGGTCCCACATTTGTCCCCATGGCTGTCCCTGATACTTGCTGAAAGAAAGATTTTCCAAATATAAAGTAATTTTTACCTAGGACCATCTCAAGGAGGTCCATAAGGTACTCAACTGGGGGATGTTTATGATGGTTTTTCACAAGTGCCTCCCGGCATGCGGCTATCCCCTCACCTTGTGGGATAACGGTGTAGAGGCTATGGACGTCACACGTCATTAGAGTAAACTTATCCTCTTTGATTTTTACAGACTTTAAGGTTTTCATATTTACGATTTCATATTTTTAACAGCTGGTTGTAGATAAAAATCTACATACTGGGAGACAGGTTTGAACAAGGATCCCTGTGCGGACACTATTGGGCGTCCCGGGGGGGCTGTCAGAGATTTATGAATCTTGGGTACTGTATAGAACAGCGGGACCCTTGGGGTCTTGGTGGTGAGAAATTTGGCTGTTCGCCTGTCTAACCAACCCAGTTGTTCTCCCATAGAGATTTTTTCATCCAAGCATTTATTAAAGGTTCCAGTAGGGTCAGTCTCCAAGGGTATATATACTGATGTATCGTTCAATTGGGCCAATGCCTCTGTGCAATAGTAGTCTCTGTTCATAAGAACAATACCCCCCCTTTATCAGCTGGTCTTATTATCAATTCCTGGTCCTCTTGTAGGGATCTAATGGCCTGCTTTTCACTAGGTTTTAGGTTGTCCCTAGGTTTGTCCTCAACTCGTATGTTAGTAAGCTCTGATTTGACCAGATTACCAAATACTTTAATGGATGGTGGAGTGACAGGTGGATCATAGTGGCTAATGGGAGTGAAGGGGAGTTTAATCTGGGAGCTATCCCTAAACATCTCTTTCTGAACATGTCATATCGTGGGGTGGGAACAAATGTGAGACCCTTACTGAGTACTTGTTGTTCATCCTCTGTGAGATCATGTCTGCTTAAATTGTAGATTACATTGGTTTCCTCTGTCGGGGAGGGCGTCCCACTCTTCTTCTTATATTTGCTCCTCCTCGTAGGTCTCCACCTACACCTCCTATTGTGTCCCCTGGGGCTGGGGCCCACCCCTAAAAAAGATACTGATCGGGGGGGGGGGGGGTTCTGTCTCGGGTTCTGTGTGGATGGTGATTCTGACATAGACTTCGGGTCAGGGCCATCATTATCTGAATGTTGTGATTCATCAGAGCTCTCAACTGTTTTAAGGGATCTAGATCGCATCCTCCTCCTCTGCTGTGGGCGAGGTGCGGTTTTCCCATAAAGCCATCCATATACATTTTTTTCTCTATAATCCGCTTCCACTGTGGCCAATTTCTTTTTCTTAAATATAATAAGGTCCTCCTTATATTTGTTAACCTGGATGTTAAGTTTCGACAACCAGTCACATGTGGTGTCTGTCTGTAATAGTGGGTTCTTAGTTGACTCAAGGGTGGTAATTTCCATACGAATCTCCTGTAGTTCTTTGCCCACCTGTTCAATTACCAATAACAGGAGGTCAAATGAGCATCTGTTAAGGATTCCGCACCACCGTGAGCAGAACTCGCTGTCTGTCCGACCAATGGTCGGTACGTTCCTAATCCTAAAACCTCTCGGTAATTTGCGACTCCGGTGGTAGTCCGATAGAAATGTACCATGTAGGTATAAGTCGACTTCTTTCCTCTTGGGTCGTAGTAATTGGAAAAAGGTGTCCCTATTGTCTGTTTTATCGCTAAGTCTCATAGCTGTATCCGTGAACAGTATTCTCTGAACATCCTCCTGTGAGAAATAAAAGTCATTTTCTGTATCTACTGCCAGCCGGCCATCATGGTCTTGGATCGTAGGTTCCATGTTGTATTAATCACCAATCGATACCAGATGGTGGTAAAGGGGGATACCGATGGTAAGAGGTGTGGTAGTCCAAACTAGCGTGGGTGCTACGCTCATAGATAATATAGGCTGTATTAACTGGGGTGGAGCGGCACTCCTCGTCCTCCTTTCACAACCACCCGGGTGCCTCCGTACGCTTATAGGATATCACAATAACTGAAAGATCGGAGCACTCCTGGGATTCCTCAGTGTAAGTAATATTTATTGAATAACACGTATGTCGACGCGTTTCAACCCAACAACGGGTCGTTCTCAATACAAGGGTGTTGTAAACACAGCAAAACTTAAATAGCCCAATAACAGTGCCCGCCCCTCGATCTCCGTAGAATACCAGTAGCCACAGGTAGTTGAAGAGTAGTTTTATCCATAGTATTAATCATGTCTTTTTTATACACTTATTTTATCCATTTATATTCATTCTTATTACAGTCCGGGTAGGGATTTTACTATATGACACATCGACTTTTTAGATATATCGATTTTTATTATAGATATATCGATTTTTACCGTAGATGCATCGATTTTAGCATTACAGATTGATCTTCACTGATGTTATTGTTATAGTATGTATGTTCACTAATTTATATCTATTTTGCAGTTTTGTTTTAAAAAATACGTGGGACTAACTTCACTATAAATGGAGCACTTGCACTTTAAGAAAGGTGATGGTGGGACACCAAAGGGATCCGGTTCTCCTCCAGGTCTCGGCGGAACGATTCATGCACCTCCCACTTGGACAGCCCATTATGGGTGGGAGCACCAGTGAGGCCGCCGATAGGACGGATACACCCACTAAGTGGACCTATCTGGGAACCTTATTGCACATTGCTAACAAATAGGAGGGGGACGGAGATCGAAGGGGAGGGGCGGGCACTGTTATTGGGCTATTTAAGTTTTGCTGTGTTTACAACACCCTTGTCTTGAGAACGACCCGTTGTTGGGTTGAAACGCGTCGACATACGTGTTATTCAATAAATATTACTTACACTGAGGAATCCCAGGAGTGCTCCGATCTTTCAGTTATTGTGATATCCTATAAGCGTACGGAGGCACCCGGGTGGTTGTGAAAGGAGGACGAGGAGTGCCGCTCCACCCCAGTTAATACTACCCATAATGTCTGTATAACAGTTACATAGTAACATAGTATTGGAGATTGTATAAAGACATACGTCCATCTAATCCAACCTTTAATACCCTACCCATAATGTCTGTATAACAGTTACATAGTAACATAGTATTGGAGGTTGTATAAAGACATACGTCCATCTAGTCCAACCTTTATACCCTACCCATAATGTCTGTATAACAGTTACATAATAACATAGTATTGGAGGTTGTATAAAGATATACGTCCATCTAGTCCAACCTTTAATACCCTACCCATAATGTCTTGTATAACAGTTACATAATAACATAGTATTGGAGGTTGTATAAAGACATACGTCCATCTAGTCCAACCTTTATACCCTACCCATAATGTCTGTATAACAGTTACTGTACATAGTATTGGAGGTTGTATAAAGACATACATCCATCTAGTCCAACCTTTATATCCTACCATAATGTCTGTATAACTTACATAGTAACATAGTATTGGAGGTTGTATAAAGCATACGTCCATCTAGTCAACCTTTAATCCCTACCCATAATGTCTTTATAACAGTTACAAATATATAATTTGGAGTTGTATAAAGAATATACGTCAATCTAGTCCACCTTTAATACCCTACCCATAATGTCTTGTATAACAGTTACATATAACATAGTATTGGAGGTTGTATAAAGACTACATCCTCTAGTCCAACCTTTATACCCTACCCATAATGTCTGTATAACAGTTACATAGTAACATAGTATTGGAGGTTGTATAAAGACATACGTCCATCTAGTCTAACCTTTAATACCCTACCCATAATGTCTTGTATAACAGTTACACAATAATATAATATTGGAGGTTGTATAAAGATATACGTCAATCTAGTCCAACCTTTAATACCCTACCCATAATGTCTTGTATAACAGTTACATAATAACATAGTATTGGAGGTTGTATAAAGACTTACATCCATCTAGTCCAACCTTTATACCCTACCCATAATGTCTGTATAACAGTTACATAGTAACATAGTATTGGAGGTTGTATAAAGACATACGTCCATCTAGTCCAACCTTTAATACCCTACCCATAATGTCTTGTATAACAGTTACATAATAATATAATATTGGAGGTTGTATAAAGATATACGTCCATCTAGTCCAACCTTTATCCCCTATCCTTTATACTGCTTTTCCAAGATTTCTCTTTTGTATATGGGATTCCAAAACTGCACTGCATATTTCAGATAAGGCCTTACCAGTGCCTTGTAAAGAGGGAGAATAATATTTTTCTCCCTTGAATCTATTCCTCTAATGTCAATTGTAGAATAAATCGAACCTTGATTGGTCAGGCGAGTAACTTGCAGTTTAAAAAGTACAAGGGTCTGGTTAGTTTCATTTCTTTTTAATTGTGTTAAAAGATGACTAATTCTTAAAATTAACTACCCCCCTAGAATTTCTAATTGAAAGCTGTGTCACGTTTAGGCCCAGCTGACCATTCGATGTGTCTAACAGTTTAGCCGGGCCAAAACATCACAGGTCACTTCAAAATTCATCACTTCTGAGACTGGTTGTGCGATCCATAGACAACAGCACAGATGGTCAGAATTTTCCTCCATGTGTGATCAGTTTTTCATCGGAAAACCGATTAAAATTCAGAAAATATTAGTCAGTTGGCCCAAAACGTCCTGGTGCTCAACTCACTCTGCCTGTCTTAAGCTGGGTACGCGCCATGCAATATTTCGACCCGATTGACTAATAGTTCGGTGTTTCGGTCAATCGGTCCAAAGTAATTGCATAAATAACCAACCGTTCCTTCATCCAAATTACAACTATTGTTGTCCCCGAATGTACATTTACGGCCACGATCGTACTTTTTACAATAACCTATTAGACCAGGAAAAGGGGATCATCATTAAATAAGCCTGAATTGTTTCCACTGCATCGCCCGTATTCTTTAGAATATAAAGACCCCTCCCTAGGGGTGTGCACAGATTTATATGCACAGCAGTTAGAGTCATTTACCTACTTTGCTGAAGGATCCCCCAGCCATAAATCTGCTGCCCCCTTTATGTTCAAATCCTTTTATTCCATTTCTCCAAAGCTGCAGTTACTGCTACATCTGCAGCATCAATCAATTCTAATCCAATCAGCTATTAAACAGCAAAGCCCCCCTGTTAATGGTGTAACCATCAGTAGGGATAAATCACAGTGTTGCGGGCACCCATCCTTTTACTGTTGTCTATTAGCAATCCATAGTGAGGGATCCAAATGGGTAATTCATCAAATTGCAATGTACACTAATGTGGCTTAACAAGGCACGATCTGCCCTATGAGAATTTACCCCCGGAGATCGCCGATTAGTTTCAACCACTGTGGATGTGAAAGTTATTACATACTCCCCAATATTTGCATGGTATGGTTACGTATAGGGAACGTATGGTAATGTTACGTATGGGTAATGTATGGTAACGTAGGGGGAACATATGCTAACGTATGGTAATGTATAGGGAACATATGGTAATATATGGGGAACATATGCTAACATATGGTAATGTATAGGGAACGTATGGTAATATATGGGGAACATATGCTAACATATGGTAATGTATGGGTAACGTATGGTAATGTATAGGGAACGTATGGTAACGTTACGTATGGGTAATGTATGGTAACTTAGGGGGAACATATGCTAACGTATGGTAATGTATAGGGAAAGTATGGTAATGTATGGTAATGTATGGGGAACCTATGCTAACGTATGGTAATGAATGGGGAATATATGGTAATGTATGTTAACGTATGGGGAACATATGCTAATGTATGGTAATGTATGGGGAACATCAGGGCCGGATTATTCACAAGGCACCCAAGGCAAGTGCCTGGGGCCCTGATGCCAGGGGGGCCCATCAGGACCCATCCAGGGGCCCGGTTTGACTGTATCCAGTGGCGAATTTGTATGGGAAACATAAGGTAACTTATGGGGAACATATTGTAATGTATGGTTACGTATGGGGAACATTGTAATGTATGGTAACTCATGGGGAACATATGATAACGTATGGGGAACATATGCTAACATATGGTAATGTATGGTAACGTATGGGGAACATATGCTAATGTATGGTAATGTATGGGGAATCTATGGTAACATATGGGGAACGTATGGTAATGTATGGTAACTTATGGGGAACGTGTGGCAATGTATAGTAAACATATGGGGAACATATGCCAATGTATGGTAATGAATGGTAATGTATGGGGAACGTATGGTAATGTATGGGGAAGGAATGGTAATGTTATGGTAACTTATGGGGAACGTGTGGCAATGTATCGAACATATGGGGAACATATGCCAATGTATGGTAATGAATGGTAATGTATGGGGAACGTATGGTAATGTATGGGGAAGGAATGGTAATGTATGTGGAATGAATGGTAATGTATGGGGAATGAATGGTAATGTATGGGGAACGTATGGTAATGTAGCGCATTTCATGCAATATGGCCTTCGACATTGACAATGAATTGCAAAACGCGATCGTAAGTGTGTGAGGAACGTGCTAGCGTGGTCCAGCCCACACGTTGGGCACACAGTTAAATAAAGTAACCTTGATGTGGTGACTGGGCTTAAAATAATTTGGCCAACTTATTGAATTAATTGCTTTTATTTATCCAGGGTTTAGCAGACTGTTTGTAGCGGCAACCTTATGGAGGTAGCCAATATGCAATTAGAATTGTTTGTGCACTAGAATTCTATTTTTTGTACATGTTGGGATCCTTTGTCCTGACCGACCATTTGACACTTGCGACTGGTCGTCAGGACCAAGGACTGTTGGTGTGTACCCAGCTTAACAATGTTTGTGAATCTGTAGATCGGCAGAGAGGTGAGATTGGCTTGTTTCTAGCAACGCGTTTTGCTTTCGCTTTAAGATGAATATTGTTTATAGGGCAAATGTTTCCTTGAATTTTCCACTTACATTCAGTCTGATATGACTGTGTTTACTGTTCAAGGTTCTTTAAAAAAAATTCCAATATTTAAAAAAAATATAACATTATTATTATTAACCAAAGCCCTCCTGCCAGTCTGAATATTCTCCAATGGACCATAATAATATTATCAAGGTTTATACAAGGAATAAAAAAATGTGAATGTATAGAAACTACGAGGCAAAGGATTTAAAGGTGTCCCTTTAAATCCATTTTGTCTTTTTCATTCCCTGTGGTTAAAGTAAATAACTGATTTATTGAAACTTGTTTGCCTTGTTCTAGCACAAGGACAAGATACCGGTGGCAGTATAATAAATTCTTTCATTAGAGAGATTGGACATTCTATTTACAAAGGGATGGAAGAAAAAAACACACTAGGCGATTGGCACCTTCCCAGCATGTCTATATAGTTTTAAAAGTGCGTCTGGGATATAATTGAGGCTCTTTTCTGGATTACTGCAGTAGAAACAATCTGGATGACATACTGATTGGAACTGTTCCCATAATCCCTTTCTCTAGATAGAAATGTGAGGCTACTCGGGATTACCAAAAAGATTTCATTCTAGATTTGAGTCAATTTCCAGTCTGGGGGGTGTAGTGATTATTGGGAATTATTATTATGGACATTTTGTTGCAATTTTTAAAATTACATTTTTAATGTTTCAATTAATTTTTTTAACGCTGTTTATAGAGGAGCGAAAATTAGCAGTAAAAATGGTCGCTGCCCCTCGACAACATTTTGATCCTGCCAAATACATGCCAAAATATTAATAAATAGTGAAATGTTATTTCACCACAAGAAAAAAAAAAATCAAAATCATTTCACCAAATTCAAGGTGAATATTAATGAACATTGGTGACCTGTTTTTGTAATGGCACCAAATATGAAGATAACTATTACCGTTGTTAATTGGAGTATCCTTGTTATTAGAAGTATACTGAAAATGAGCCACAGTATTGTAACTCTATTGGCAACACAGTAAATATTTGCACCAAACATCGTGATTGAAGATCACCGATTGTCCATAGAAAACCATTGTGGCATTTTACTACCGCTTGGTATTCTACGAAAGATTATTATAATTGTACGATCGCGGGCGTACATTAACGATAACCTGCGATATACAAACTTGTGATACTGCGGGTTTTATATGGGGTCCTTTGTTCTTGGAGACGTTTGGAGACGTAAATATTTAAAGGGAATTTCCATCCAAAAATATAGGGGGAAGGGGGAGATGCAGCTCGGACCAACTTGCATAACTTCCCTTTATTTCTGTGGATGGATCCTGCGTCTTGCCTGGTTCTTGCCTAAAATCAAACAAATCAGCCATTTTCTCTTTGCGTGACTGTAGCCTGTAATACAATCATAACAATTGACGCTCTGTTTCTTCTTGTTCTTTGCAGAGATGCTCCTTTAATTGTGAACAAGATGAAGGCAAATAGTGAAGCTATTGATAAAGTCGCAGTAGCCCTGTTCCATGATAGCGTGCCTTTAACAAGCAATGTTTGTACTACCGCACAGTATAACACCAGCGTGGTATTGCACTGCCGTGGCCTAAATCTATGGTCATAGCTGTTATTTTACAATAAACTCCCGGCATTGAGACTTTCCAATACTGCGGGTTTATAAATAGGGCCCTAGGAAACTAAACTTTACGGACTAGGCTGAGTGAGCTGCCGTTCAGGTTTGTTAAATCCCCCATTTCCAAATGCGCGCACACAGACAGAATTGTAAATCTACAATCACGACCGTATATTTACAACCGATATTGTAGATTAACGTCCGCGATTGCAAATGTTTGACCACAGCTACGATCATTAAATCGCTGCACCTTTATAAATATGGCCCCTGGTTACTTTACATATCAGCTGGAATACTAACATGAAGGTTCTCTCGCCCTGGTACCTTGGTGTTCTACTTGCTTGTCTCTGCATTCCGTGATGTAGCCAATGGGGAGACACACTATGCAAAGTGTCAGATCAAGGAATGTCACTGAGAGTAGCTAAGGTTCTGTAATATGCAGCATTACTTAATCTGATCTCCCATTCCAGTTAATAGAAACAGAAGCGCATGCAATCTGCACATAAACCGCGACGGAGCGCAATCAGTGGGAACCGGACACCGCAATTTACACGTTAACGGACGCGTCCTTCCGCAAAGCAGATGCCTTGCAATGGGACGTTAGCCTTAGGTCGACGTATATATTTCTATTAATCTGTCCAATAACTGTACACAGTGAATGATGTCTTAATACCATACTGTGGGCTTAGGGAAATAAAAATTGTATATCATTTGGGTTTGTTTCCCCTTTAAATGAAATGAAACCTTGTGCAGTAACATCTGCAGGGCTGGAGCCTGATTACAGGCAGATTATAAAGTGAGGAGGATATTTATAGAAATAATAACACCCCATGTGGTTATTCATTTAAAAGAACCTTCTGTGAGAGACCCCTTGAGTCCGGTTCACCTCTACAATGTCTTCAATGGACACAGCTCCCCATTGGAGGAAGACAAAGTATTGATGTTCCCAGCTCTGTCTGTTCTGCTGAGAACATGACATCATTTTCTATTTATAGGCTTAGCATTGTGCAGTGATGCAATTTAAACAGGTTATCTCAATCAAATCTCTTTAAAAGAATACTGCAAGGTAATAGGTTAATTTGACCCCAAGACACAGCTTGGGTTTTGCATTGAGATGTCAAACCTGCAGCTCGGATATTGTCAAACTACAACTCCCAGCATTCCCTGTAAGGATTCGGGCCTTTTTCTGCATGTGCACAATCTGGGGTCTCAATCCACAATCTCTGAAGTATTCTACAATAATAAGTGTGTGAAAGACGAATAATCCCACAGTCTAAGCTGTGACTATATATATATATATATATATATATTTATTTTTTTTAGCATGGAAAACTTACACACGTTTCTGGTGGTATGTACACTACCAAGTCTCCCAGCATTCCCTGGTTTAAAGGGGACCTGCAGTTACACCATATCAGTCAAAGAGCCAATTTAACAGAATCGTAGCCTTTGAGAATAGTGTCTGGGATATGAATATGAAGTTTGCACATCTGGTGTCTGATTCTTTTCCATCATTTCTAAAACGTTTTGATTTATTATACGTAAACATTACAGTCAAATCGCAATGTTTTATTTGGATTTCAATATCCTATAGCCCATCCAATGGCTTTATATTCTGAAAGGGCAGAAAAACAATTTGATTGGCCACGCATTTCATTACAGCATCAAGGAGACACTTCCCAGTCTGTAACTGAACTGCGCCCATGACTATTTATTTTTTAGACATGTAACTGAAAAGTAAGATCCTGTGGAGATGATAAAATGCAGCGTAAGGTCTGTGGTCTGGGGATATTATCTGATCATTCTCATTTATGTCATAGATCAGATAACGTATCGACTTGGACATGTTCTGTGGTCGATCTGCTAACTTGCTGAGCTTGTCAGACAATGCGCGTTGTGTAATACCATCTTTATGGAATTAAATAAGGATATTCAAACCAGAAACCATAAGCAGTTAGAGACTTATATGACAGGGTTTCTCAGACGAAATCCCAGGGAACTGGTGTTTAGAAACCTAACCGGGGCTATTTACATAGAGATGCTCCATAAATAGCATTGTCTTCTTAACGGCTGTGTGAATTTAATGCCTGCTACTTGTCTGGCATTATGGGATGTATTTGTGAAGGATTGCTATTGGTAACGTCTGATAATGATGCTTTATAAATACAGATCTAAAATTCATGCACAAAAGTGATGCAATCACATCAAACACAATGGGTTACTGTTCCTTAACCCAAGCAGGTGTTTAGGTTAGTATGACTTTAAGACAGGATATTTGTGATGCGGGTCTCTCCGTAAACAGCCCTGACAAGTCTCGTATATGTTCTGTCCTATGTGGTTTAATTATACAGTCCATATGTTCTATGGGCATTTTACTCCAATTATTATTATTTTTTTGCAGGTGTCCAGTATGACATTTCCACAGCTGTCCTGTTACAGCAACGGAGTATTTAAATAAATAGTGGGCCAGATTGACATTATAGTAACAATTAAAATCTGTATTCAACCATAACCATCAAGATCAGGGATCTACAATCTGTGGGACTCCAGCTGTATAAATACGTGGCGTAACTAGGAATCACTGGGCCCTCCAGCAAAACTATTATGGGGCCCCTATCCCTGCTTCATCTACAGTGACTTTCTGTTAGGGGGCTATCATAGGAAAGATAAACAGATGGGGGCCCCCTGCAGTTGCAGGGTCTTCTCCCCTGGCAGTGGTGTAGCTAGAAATCGCTGGGCCCCAAAGCAAGATTTTAAACGGTGCCCCTCAAGCCACAAAAAAAAACAGTTCGGTGCAGTTCAACCCAACCTGGACATGTCTGCAGAGGACCGTGGTGCACTACTACACCAATTCTGAGTTCAATTCCCAATTAATATCACGTGGTCCTTTAAGACTGCAGTGGTATTGTGCAGCTGTGTTCATACAATTGGGACCATGGCCATAAAAGGATGACCAGCCGTAAAGTAGCAGTACTTCCTTACCATCCAGACTAAAGCAGATGAATGAAGCTATCAGAATCACACCTTTCCAATATCGCGGGTTTATAAATAGGGCACGGGAATGGGCATTTAAATCACTCAGCACTATCTGACAATGTGGATGTAATATAAAGACCACAAGCAAAAAATGTTGACGAACCATTAAGAACCTGCCGTATCCGTAATTACTGGTACAGCGGGATTATAAATGAGCCCCCAAATTAGAGGTGAGAAGCAAATATTCTGTATGTGCAGTGCCGGATTTATACTTTTTTTCTCCCCTAGGCCAACTAACTTGTACTGCCTGTGGGCTCCCTTCAAGCACACACACGCGGTCATTCATTGGCTGAAGTGGAGCTTTGTGAGTGGGAGAGGAACCTGCCGTCCCTAGAAAATTGGCTATTGCTGCACATTTCACATTTAACAGAAACTGGTAAGGCTCTGCTGTGTGCTAAATAATGTGCGTTGTGCAATGCTGCCTAACTTAAACCCCTTTTTTTTTTTTTTTTGCCGCCCTAGGCCACGGCCTAGGTGGCCTAGTGGGAAATCCGGCCCTGTGTATGTGGTGAGTTACGGTGTCATGTTGCTGAATCTTGTGGTGGAAATCACCACCTTTGGCACTGAGGATTCCACTGCAGAGATTGGGACAAAGATCCAAGAAGAGTTGGAGATGGCGAAGAAAGGGCAAGTAAAATCTGTCAGGGACAGTTGTAGTTTAATGTTTGACCTTTACCTAAGGACCATGGAAAACCGTCACAGGTAATTTACAATCCTCAAGTAGGTACACTCCAGCACACCTCCTTTGGCACGGCCTCCAATTGATAGGTGCAATCCTCCCAGCCCTCCACCTCAAGGGCCACAGCAATACGGCAAAAGCAACAAAGTTGGAGGAGCACACTATTTCATTTCCAGTGTTTTATTTAGGCAAAAAACATACAACGTTTCGGGGGATATGACTTCCCCTTCCTCAGGTATATGTATATATATACATACCTGAGGAAGGGGAAGTCATATCCCCCGAAACGTTGTATGTTTTTTGCCTAAATAAAACACTGGAAATGAAATAGTGTGCTCCTCCAACTTTGTTGCTTTTGCCGTAAAACCGTCACAGGAACTACATCACATGTGTGGAATCCTCATTATTTCAGGGGTATAGTTTTCTTGTTTTTTTTTTAGTTTACCCATTTATTCAGGCATTGGGCAGAGTTCTAGTTCATCCCAACATAGTTTAAGGCTGAGGCCTCATTGCATTACTACACATGCAATCCACACAGATTGAACACATTAAAAACAGAACAAATCAGAATGGTATATAACACTGCACAAGGGGGCTGTGCATTCCAATCCAATAGGGACTCCCATTGTATTGGGATTGGGTGTTAATCTTTTGCGAGACTTTGGGATGTATTTAAAAAGGAGCGCAAATGGAAAGCACCTATAACAATAGTATCTGCATTGTTTTTGACTGCCGTGTTTTGACCAGGGTTGATAATTTATCGCCACTATAAAAAAAAAAAAATTTAAATCCACCACCGACTTAGACATGATTATGTAGCGGAAAGTTGGGAACAGTTCGTAAAAAAAAAAAGTTTTCCCAGAAACCCAATGTACCAAAATATCCAGGTATAAAAACCCGATACCACACCATCCCCCGGAGAGGTTAATACAGTATAAACAAGGCCTCATGGACATTGTTTATATAATGGTTTTGGGGAATTCTGTGACATTACAAACCCAAGTTCACTTTGCTCTTCCAGTTGGGAGGAAATTGCCGTTAATAAGTTGCAGGGAAAACACAAACCTGAGGCCACTGTGGGGAGATTCTGGTAATGGCCACAGCAGATGTTGCTATGTTATTACAAGAGATCATACATAGATTTCTTCCTTGCTGAGGGTTGAGTAAATTGTGATGTGCACATAGAAAAATAAAACCAGTCAGAGTCAGTTTGGCCCCTATATAGATATATAGTAGGCTTCGCACAGCCCATTATTACGTAAAGGACACATGTCCATAGTTCCAATCAAAAGAGGTTATGTTTAAAGACGACATTCAACCCCGATGGTACAAAATCAACCATAATGGTCGATTACCATCTGCATTGGGTTTTGCAGGTAGTAGAAGGGTTTGGAGTTCACCCATCCTGGACCATGGATACACATGGATAGACAAACACGCTTATTTACCTTCAGCCACTATCGTTCCGTGCTGATTAAATATAGCCATTTGCGGCTCTCTGTAAATCAGCTTTCAGCTGCAAATGTTTAAAAAAACGGCCAGCTGGTGTTTGCAGAAAAG
Organism: Hymenochirus boettgeri; assembly: GCA_019447015.1. Classification (NCBI taxonomy): domain Eukaryota; kingdom Metazoa; phylum Chordata; class Amphibia; order Anura; family Pipidae; genus Hymenochirus; species Hymenochirus boettgeri. Next base: position 29,479,983 of record CM033475.1, on the reverse strand, counting down.
TCCCACAAAACGAATATTAAATCAGGTTGTGGAGGCTGCAAACAGCTTCACTTTGCACCTTAAGGGCACGGCCACACCAACGCAATCGCACACGGAATCGCATGCAATTTCATGTGCAATTTTGTTGCGTTTGAGCATGTGTTTTTTTCATTAAGTATTGAAAAACACATGCGATTGAGATTTAAAATGCAGACCACCAATCGCAATGCACCTGAAAACACGCGTTTTCGGTGCGCTGCCGCATTTTCAATGATCTGGGAAAAAAAACGCATACGCAAAAATAAAGCACAGCAGTGTGGCCTAGCCCTTAGAAGGGAGAAAACCCCCTAAAACATTGTGTCACTGTCAGCACAATGCTTAATTGATTGATCACGAAGTGCTTCCTAGTCATGTTTGTGCTGCAGCTGAAAACCTTCTTAGGGCTAGGCCACACTGCTCTGGTCACGTGTTAAAAATCACATGATAGTGTTGGCCAATTGGTGTGGCCACACTAGGTGTGCTGCTGCCAGTTGCCCTGCAATCTGATTATTGAAGCGCGCGCGCGATCACCATTCTTGGTGCGATATGCATTTGATCCAATCCCGAAAATCAGGGATTGCAGCGCAAACGGCCACCAACGCTCACAAAGTGCACGCACTCACACCAAACTATATTAAACTGGTTGGCGGCTTTCTATTCCTTTCTACCTCTCCTGCTTATTTTAGAACTAGACTACCCTATGCTCACACCCAGGGAGATCCAATAAAAGTTCTTATCATTAAAAATGGTGTCACTTTTGCCCCAACCAATCAGATGTTAAACATTTTAAATCTAACATCCGATTGGTTGGGGCAAAATTAGCACCTATTTAAACGATAAGAACTTTCCTCTTCCTTGTACCAATCAATGAATATGGCGTTTATTGGGGATTTTGAGGATTAAGATCAATACAGCCGTTTCAGTAGATCAAGATCTCTGCCACTTTGGGAAATCTGTTTACTCATTCTAAAGTAGGTGTATTAAATGACAAGTAGAAGTAATGATCGCTGGGGAACTTGATCTGTGATATTGGATTTTTCAAGCAATCACATAGCATGAATAATGTATAACCTTTTCAGACAAGGTTTCCAGTAGACCATGTATGGCTCTGTATAATCACAGAGTGTAACCAAAGACTTGTGTAGACCATAGCAGACAGTATATTTACACTGGGGCAATAGTCTACATCGAAATTCTTGCTGCAAATGAACATATACTATTCAGTTCTATTGTGTAACATGACACGGGCTGTATTTATATGGAAAGTGAAGTTTTACATTTAATGTGACTCTATAAGCAGGGATGCCCAACCTGCAGCCCCCCACATGCTTGAAAAGTACAACTACCATATTATCTTGGTTGCAGAATGCTGGGAGTTGTAGTTTTCAGGGACACTCCTGCTCTATAGCACCAAAAACAAGATAAAAGGAAAAGGTGAAACAAGCCCCAGTCTTTACTGAAAGCAGCTAGTTCAGCATTCTCTCTTTTGGTAAAACCATTCGCTCCCATGTTTACCGTTCTCCATTTTATTTCATCTGTGTCCTTCCCAGGGCAAATATTTAAAGGGATACTAAACTAGTCAAATCAAAGATAATGTAATACATTATTATTTCAGGTAAGGACGCGGCTACCGGTGCTGCCCCCTGCTTGCCGTGTCTTAACGCCGGGGGAACAAGGCTGTGTAGAGTTCGGGGTTATTTTTTTTACAAACTAATAGAGGTTGGGGGAGGGAGAGGGTCCGGGTCCCCTACACTACAAAATGTAATTAAGAAAAAAAAAGGTGGACATGCCCTTTAACAAGCAACTTGGGCGCTATTGCTGGTAAGAGAATGCTGGGGGAGCCAGTATTAAATTAAATTCATTACATTGAATGTAATAGTATAATAGGAAACCGTTCCTACAAAGTCATCAATAGTTCTGTAAAAAAGTTAAAAACAGAAACACTGCTCCTTCAAACATTGGGGAAGGATTGTAGGGGTGTGGGTTCTGCCTATCAAAGCTCCACCCAAGCAAAGAATTAAATAACTTTACACTGGTATAGCTTTGGTTACAAATGAAAGGTAAGTACAATGCAATATCTATGTTTAACAGTGTAGTGTACACAGAATGACCCAGACTTGATCCTATAACTGGAAGAATTAACACAACCAAATACATTGTTGCACGCACACACACACACCAATAAAGACATGTATTCTATAAGCACAATCACACAAGAAAAACGGACAGCATCTTTTTGGTGGACTGGCATTTTTTTTTTTCCAATATATTTATTTTTCATATACATTTTGTTTTTCTTTGCTAGGACCACAACAAAACACTGGATACTGGAGAAAAATTAACCTGGGACATCCCCCTGAATGTAAACAAATTTGGACTATATACCCCTCCAAAAAAACACCCACACAGTGACAAAGATGCGAGTTTAATCAGTTGTTTTTAAGTGGAGTTTTTTTTTTTTTTTAATAACACTAAGATAAAAGGGCTTTTAACACACAATAACAAATAGACATTGTGATTTGTAATGAGGCATTATCCTGTACGTCTTTTTTTATTTGTATATCCTCGGTGCATAGCATAACAGAGCCACTGCAGCATGGCACAATAGTTTTTGGAGAGGCTGAACCAGAATAAAAAGAATAAAACACTTTTCACCAATCATTATATATATATATATATATATATATATATATATATATATATATATATATATATATTATAAAAAAAAACAACTTTTTTTCCCTTTTTTTGAAACATGGAACAAGTTTAAAGGGGCAGGTTGCCAATTATTAGTTGTAAGCCTCTTAATAGTGCACAGTTCGACCCCTACCATCCTCATGCAGGACAAATTCAACAAAAAAAGATGAAATAAACGAGGCACTTTGTGGCAACCACAGGCATCGTTAGACATATTGCACAAAATTTACTCTAATTACAAAAACGTTTGGACAACGAACTGCCTGCACGCAGAACTGTCTGGTACGCACACACATTCATGAGCACACTTTCAAGCGTGTGCATGCGTTAAAAACCTGAACTTTTTTTTTTTTGATACTCCCTGCAAATTCAGCTTAAATTGACAGTTTATGCCACAAAATGTGTTGAGGGTGTGTTCACAACCTAGACACTGTAGCAATCTTTCACAGTGGGACAACAGATATGGGAAGATCTCTCCTCTCCCCCCCTCCCCCATAGCACTAAAGCAGGACCTTCAAACCATTCAATGCTGCAGACTCCTAGTTAAAAGAATACAATCCCCAAACTGCTAATACAGCACATTATTTTAGCACCAATGGGGCTAAAAAAAATAATCCAGGAATGGATTAAACCTATCCTTAAAACAGATATACAAATGTTTATGCCAGGAGTTGAGATTTCCTTGTAAATCTTGCTAATGTCTTCCTAGATGGCAAATGAAGTAAAAAGCATAAGTAATGTGTTACTTTTTTAATTTCAACCGTTTATATCGACACCTGAACATGTTAACAAGGCTTTTAAGCACTTGGGTGATGCATGAATATTTAAAGTAACATTAAATAATTAAGTTCAGAAGAGTCCCCATGTGATAGGTACCTGGGCTGTTATATTGTTTATAGGCTATCCAATCATTGATGTCTTGTTTATAATGAAGCCTGGAGAAAAAAATACACAAGCATCAGATAAGCATTAACATTCATTTAAAATTGCAGCCGACAATTATTTTAATTATATGGGCAATCACAAACTTAATTATTAGATTTAGTTCTCCTTTAATTATTTCACATTAAAAGAACTGCAAAACAGCTCAATTTTGATTGCGTTTAAAACATTTCGCAGAGCTTCCCAAGACTAGGGGGGGGAAAGAAGCACATTTCACATGGAACTCTGAGCGTGAGAAATTCAGGCACTTAAACAGTCGCCCATCACTGCCACTTAGGTGCTTACAGTACCTGCAAATAGGTGCACTTCCCCCCCCCCCCCCCCCCCCCCCCCCCCCAGCCACCCTTTTGGTGCCTTTTTAGAATATCTTAGTGCTGTGTAAACCGTGCTCGTCTGTTCAGAGCCCTGGACTTCCAATTACAGCTTTATCTGCAGATTGAAGATCCTAAATGTATACCCGAGTGAGGGACCTGAAATCTGACCACAAGTAGCAACAAGTTGTATTTTGGCATATACAAGTGTTAACAGTGCACATTATTTTACTTTTCCCCATGTTTAACCTTTGCATATTCAACCTAATCAGTCACAGAAATCACAAAAACAAACTTTACTTCTCATTGCCAAGTCACCTGATTACAAGGTAAAATCTCAACAACTAGCAGCCAGTTAATTGTTCTCCCCCTTAATGATTGGCAACATTAAAACATAGTGCAATTAGCTGTTTATGCCAAGACTTCAACTGAATAGGACGAAAAAAATCCAACAAATCTAGCAATCTAATTGACCATATACGGTACATAATTCGGGAAAGTCCGTTTTCTCTATATTAAAACAAAGTCCAGCCTCCTGAAAGAACCAAGAAGACCTATACTATAATATTGTTGGATAATGCAAATAATAATAGCCTACAATATTAAAGGACAACTGTAGTATTGCTGCTCTGTCTCCTTTAAGCCCAGCACCTAACCAATGGGAAGACATGCTCTGCAAGAAGTGCTTCTTGCCATTGGATACATGCCAAACTGAGGTGGGGGGCAGAGCTTGGACAATACGATTGTCCTTTAAACTTCTCCCGTCTAAGGCAGAGGCCACACCATGCAACACGGGTGTAAGCAGACATGCGTTACCATCTGTTTGCTCCGCGATCCACACAAGTGATCAAATGGCATTCGCACGCGATCCGAAAATGAATCACAGTGTCACAATGCATGCAATGCAGCCCCCTAATTGACATGCACTGCTCTGAGATTCTTACATGACAGAAACCATGACAATGTGGCCTAGGCCTAATAGAGTTGGAAGATGCAAATCCGATGCCTTGCAATATGACTAATGTAAGCAATTTAATTACAACTACAAAATACTGTGGGGAGTAAAATAACATGACCAACCTTTATCTGACAGGTATTATATAGGGCATAGCTAAAGTAGGTAAACCCCCCCCCCTCCCAAAAAAAAAACCTACGCAAAATTTTAAAAAGGCATTGTTCTGGAGAGAAATTATTATTGAAAGGAAAACCTGCATATTACTTTAGTCTTATTTCGAAACACAGAATTAACCTTTTGTAAGCTATGGAAAGCTTCACATTTTGCTGCTACTTTCAACAAACAGGTTTGTATTTAACTTCAACCCACAGGAATCTCAATTATGGCTCAGAGGTTTATCTTCTTCAAATAAGCACTACAATAAATGATGCACTACACATAGAACTCTCTCCAAAATGAGATTATTAAAAACACAAATTACACTATCGCCTAAATTTAGAACTCTACTATTTGTGAATTTTGTGCAAGCCATTTCACCCTACTTGAAAGGATAGAAATACAAGATCTATTGCCGACTGTCCAATTGTCCAAATTCCCTATTGGCTGTAATATTGTTCTTTATTGGAGACTTGATGCCTAGAGATTGGCCTGTTATGTTCAGTAAGCAGTTATGCGGCCCCTACTTCTGAAAATCTGAATGGAACCTAACCCAAATTTCTTATTTTCAATCACAATTTTTGGCAACCCACCCCTAAATATTTAGTATTCAACCTTTATAATTAGGTTCAAAAATTTAGAAAATGGTCAGCCAGTTTTTAGAAACCAGCAGTTCCAGGGCACATCACTAATGTGCTCATGTTTTAGACGTGCATGCTGCATATGCACATAAGAAAACAGATGTTTAGGAAAAGGCTTCCTTGTGTTTGGAGGAGATACGCATAGGAAGCATAAAGTTGGTAATGTAAAAAAACTTTATTAAAAAAATTCAGGCAGCATAAATCTAACTTGCCTATTTTTATTTTAGTAAAAAGGCTCTACATTTATTAAACCTAAACTTATATCCCAAATGGAAGGGGGAGCATTAAGTACTACTGTCACTAAGGAAATCTTATCTTTAGGCTGCAAACTCACTGGTGTACGAGCACATCAAAAGAACCTTCCGAGGTATGTCGGAAGATAAAAGTAGGTCTTTAGACAACAGATTCAACAATGCAATGTAAAATCATCCACTGTACAGCAATCATTACAGTCCACAAACATCTCTTGGATGAAGTATTCCAAATGCTGTATTTCTTATAACAATGTATCACGTGAATTTCTTGAATATGCAATTTATGGGTTAAAGGTTACAATTCCTTTAACGCAAATGTACAAGATCCTGCTTGAGACCCAAGATTTTGTCATAGGCATCACCGTTTCTATAAAGGTAATGTTCACCCTTATAAAAAAAACAAAAAAAAAAAAAAACTGGTCAATTGTCAATTACCTGCCCCCTATCCTTACAGATACATCTTGCACTTGCATTACTAACCAGAATTTAAGGATTATTATTGTCCTCCTATTGGCAGAGTAATCTGGCTCCTCCCTCCATGCAATCAAGGCTGTGATAGCAATCAATCATTGGTTGTGATGTCAGCAGTTTTACCTGTGCCATCACCCTAACAGTCATACTACAAATTCAGGGATAAGGATACTTGTTCCAGTTATTTTTCTTGGTTGCAGTGTGGATTTTTCACTATACTGAGAACAGCATTTAGCTTAAATGATTGACAGCCCCCCCCCCCCCCAAAAAAAGGGGGGGCAAAGAGGTATAGGGAAAGGAGGTGGGTTGCTGCCATGCTAAACTGGTAAAGTAACATAACATTACTCCAGGGAACTCTGTGTGTGAACTAATAAAGCATTTATGATGCTAAATTCAAATAGCAACTAAATCTAACTAAAATTAATAAGAACTATACAAGGAACCAAGCATGATTTACTACCAAAACTAATAGTTTTAAACATTTTGACTTCATTTAATCAGAAAGCTGAGATTATAGTTACACAAAAGCCCTATTTACAATAAAATCAGCTGTTGGACTCTTTCATTTGACTGCAATTAGAGGAAAATTGTAAACCTAAGCCAGGGGTATTTAGCAAAATTACAACCATCAGCATTTCCTGGCTGCAGTATGCTGGGAGTTGTAGTTTTACACAACTGGAGGGACAAAGGATGGACATCCCTGATTTAAGCTACATTTGGCTGCAACTGTAAAAAAAAAAAAAAAAAAAAAAAACTGCTAGTTCAGAAATCTAATATTTTTAATAAAATATAACATTTGGGACACTATATTTTTGAAATACACAACTATACCTGTGCAGTGCTGTAAAGTTTAAAGGGCAACTGTATTGTCCAAGCTCCGCCCCCTCAGTCTGGGATCATCCAATTTGAAAAAGTGTTTCTTGCAGACCAATTTCTCATTGGGTTGGCCCTGGATCATAATGGTGGGCAGAGCAATACCACTAGTTATACTTTAAAGCAACACTGCCATCTAAATCATGTGTAATGTAACTTTAAAAAAAGTATATATATGTAAATATATGCGTGTATATAACCTACTAAACATTCTTCAAGTAAAAGTCCCTATCAGTTAATGACATTGAAAGTGTGCAAAACTGCAAAACGTATACAATAAAATGTAGAGGGGGAACCAGCCATAATGAATTGTGTTATTCTCATATACAGAAAATATATAATATATATATATATATATATATATATATATATATATATATTATATACACACACACGCACAGTGGTTTGCAAAAGTATTCTGCCCCCTTGAAGTTTTCCATATTTTGTCACTTTACTGCCACAAACATGAATCAATTTTATTGGAATTCCACGTGAAAGACCAATACAAAGTGGTGAACACGTGAGAAGTGGAACGAAAATCATACATGATTCCAAACATTTTTAACAAATCAATAACTGCAAAGTGGGGTGTGCGTAATTATTCAGCCCCCTTTGGTCTGAGCAGTCAGGGGCCCATAGACATTGCCTGATGAGTGCTAATGACTAAACAGAGAGCACCTGTGTGTAATCTAATGTCAGTACAAATACAACTGCTCTGTGACGGCCTCAGAGGTTGTCTAAGAGAATCTTGGGAGCAACAACACCATGAAGTCCAAAGAACACACCAGACAGGTCAGGGATAAAGTTATTGAGAAATTTAAAGCAGGCTTAGGCTACAAAAAGATTTCCAAAGCCATGAACATCCCACGGAGCACTGTTCAAGTGATCATTCAGAAATGGAAGGAGTATGGCACAACTGTAAACCTACAAAGACAAGGCCGTCCACCTAAACTCACAGGCCGAACAAGGAGGGCGCTGATCAGAAATGCAGTCAAGAGGCCCATGGTGACTCTGGACGAGCTGCAGAGATCTACAGCTCAGGTGGGGTAATCTGTCCATAGGACAGATGCACAAAATTGCCCTTTATGGACGAGTGGCAAGAAGAAAGCCATTGTTAACAGAAAAGCATAAGAAATCCCATTTGCTGTGTCCCCCAAATGGCTTGTGGCAAACTGCAAACATTTGGAAGAAGGTGCTCTGGTCAGATGAGACCAAAATGGAACTTTTTGGCCAAAATGCAAAACCCTATGTGTGGCGGAAAACTAACACTGCACATCACTCAGAACACACCATCCCCACTGTCAAATATGGTGGTGGCAGCATCATGCTCTGGGGGTGCTTCTCTTCAGCAGGGACAGGGAAGCTGGTCACAGTTGATGGGAAGATGGATGGAGCCAAATACAGGGCAATCTTAAAAGAAAACCTCTTGGAGTCCGCAAAAGACTTGAGACTGGGGCGGAGGTTCACCTTCCAGCAGGACAACGACCCTAAACATAAAGCCAGGGCAACAATGGAAACATATCCATGTGTTAGAATGGCCCAGTCAAAGTCCAGATCTAAATCCAATCGAGAATCTGTGGCAAGATCTGAAAACTGCTGTTCACAAACGCTGTCCATCTAATCTGACTGATCTGGAGCAGTTTTGCAGAGAAGAATGGGCAAGGATTTCAGTCTCTAGATGTGCAAAGCTGGTAGAGACATACATTAAAAGACTGGCAGCTGTAATTGCAGCAAAAGGTGGTTCTACAAAGTATTGACTCAGGGGGTTGAATAATTACGCACACCCCACTTTGCAGTTATTGATTTGTTAAAAATGTTTGAAATCATGTATGATTTTCGTTCCACTTCTCACGTGTACACCACTTTGTATTGGTCTTTCACGTGGAATTCCAATAAAATGGATTCATGTTTGTGGCAGTAATGTGACAAAATGTGGAAAACTTCAAGGGGGCCGAATACTTTTGCCAACATACACACACTTTCTAGAATCTGTAAAAATAAAAAACCTTTGAGCTCACACAAGAACTGAATGAATAAAAAATAAAGAGGGGAACACACAAAGGAAGATTTAAAAAAAAAAAAAAAAAAAAAAAAAAACAGCATTTGCAGCAAATGGATGCTGAAAATAAACTCAATGACTAGGTCAAGTGATATGTGCATCAACTCTCTACGGTGCCCTGTTAGAGCACGTTAGAGATGGTAGAACTGGCATTAACCAGAATGAGACAGTTTACATTTCATTTGCATGGATCAAATTTTGTTGTCACAATTTTAAAGGTTATCCTGTCCACATTTTTAACTTTGGGATAAATGTGAAGCTTCAAAAGGTTTATCCTGTACCCCAACACAGAAACTCTTCCTATAGCTGCCCTTTCTAGCACCATATGCTTTTTTTTTTTAAAAAAACGCACAAAAATTAAGCAGCGACAGGACAATTCCTTAAATGTTTAGGATTCATTTCTATAGTGTACGCTAACAAAAGGGTATGTAAGCTAAAGATGCAAAAGCAATGGTTACTGGAAAATTGTGTCAGATTAAATATAATTGCCACAAGCAGTCCCACATAGCACTTTTCAAGATAACATGCAAAATGGTACCCAGACAGTTATTTTGTTCAGAGGATGGATATGGCCTTTATCTGCCCAAACACCCAATTTACATATTCAGCACTAAGATGCATTACAAATCAGATATCGAAGGATAAGTATTGCCTCCATTCTGGCAGAGTACAAGCTGGCTCCTCAATCCATGCCGTATAAAAGCTTGTTTAGCGGAGGGAAGAGGCAGATATGTTTTCCAGAATAAAACTTGCTATGAAACATCCATTTACAAATGCATGAACTAAATTGGTGAAAATAGCAGTTGGGGCTGCGTGTAGCTAACCAACACATCACCAGTTTGTTTGGTTGACATGCCCTTTAAATGTACTATGCATACCGAGTAACATGGCTGAGAATGTGCAGGACTGCTTGCAACAAGCATACTATCTGATACAGCCATAAGCATCTACAATGCCCCCCCTCATTCAATACATTTCTGCATTTTATAAAAACCCTTGAATATTTTTCAACCAACATTAAAACGTTATCTGTTGTCACACTAGTTGGAGAGCCAGAGTTCATCCAGATTCATCACAATGCACATCATTCATTTAAATGAGTGACAGAACACAAAAATATATATATATATATATATATATTCCTAAGAATAGGCATTTCAACTTAATAAAAAAAAAAAAAACCTGGAATAAAATGGGAAAGTGCCATCTTTATTTATCCTAATTATGAGTTAAACGTCTCTGACACGGAAAGGGTATTTACATTAACATTACTACGTATTCGTTTCATTTTTTTAAAGATTTTTTTCCCCCTCTCGTTTCAACAACAGTGCCAAAAAAAAAAAAAAAAAAAACACCCCGTGGGGCAGAATATTGGTCAAAGAATAATCGCTCCTGTAACTGATGTCTGCCATACGCCTGATGTCTGTCATATGCCATTTAGAAAAAGGTCCTTTTTTCAGTTTATTCAAGTTTGCTTTTTTTCTCTCTGTGGTTTTATTTCCCTCGATTTAAAAAAAAAAATTTTTTCAAGAAAAAAAAAAAATAAAAAATAAAATAACCCCCCCTTCAGACTTTAGTAATCTGCGTAATCTGATCTTCATCAAAAGGTTCATTCTCTGGATCAGAGTCAGTGGTGTCAGAATATCGGTAATGATCGGGTTCATTGTCACTAACATCCGGTGTTACAGAAGTTGAGCTGCTAGCCTCAGAATTTGAAGATTCTTCTACTGTTTTAGTGAAAAATAGCTTCACCTAAATGGAAGGAGGGGGAGGAGAGAAATAGCATAACTATTAATGCATTTTGGAACTCTACAAAGGTGGTGCAAAATTGGACATTAAAGGAATAAAAGCAAAACTCTACTAAAACAAATAAGAGAATGTTAGTGTAAGGAATAAAAGGAGAACTTTGGTCTCCACACAAGTGGCCTTTATTTAAAAGGGCACACTCATTCCTTTAAAATGACTCCAGTTTATCCAAGGTTAAAGCAGTATAAAGGGTGTTTTTTTGTTCTTGCTAGGCCTGTGACATCACCAGCATGTCAATACACCTTGTATATTGGTCGGCCCAAAAAATTGGATGGTGTATTTGCGGGAGGACGATCTTGATTACCTGGATCACAAATTAGAGTGAATAAATATTTCCTCTTTTTAAGGCATATTTAAATACTAACACAGTTATATTCCGAACGCATCTTAAAATGTAATCTTAAAACCTACACATACTTATTTGTTGGGCAGGGGATCTGTGGCACTGTACAAAGTTCACATGCAAGTAAGACTACACATGCTTTGTGGGGCAAAAGAGCAGAGCCTATATGTAAACTTTAGCTGTACACCATTATATTGTACATTACAAATGTTTTATCTTCTTACCTTAAAGTTTGGGGAGAATAGTCTGTTGGCTTTGTCTTTGTTAGCTTTATCAAGGTCATTTTTAGTTAACGTAAGCGTCAGGTATTCCTTATTATTTTCTGAACGTTCTGTGCTGTATATGCCGTCAAGTTCCTGCTCCCCAACTAACTTTCCATTTTCTACTTTGTCTGAATACTCCTCTGGTCCTGGTATGAAGAAAGTATTTATCCAGAAGTGGAACATTTTTTCCTAATAGAAAAGAAAGTAATTAAACAGAGTACAGAATGCTTTTAGAAATCAGTTTGCCTGCACAGGGTTTAGGCTTGTGAACAGCCCACAAAGTTTGGAGATGCTTAAATTAACTAAGCAAAAAGCAAGACACATTTACTCTCAAAGTTTAAGTTAAAGAGGAACTGTGGTCTCCAACCAAGTTGAGTTCAAATTAAAGGTCAGTTTCCTACCTTTAAAACGAGCCATCAAACACCTCTCTACGTGCTCCACAGCCCAAGATATAAAGAAATGACTGACCAGAAAGTTAATGGGTGGGAGGCTGACATGTGACATTCCTAATCCTCAGACTCCCTCAGTGTGTGAGGGAGACAGGAAGTCCCTCCTCCTCTCTGCTGTGTGAAGTCCTGACAGAGATGGTAAGGGAATCTACATCCCTTCTCTCCCACTATTTGAAAACAGCCTTTTCAGGCAGTTCTCACTCTGCCTGAAAATGTTGTTTCCAGAGTTTTCTGTAAGGTGGGGTGTGGGGGGGGGAGGACTGTTCACCACAGTGGGCAGGGCCACATAGGGCTGTAAGAGAACGGGCGAAGGGGGGCCTGCAACTGGAGGGATCATGAGGTCCATGAGTGGGAGGGACCAAGGAGGCTGCAAAGGGGAGGAGGAGACACAGGGCAGACTGACTGACATGGTTTCAGAGCAGGAAGTGCAGGGGACCTGGTGATGCTGCTGCCACATCACACACAAAAAATGTAAATATCTTTAAAACTATGCAAAATAAACGATGAAAATACCGGATAACCAAAATTCAGCAAGAGATCTGAAGGCATTCAAAAAGAGAACTTTAGAGAGATTTGTCCATTATTTCAGTGCTGGGCTCTACTACCAGCAAATCCTGCCTACACTCACAAGATAAGTTCACACTAAAAACACAGCTACTTAAAGGGCATGTCCACCCTTTTAAAAAACTTTTGCCACCATGAAGGGGATACCCTCCCACCCCCAACCGCTCTATTTATAAGTGTAAAAACGCTTCTAATCTTTACTTACACCTCCTCATTCCTGCGCTGTTCTGGTCTGGCTCACCTGCCTGCCGGAACTGCAAGCAGAGGGTCGGACCGGCAGGCTTCAGTGTGGAACAGCGCAGGAACGAGGAGGTGTAAGTACAGATTGGAAGTGCTTTTACACTTATGAATAGAGCGGTTGGGGGGTATCCCCTGCATTGTGGCAAAAGCTTTTATAGTTAGAACACTGCCAGCCACGGAGGGAGAGGGAGGAAGAGGGCTCTACTGAGCATGCCTCAGACCTTGCAGAGGTTAGCAAGGAAAGAGGCACTGACAGCTCCTACACAGCAGTTTCCTGATCTTTGCAGAGGCATAACAGGAGAACCACAAGGAGCAGGGATTTATGGTAAGGATTTTTTTTTGTACTGTGGGGCCAGTAGTTTGGGGAGGGTGGACATGCCCTTTAAAGCCATGTATATCATGTGTACATAATCCCTTAGCCAACATTCACACTAAAGACATGCTGCATGTTTGCCAAATCTGTACTGTGTGCTTTTGGCATGCTCTGCTCTAACTGGGAAAAATGTCCTAGGCTGAGGATTTCGCAACAAATAACATTCCACTTGCTACCATATGAGTTCTCATGAAAGACAAGCAGATTTTATATTTAAAAGCAAATCAAGCTTAAAACAGGGACTAACCTTTTTCTTCACCACGTTTTGTTTGTGGAAAAATTCTACTTTGATATCACCACAAACCGGTAAAGGCTGGGGGAAGTCAAAATACAAATACTTTTCCTCACGCCTGGTGGGGCCTGTGGATGAAGTGAAGATCTTGACTTTCAGCTGGTAAACCACAAACTGAGGATCTATAAAAATGGAAGGCAAAATTATACTATCAAAAGTCTGAACATTTAAAAAACAAAAGCATGCATAGCTCAGGAAGCCCATTTATTTACTAATAACCTTATAGCTGGTCATACACATTTCACTATACACTGTAACCACTGCTGTATATATAATTTAATGTCCCAACCAATCATTTAAACATACTGTAAGAACTAAATATACAAATATATATGAATCCTGTGCTATAAACCTATTTACTAATAAAACATCCCAAACCTGTGCCCATTACAATACATAATCTTGTCAATGTATATAATGTAAATTATTAAATACAAATAAAAACAAATCTTTCTAATACCCATTTCCTAGCCCTGATGGCTGGGTACTGTATATGGTAAATGTAGAGTAACTGGGGGTGAATAAATAATTCCTCAGGAAATGTATATCTAAAATGTATCCACGGATATCAATGATACAGGTTAAAATAGGAACGATGTCCAGATCACCAACATAAATGTAAATAAAACTGTCAAAAACCTTAAATAAAAGTTACTATGAGAGGGATATATGCAACTGTGGATCTTACAAAGAACAGAGGATCAGGTTAGCAACAGACACACATGGTAAAGAGATATCAGGGCAGTATCATCAGAGGGTATGCTGTCCAGATCTTTAGAAGGATAAGTACCCACTTCAGGCTGTTTTCCCAAATACATAGTTAATGTTTTTGACTAAATAAGTTTGATAAAAGTTTCAACTATTTACTTCTTTGTTGGGGTTCTGGACATACAATGCACCTCTCTGACCTGAGCCCTAGGCCTACTTAGTAAGGAGGGAAGATTCCTAAGTAAGAGGGAAACTCTTGGAAGTTTTTCCTGGTCCCCAACAGAAACTTTTCAGCCGCCATGGCAACCAGGATTTGTCCAGCCCAGGTAAAGTAAATGCTCAGGTTTACTGCAACATTGAGAACATCGTGTTAAAGCGCCTGCAGTCAAAACATTGTGTTACAGGACAACATTAGCAACCTAAACCCCTCAGCAGTGCCCAGGGTGAAAACCTGAACTGATAGGTCCTCAACGCTGGGTTTACCTGCAAACCAGAGTATGGTAGTCTAGAAATCTGAGCACACTGGATCTTTTTCCCAAACCCAGTCGACCCATGGTCTTACCAATAAGATGCACTCCGCCAGAAGCCTGTATTACTATTAATCAGGAATAGCACTAAAAGGGGGCGGAACTAAGGGACCTGTCATGCACAACTTCCTAGACAGCTGTTCTCTGGTTTGCAGGGGTGAGGACCTAATGGTTTAAAGGGCAACTATAGTGAAAAAAAAAACTTTGTCTGTATACAATGTATAGATCACTTAGTATAAGCTGCCTTACTTTCATGTTTCTGTGTGGCTTCGTTTCTTCACACTGGCAGAAGTTTGTACCAAGCTGTGTAGTCCCCCTCCCCTCTCTGTCTACTCCCCCTCAAGCAGTGACGGGCTGTATACAGAGTCCGAGCATTGTCAGTTGAAAGGACTTTAAAGGCTATGTCCACCCAAAAAAAGATTTTTTTACATAAGTTTCCCCAAGGGCTCCCAGCCCCAACCGCTATACTTGTATCTTCAGAAAGCCCCCCAAATTCTACTTACCTCCCCTCTTTCCTCCGCCGCGCTCCCGGCCCTCTGCTTGCGAGAAAATGCAAGCAGAGGGGCGGGACCGGCAGCTGCGTCTGTGATTGGCTGAGCGGCAGCCAATCACGGACGCGGCTGCCGGCAGCTCACTTCGCCGGAGGAAAGAGGAGAGGTAAGTAAAGTTTGGGGAGCTTTCTGAAGATACAAATATTGCGGTTGGGGCTGGGAGCCCTTGGGGAATCTTATATATTAAAGACATTACGCTAGGGGGAGGGAATCGGGAGAGGGAGGGAGAAGGGCTGCAGTACGCATGCCAAACTTCTCCCGGAGGCCAGGTAGGAGGCAGAGTCCTATATGGACTCTGCTAGCCTCCTGGTGGGCAGTTTTTGGGACTTTGGGGGGGGACTACAGGAGAACCCTATGGAGCTGGGATGTGAGGTAAGGATTAGACTACACTACATGGTGGGGCCAGTAGTTGGGGGGATTATAGTTTTGGGGGTGGACATGCCCTTTAAATGAAGTGCTGACATCCTGTTGACCCCTCCCTTCCAGAGCTAGACTGCAAGCAATCAAAGTGTGGAATAAAGTAGCAATATGCTGAAGGGAGGGGCAGAGGGGGAGAGAGGAGGACAAGTGGTGCTGAGATTCTTTACAAGTAAGTTACTGAACTCTCCCTGTTCTCTAACTTTGCTAATTGTTATTTATTTTTACCTAAAGTTCATATCTCTCCCCCTGCTGATCATAATCACTGGAGAGAGTCAGTGTAACAGCAGCTTGTAGTGAGATCTTCACAAACACAGTGACACTGCTTGTTGTCCTGTTACATTTCAGTTGCTTTAGTCTATATATTTCATAGATAGCACTGTGTGTCTTGTTTGGTATATAGTCTTTATTACTGTATTATATATACTGTATTAGTGTTCCATTTGAGTCACTGGTTTTGTATGTATATAAGATTTTTTTTGGGGGGAGGGGCTGTTTTATAGTGTGTTATGCTCATATTGCTGGGTTAATGGTTTATTGATTGTGTTTAGCACTACAGCATTTGACTATGTTGCACATGGTACATATAGTGTGGGTGAGAGAGTGTGTGACAGTACTGCAGGGGAGCTTTGGATTGTGTGGGTGTGTGCCTTTGAGTGACAGATGAGGTGTAGCAGCTCCTACAAATCACAGCATATTCAAAGGCTTATATCTCGGGGACTATGTAGAATTTAAAGAAACTAAAGGTACCCTGGTGGATGGGATGACGTATAGGATACATTAGAAGAAATTAAAAAAAAACAATTTTCTCACTATAATTGCCCTTTAAGTAATCACCCTTGGTATTTTGAATTTGGGAAGGAGGAGTGCGGATAAGGGTATATTTGTATTATATTTATAATGTAGGAGATCAGGCTACAAAACATACAAGAGCATGCCCTACTGGTTTAAATGATTAGGTTCTTTGACATGCCTTTGTAAAATAAGGTAAGCTTGGGATGGGGGACGGACGGACATATTTATGGAGAGCCCTCATGCACAACAGAATACAAAAACTTTATTAACAGCAATGAAAAGGCGACCTCACAGACCTGATCCAAAACCAGTCTATTGCAATAACACGGTTAGCCTTTAACTAATGGGCAACACTGAAAAATGGTATGAAACCTCTCAGGAAACAGTGGGCCAATATCTGTAAGATTCATTTTCTATCAAGAGTAAAAAGTAATATTGTACGCATGGTCTGGAAGAATGTGGTTGCCTTTGGTTCATTTATACATGATGGTGATAAAGGACAATAGTTCAATTGTTGTTTATGACAAATAACCTTGGTTGGATTGGTCAGGAATAAAAGCAGCATTGCCAATATTTTGATGTAACCAACTGCATTGCCTATTAGTTGAAATTGAAAGACATATCTACCGTATATACTCGAATATAATACGTCCCGAGTATAAACCGAGGTACCCAGTTTTAGGGGAAAAAGTAGGAAACACACACTGACCCGAGTATAAACCGAGGGGGTAGTATTTGACACTAAAGATGTTTGGAAACTACAACTCCCAGCATGCTTTATTGCTGGGAGTTGTAGTTTTCAATCATCTTAAGTTGCAAACTTACAAAGAGAGTAAAACCTTCTTTATTGTGCATACTGTATGCACAAATATAGGAGGATTTACCCCTATTTGCAAGTATTTGCCACTAATTGAAAACTACAACTCCCACCAATAAAGCATGCTGGGAGTTGTAGTTATCAAACATCTTAAGTGGCAAATACATGCAAATAGGGGTAAATCCTCCTATATTTGTGCATACAGTATGCACAAATAAAGAAGGTTTTACTCTTCTTTGTAAGTATTTGCCAATTCCCTGTGAAAGCAAAAAGCAGCCTATCTCCTACCTTGTCAGCCGGCCGCGCGATCCGCATCCTTCTACACAGCCTCTGCGCATCCGGATGATGCGGCGCCGGGTAGTGACATCATCCGGATGTGCAGAAGCTGTGGAGCGAGGATGCGGATCGCGTGGCCGGCGGACAATGTAGGAGATAGGCTGACTCGAGTATAAACCGAGGTAAGATTTTCAGGCTTTTTTTAAAGCCTGAAAACCTCGGTTTATACGGTAACCTAATTTTACCGAAAACTGTCCAAATTTCAGAATTTTCACCCTGACAACCTAAAATAGAGCGGTCAACTAAACTAATAAATTAATGTGCATCAGCCCTAAGCATTAAAATCCATTTGATATTTTAATTCAACATATAAACACCCAAGCCAGACAGTAGCACTTGTGTATTAACCGATAACACAATTTAAATTTTTTTAGTTTAACAATACATGCAAAGGAATATACAAAAGCAGGGAGCATGTTGAATCAACATGAGGTTATAAAACACTACTTTGTAAAACATTTATTGTCACGCTATACATACGACTATAAATTTTCACACTAAATTAACCCAATGTTTCACTCCACAAAATTAAATTTGTCTTTTGGTGCAAATACATCTATTCATGTTTTCTTGTGCAAAAACTTTATGCCATCTTCACTATGTAAAGTGATCAAACATATCGTAAGTGGAAATAACTAAAAGAGAATATTTTTCCACAATGCTTCTGATTTCAGAGAGCTACAGCTTATTCTACATTTGCCATTTCTGGATTTATGGAGCCCTCCATCCTATTGTGTTAACAATTGGTATTCTGACTGGTAATTCTATTACAGAAAAAGTACCACAGAGAGATCTGGCAGGTGGGGAAAGAAAGGGGGAGGGTCTAGAAAAGTAAACAGGCAATGTGGGCCAAGGACCCATTATGGGGAAAAGAAAAAAAAGAAATAATTCTTACAGGGCACGTTAAGATTTTAGCTTTAATCCAATAATTTTTCAATGTCAATTGTACAATGCATGGTGGTAGCTCCAACTTTTATTAGATAAATACTACCATAAGAGCAGACCTTTCAAATACCCCTTTAATCCACATCACCTATTCAGTTCAACATTCGAGCCAATCAGACCACACCATAAAGTTATACTCAAGGAGAGAACAACCAGGAAAACCAGACAATTGTGAAAAACCTGCATGTGTGCACAAACATTGATACAATATAAATCAGACCGACTTCTGTATCAGTTCAGAGGTTTATGCATATGTATAGGATGGCTCATGCTCTATTAAGGTGTGCACAGTTATTCAGGAAGGGTGGAGGCAGAAAGTCTAAAAAGACAGAATTTATAAGTAAAACCACAGCAAGTGTGCAGAACAATGCCATAAACACAAAGGGTTTGTGGCCTGAAGGTACAGAAAGCCAAATAATATCACAATCAAACTGTCAGAATTGTTCTCTAAAACAGCCAGCACAAACACCAAAACTTAAAACACAGCAGGTCTCTCTAGGCACCATAGCAGTACAAAGGGATGGTTATGCATTTGTAGAAAAATACTGGCAAAAATCATGCCTCGCAGCTAAATAAAAAGTTGCTGCCAAACAAATGCTGCTACATGAAAAATATTTATACCATGCAGAATTTAACCTAGAAGAGGGTTCATACGCCAAGAACTTTAAAGACCCCATAACTTCCCAAATTATTTTTTTTCTGTCGGTGGGGGGAGGGAGGGGACTGGTTCCTTTTTTGCAGATCAGGAACTGAAGTGAAACTAAATTTGCTTCTGCTAAACACTGCTTCTTGATCAAATGCCTTGCTTCTTTAATTGCCAAAACCATGGAAGCTCACCAGCTTGTTAATAACCAAACTTCAATGTTATTAGTATAGTAAAAATTTATAATTAGGAAATATCCCTTATTACACTATAGCAGCAATGGAAAGGGGCAGTGCAGGCTCAAAATGTTTCTCGGCATTCTTTGAATAAACACCTTAAAGGAGAATATATAAAAAAAGCTTTATAAATCAGATATAAACGCCTGCCCACATATTATGCGACGTTTCGGGAGATACTACTCCCTTTCTCAAGATATGGGCAGTAATGAAACAGTATCAATACATTATGTTTTATACAGTCAAACCAGAAATGATGTCACACCAGTCCACCCACAAACCCCTGTAATTACAGGATATCCTATTACAAAAGAGGAATAAAGGGTAAGGAGGCTACACATCAAAAGTTAATCTTATTAAGCACATATCTATAACACCAAACATCAAAAAAACAAAAATAAATCATAATCCCTGTTAAGTCCCCTAGGGGCCAAAGTTTGCAATTTTTTAACCCACCAGACTTCTTTTTTTCTTTAATCTATCCTTCCTATCACCATGCCCTTTTTCAGGTATGACCTCTAAAACCATAAATTTGAGGTCATCTGCAGAATGCCCAGCGTCAACAAAATGACACGGCACTGGCAGAGCCAACTGTTGCAAATTGATGGAGGACTTATGCGGCGATATTCTGGCTTTCACTTTGTGGTCTCCCCTACATATAGGAGACTACAGGGACATATAAGCACATAAATAGCAAATCGAGAATTGCATGTGTACAGACCTCGTAGTGGGAATTCCATGCCTGTTCGAGGCTGTACAAAACTGGTCCCCTTGACAACTGAGCGGCATTGTACACAGTTGTGCCAGGGTAACATGCCTTTCTTTGAACACCTAAGCCACATTTTAGTTTGTTACCTTCATCGGCCCCTAAGACTAAAACGATTAAGTCTGGAACCAATGGTATCTCCTCTTCTGTAGGAAAACAGAGGAGGCGAGTAAAATTCAGTGATTCCATGGTATGAATTTCTCAGTACATTCCAATGTGTAATAAATATGTTTTTAATATCTTGAGAAAGGGAGTAGTATCTCCCGAAACGTCGCATAATATGTGGGCAGGCGTTTATATCGGATTTATAAAGCTTTTTTCTACTGCAAGAAACTGGTGTGTGGCTCCATGTTTTATCTTTGTATTTATGCATTGAGGGTTGAACAGAGGACCCTGAGCAGATTTGCACCCGATTATATGCTGTATATATATATAATAGATCCTTTCGCTAGACATCCAACTGGCTTTCTCAATTCAGAATGATTTGTACAAGAATCTGTGGCAATTATGTACCCTGGAAAATCCCAATAAGCATATCACAGCCAGGTGTTATGTTAATTAAGATTTTCCAGGGTACATACTGAATTGAGAAAGCCAGTCGGATGACTAGTGAAACTTCAATTCCAGTTGATCTAATAGAATACAACAGATATACCATGACCTGGATGAATGAGAACCTTCACAATCTGTTAGTTGTAGTTTTCAAAAATCTGGAGGGCTGCAGGTTGGAAATCCCAGACCCAAATCCTTGCATAGCCAGGAAAAAACTTGGATACCCCATTATACAGAAAGTGAATGATTAGTTGCTGCCATTCCAGTGGATTATCCAAAGAGTTCCTATGTTATGTAACATAGGAACTCTTTAGTTGTCACCATTCCCGTGGCAGGACGCACATAAGAAAAGACCTTTCAAATGCTGCAAAAAAAATCAAAGTTTATTGCAAGCACTTTCTGTACATTTACTTTAAGGTAACCGGTATAAAAGGGCATCTGTACTGAAAAAATAGTTATCATTAGATATCCAATCTGATCTATCTTCCGCTGGTGCAGTTCTGCTATAACTGGAATGGACACGTTTATTCAAATCGTGTAAATTGCATGATGGGTAATTCCCTCTTCCAATGCTGCCTCTTAGTGATTAATGAGCAAGCATGCCCTTATAGACGGTCTGGAAAGTGGTATCGGTTAAGATTGGAGGAGAGATACTGAGCCTGAGCAAATCAATTACTGTATCTAAGGAATGCAGCGACACACAAACCCCAGTATGTGCTATGTACATGTATTAATTTATAGATTAAGATGAAGCAAAGTCATTTTTTTCATTATAGCGGCCCTTTAACATTTTGCCCCACTGTAGAATGTTCTTGAAGTGCCAACAAAGCATTAGAAGAACTAAATGTTTAAAATCAGCACTTCCTTCCATTTTGATGCACCTAGGGTGAGGACCTAAAAGGTTAGGTGTCCCCTCTGGGAGCAGCCAAGACAGAAATATTAACCAAAATTACAGTAACTGCCGGTCCAGCTCAGTTTGTGTTCTGTTCAGCAAAATGAAATCCTTGCAGAACACCTTCTCTTTGATTGGCATGCCTGTCTATTGAAAGTCCAGAGTAAACACGTGTACCATAGTCTTTAGTTCTCACCCTAGTTGCCTCAAAGTGAAAGGTGGGTAGTTTAACCATGTAGGTTTCCTTCAAAATGTATTCATGAGCTTGAAAAAGAAATGCTATAACTGGGGTACTAGCATTACACTACAGTCAACTACAAAGGTAGATTTTTGTTATCGGATTGCCCAATAATTTAGGCAAAGCTGACCAATTGCTGCCAATTTTTTCCCAATAACAGTCAATGTAAAATCTTATCTATAAATCGGTGAAAATATTATAGTATAATATTTGAGGTTGATTTAAGACATATATACATCTAGTCAAACCTACTTGGCAATATCTACATTTCCTGCCTAACAGTTAATCTAGAGGAAAGTGTGTGTGTGTGGGGGGGGGGGGGGATCAAGAGGGAATCTGACACCCCCCTGGATCAACTCCAACGCTATGTATCAATACCAGTAACTTGCGAAATTCTTTATTTTCAGAAACTCATCCAGCTTAACTATCCAATGAACCTGCCATCACAGCATACAATATCGAGGTTGAGGCAGACACAGGAGCAGGATGAGTCACACAGAGCTCCTACACTGCAGTTTCCTGGACTTTGGAGGGGCACAGCAGGAGAGCCATTTGGAGCAGAAATGTAAGGCAAGGATTTTATTAAACTACAGCGTGGGGCCAGTATGGGGTTAAATTAGTTAAATAGTTTTGGGGGTGGACATGCCCTTTAAGTTTGCTATCCACCAAAACTCCAAGATCATTTTCCAAGAGAGATTCACTTAGAGCCATTTATAGTATAATCAGCACTTTTAAGTCCAAAATTGAATCTCATCTGCCACTTAGCAGCCCAATGTGCCAATCTAGATCCACCTGCCACAACTGCACATTACCTGTGGCTTTTAATAGTTGAAAGTTTTTTGCTGTCTACAAACAGAGACCTTGTAAGCCCTGTTAAATACTCTCTGCATATGATCCATCAACCAATTGTCTATCAATGTACCACCCATGCCCAACAGCGATTAGCCTATATATAAGTCGCCTATGGGGGGGGGGGGGCGGCGGCAGGCTATCTACAGCCTTAGCAAAATCCAAGTATACTACATCTAATGTCTAAATTCCTACTCCCTCATAAAATTCAAGCAAGTTTGACAACATCTGTTCCTCCTAAATCTACTTATAAGGTCAGTCCTTGAAACATGTTCCTGTATCAAATTTCCAGTATCTTCCCCACCACTAAAGTTAAACTGACAGGTCTGCGATATTACCCGGCTGTGCACAACTACCTTTTTTGAATATTGGAATTACATCGCCTTTTTTCCAATCCAGAGGCACGTTTCCGGACATGAGGGAATCTGAGAAAATAAGAAACAATGGCCTGGATAAAACTGATCTTAGTTCCCCAAGGACAAGAGTATGTATTTTATCCTGTCCTGGAGCTTTATTAAAGGGTTACTATACTCACTAAAACAACATTTTCTGAAACTACAATTTGAGAGAAGTAAAATGGTGGTACTCAAATTTACCTGTGCTTGCTTTGTCATTAAATTATTAATGTTTAGTGAGTGCTCCTAATTGCCCCCACCCTCCCTTACTCACTGCCTCCTTGTAGTGTCTGCGACACTTATAAGTTCTGCACATCCTCACCATGGACACTGCTCTGCTTACACATCTCCCTCCCCCCTGCTGTCTTTTCTCCTCTGCTGATTCTCTTAAATGTTGCAGAAAGTGTGCTGGCAGGCAGGCAAAGAGGTCAGGAATGGAGTGATGGGTCTTTCCTCATAAATGCTGTGATTTCAAATGTTGAATTCTCAGAATCTACAGCTCCGATTTAAAATAAAAAAAAAAAAAAAAAAAAAAAAGCTTTGAAGTAGTGGGATCTTGCAGTATCTAAATACACATTCGATTTTTTTTTAGAGTATAGATACCCTTTAATATTAAAATGTTTTAACCTTAGTTGTTTCTGAACCATACCTTCATTTAACCAAGGTGCAATTGCATCCTTTATACCATTATTGCTACTATACTCTATGCGATTTGTACTTGGATCTTTATAGTGTATACAGAGGGGGGGGGGGGGGGGGGAAAAAAAAAAAAAAAATTTTTGCACGTTGAACCACTAAACATGGGAATTGTTTCAAACATCATTTTGTGAAAGAGCAGGGCTACCGGTCTGTATTCCAAGTTCTTTTTTAACAAATAACTGTAGTAATATACATATCGCCTTTGGCTGGGAATTGTGACACCCTAAAACAAATGACACGAAAAGGGTTTTAACATAATACATTAAACATTAACATTTCCCTACAAACCACACACAAAAAGCTACCACATGTATTGGTGTCTCTTACTACACCAAACAGAACACTGCGTAGTGGTAAAATCTGCCCCCAAAAGGATTAGCACAGAAGAAATTCCCAACCTCATTGGAGAAGACAATATAAAGGGCTTGTAAAAAACATGTGTGCTAATGTAAAAACTAAAATAATGAATGTTAAAATTGTTAAAATGGTACTTGTAGCGTTTCAAGCATATAGTGCAGAACATACCAAAACTAAGGAAGGCAAAGGTCTACAAGCCAATTTGAGATTTAGAAATGTGAGGATAACCCAGAAACTGCAAAATGCTGTACTGGGAAAACTAAAATTGGAGGCAAAAAATGTGGCGTACACTATCCATATTCAACCAATTTCGAAGAAAACTGAAGCTTTAATCTCCAAACGTTTAGTGTCTTGGCACAGTAATCTGGGATCAAATATCAGGCCAGACAGATTATAAAACTACAATTAAAGGGCAACTGTGGTCTCTGAACAAGTGAGCAGTTTAATAAAAGTCCATCTGTCATACTTTTAATTAACCCAGGATAATATCACTACGTAAAACACAAGATAACTTACATTTCTGGAAAGGTTTAGCAATATAACTTCTGAACAATCCCTGCTTTAACCAGCTTGTAGTCATGTCATCAGCCACTGAACATACATTCAAAATAAAAGTGTGTAGTATAGAGCAACCAAAAACTCAGACAACCCACAGGTATTGCTATAAACAAATGTGCATTTATTGTGCACACCACGACATGTTTCGAGCAGTCTAGGTCCTTTCTCAGTGTGACCGTCTCAAGTCACACTTGAGAAAGGACCTAGACGGTCCGAAACATGTCGTAGTGTGCACAATAATGCACATTTGTTTATAGCAATACCTGTGGGGTTGTCTGATTTTTTTGGTTGCTCTATACTACACACTTTTATTTTGAATGTATGTCCAGGAACAGACATCTGGGCACCCAAGTCTATAGAGATGTGGTGAGCTGAATTGCATTTACATCAGCCACTGAATGCATTAATAGACTGGTAAACTGGTACTTCCGGTCTTTCCTAGCTTTAAGTCTTAAGTGAGCATGCTCTTCCCTGGGATGGAGGGGAGGAGAAGAGGGTCTGGTGAGGTCACCTAAGCTACTGGAAGCAAGTTTGAACATTTGCAGCAATATACAATCTCACTGCAGCCAAATGCAATTCATGGCTTACTTTTAAGAAAAGACTACAGGCTTTTATTTAACATTAGCAAAATATGATGCAGAGTCACACTCCAAGGTGAAAGGTAAGTTTATTCCAAACCACACATCAACAAACAACGTTTCGAGGGTCTAAGCCCTTTAAGGTAGCCTAGAGAAATGTATTTTAATGCTTGCTGCGTAAATGAGAATATTTTGATTTGTCCAGCCCAAGAATTACCTTCATATTGTGTCTTACATGGACATTTGCCCTCTGACAAAGAAATGACCAGTCTACAATTGTAATGGAAGGTTTATTGTACCTGTGAAAAAAACCCAGTGCACAAAAGTCAGATTGATGTGCATTGTTTTAAGTAAAAAGGTATTTGACCCCTATCCACCAACAGGTTTTCAGGTTCCCAGGTGTACATAAACGGGTATGTCCATCCCCCCCAAAAATTGTTAGCGTCTCCAATGATTGGCTGAGACGCAATGTTAATTAATAATTGGTTCAGATGAAGTTATGATCGATATCAATTACAAAATTGTAAACAACTAATTATTCAGCAATATTAAGTACGAAATTGTTAAAGGGCATGTCCACCCCCAAAAACTATAATCCCCCCCACGACTGGCCCCTACACTACATGATGGGGCCAGTCGTGGGGGCATCCCAGCTCCATAAGGTTCTCCTGTAGTCCCCTCCCAAAGTCCCAAAAACTGCCCACCAGGAGGATAGCAGAGTCCATATAGGACTGCCTCCTACCTGGCCTCCGGGAGAAGTTTGGCATGCGTACTGCAGCCCTTCTCCCCCTCCCTCCCCCTCCCATAAAACCCCTTGGCCACATAATAAAATATTTTCTCCTAGCCCCAACCGCATAAAAAATATTTTTAGAAAGTCCCCAGAACTCTACTTACCTTCCCTCGCTCCCCCGGCATTCTGAGAAGCCGGCAGCCGCGTCGGTGATTGGCTGTCTCTCAGCCAATCACGGACGTGGCTGCCGGTCCCGCCCCCTGCTTGCAGTGTCTCGCAAGCAGAAGGCCGGGCCGGGCGTCGGAGGAGAGAGGGAAGGTAAGTAAACATCTGGGCACTTTCTGAAATTATTTTTATAGCGGTTGGGACTGGGGGGCTGTATTCTACTGGAGGCTAAAAGTTTTTATTAAGGGTGGACATGCCCTTTAATGTTGCATTAATTCCCTGTAAAAGGGGAACGGTGATCCAAAAATGACTTTAGGTAAATTGATAGGAATTGCTCTCTGGAGAATTTTTGCAATGTATTTTCATTGTTTATTTTGCATAGTTTTGAAGAAATTTACATTTTTGTGTGTGATATGGCAGCAGCATAATCACTGCACTTCCTGCTCTGAAACCATGTCAGTCAATCTGCCCTGTGTCTCCTCCTCCCTTTGCAGCCCCCCTGGCCCCTCCCACTCATGGATCCCATGGTCCCTCCAGTTGCAGGCCCTCATTGGCCCATTCTCTTACAGTACTGTGTGGCCCCGCCCACTTGCGGGTACCTAAGCTCCGGCCACTCACGGGAAACCCCCCCCCCCCCTCCCTACAGAAAACTGTGGAAACAGCATTTTCAGGCAGAGTGAGAACTGCCTGAAAAGGCGGTTTTCACATAGTGGGAGAGAAGGATGTAGATTACCTTCCCTTCTCTGTCAGGACTTCACACAGCAGAGAGGAGGAGCGACTTCCTGTCTCCCTCACACACTGAGGGAGTCTGAGGCTGTGCTCGTCAGCAGCACTGTGCAGGAAAAGCCTTAGGAATGTCACAAGTCAGCCTCCCACCCATTAACTTTCTGGTCAGTCATTTCTTTATATCTTGTGTTATGGAGCACGCAGAGAGGTGGTTGATGGCTCGTTTGGAGACCACAGTTCCCCTTTAAATCCTTTCCTCTTGAACTGTAGTTGGGAAATACATTAGGGCTAGGTCACACCAATCCATTTTAATGCGAGATCAAAAGGCGATCCCATAATGCATTAAAAAGCACACACTAGTGTTGGTCACAATAGGTGTAATGGGGCTTGTAGCACTGCTCTCTGCTTATCGAAGATCAGGAGATAATCTTTGCGCAATTCCTGTGCGCTCAGATACCCATAAATTACAGTGATCGCAGCACAATCGGCATTGAATCGTGCATGCTCAGTGTTGCCTCTGCATTACTTCCTCTCCCATTTTCTGTGACTCTGGGTACTATATACAAGCTTGTTATCTGTGCAAGATTAACTAAAGTTAATCTGAGAAGAAAATGCTGCCACATAAAAAATTTAAAGTTTTACCTAATTTCTTCTAATCTACACATCAATAAAGAAACTCACCCAGTTTGTCCCCTTTGATGGCTCTTTAAAAAACATCTTTTAGTGATGGAATGTATATATTCATAAACCATTCATGTGTAAAATTCTGGAATAAGATCTAGCCATCTTGTAATGCACATTTTATATGGGGGATTAAAGGAGAACTAAACCCAATTTTTTATATTCCAGAATCTGAAAACAACCCCCCTAAAAACACCAATAAACTTTAAAATGCCACTTTAGTAAACTCTGTTAAGAACTGGATGAAGTATCTGTGTGTATGTGCAGTGTCAGACAACACCTCCTGACCTCAGTCACATGCTTTCTTGCTTTATCTGTCCTGTAAAAGGATTGGCTAGATATTATTAATGGGTGTGACCAAATGCAACAAGTTTGTGCCATAGCTAAGGACTGAGCATGTGCAGAACATAATGGTCGTTGACCAAACTGTCTGATACTAGAATGCCGAGAAGTAAAGCTCAAACCATATGTTATTTAGGTAAATTTCCTAGCGCCTGTATCAAAATGAGAGGTAAGACACAGATTACTGGTTTTATATCAAGGTGTCCTGACTTCTGGTTCAGTTTTGTTCTGTGGCTTTAGTTGCCCTTTAAAGAGACGTGCTGCACACCTACTATGGTTTCCCTTTAAAATAAATTATTCAGGCTTTGTACAGAGCTCTGTTGTAATCATTGCAGATGGAACTTACACTAGATGTAATCTAGGGTTGATTGAAACACTCCCCATTCACTTATGAATTGGGGATTTACTATTCAGATTTGCGAAAAGATAGTAAGTACTGAGCACGCTTCAGCCTAAACTAGGTTTAGAATGCAGAAAAATAAAAAAGTGATCAAATAACCGAGTGTGCAAAAATAGAGTTTTAAATGAGAAACAAAGCTTAAAGTGAATCTCTCTAAATCTGGTAAATGCATAATTAATAATACACTTTATCTGTCCTTAGGGCAGTGCTAATAGAATGACACTGATTAGGTCATAACTTATTGTACAAGACCACTGCAGCAACACAGAGGGGCAAGGACTAAAGATTTATAGCACAAAAACAGTACATAAAGTGATGCTTAGGAGAACTCCGTATGGTGCAGGGTACAGAGCAATTAAGGTAGAGTGTAAACACTGGGTGGTGCGCAGAGCATGAAATTTGCACAGAAAAAGGATCTGGAGGAAAAGGATCTGGTATTTAAAGGGTAAATAAATTCTGCCAACCCACCCCCTCCCTTTAAAAGTACAAAGGTACAAATCTGAACTGCTGATTCCTGACAACTTTAGCAGTAATAATTTTCTAAATATTCCATTAATGGTCCAGTCTAACTCCCCATGGGTCTTGCAACTAACAGGCAAAAGTGTCTTCTCATTGGCATGATCTCAGACAGACTGTAAAGGCAGAAATAGACCAGACCAGCCAGGGAATCTTTTAGTTAGCATTACAAATAATAAAGCATACCCAGGGGTGGGGAATTAGCAGTTCAGGTCCTTCAGTTCAGGTCCTGTGACTTTCAGGTAGGGAGAAGAGAAGTATAATTGTCCTTTAAGTCATGAAGAAGGGCCATTAAACACTTAGCACTCCACTTGTGCCATGAGTAACTGTAATTTTCTAAACTTTTACAAACTGCTGCAACCACCAATTGAACTCATTAAATATCACTAACCCTTTCACATTGAGGCAAATGCATTACCAAGATAGAAAATGGGCAATGAAATGGATGGGGGTGTGAAAAAGCAGAAAGTAAAAACTCAATAAGCAATAACTAAAAAAAAAAAATTGAGAAGTCAGAGCCTGATGAAATCTGAAAAAAGGGAGCATGTGCAAACTTATGTATGCTTTATTTTAATTGCCCTGCTGCTACTGGTGGAAATTACAATAGTAAACAAATAAGTAAAAATCCAGTGAGATTTATATCTTTAGCTATCTATATATAGAGATTGTTATATATAAAGATACATATACATACACACACACACACACACACACACAATAGAAGGAGCTCTTCTGGGGATATTAATGAACGATTGATAGAGGACTCCATATTGGGGAAGGGAATTCCCTAATGCTGCCATGGACATTGATCACCTGGTGTTGCTGTCACTAGGGAGAGAGGGCTGTGTATTTCCTGTAGCACTTGTATTTAATCACCTGTGTGTAGAGTGTCCATCTTGAGAACGGCCTGTTTTGGGGCCGAAATGCATTTGTTAGTTGCAAAAAATCCCAAAGGCTGGGAAAAGAGAAGCTTTAGACTTTTTCCAACATTTACCTGTTCCTGGCCTAATATATATATATGCATGCTTATTATATACAAGTACACATATTCCTTACAGGTTATAGGGAAAACTGTCACATGATCATGTTCCCCATCAACTAAAGACATTTAAGTTTCTTGTAACAAATACAATTGAACTACATATAAACAGCTAAGCTATACAATTAAGACAACAATGAGCGTAGGAAAAATGAAGTACTTTGCATTTCTAAAAATCCAAACTTACCTTTTTGTCTCTGGTCCTTACTTCTCCATAAAAGTCCAGGGCTTCTTGTGCTTTAAAAAACTTGCCTCTGTGTAGCAAATAGGCACAAATCATAACCCCAGTCCGACCCTTGCCTGCTTTACAATGGATCGCTGCTACATTATCATTCTCACTTAACCACTGATCAAGATCTTCACAAAATGGTTTGATTAACTCTAGCTGTGGTGGATTGTGGTCTTCAAATGGATACTGTGCAACTGTTGATAAAAACATATCCAAATATGATTAGTAAATTCATGTCCTAACACTAAAAATAGCAAGTCCTCACCTCTGGGTACTATACCCAACTCCTGAATACAGTACTTACTGAAAATTTCCTTCAGTGCCCTGCTTCGTCCCTCCTCTCTTCCACAGACAGTCCGAAATGCAGCCAATGGGAAGACAGGCCTCCTTGCAGAGCGTTTCTTCCCATTGACTGCATCGCAATCTGCCACTTTCAGGGGAAAAGAGAAGAAGCATATCAGCCTGGGTACTATGCAGCTTTGGAGGAAGAGGAGTGAGGAGGAGAAGAGTAGAATTTTCCTTTAAAAAGTTTTCTGGCAGGTCTATGTTTTTATTTTATAAGCCTTTTTAGGTAGCCTATCTAGTCAATTTGAAAGATTAACAGCCCTTTTTACAGTGAAACTTGGAGCGAATAAAGAATATGAAGCGCCAATGAAAATAGGCTAGTCAAATTTGGGATCTTCGCACTGAAGAAAAGATGCTGCTTGTGGGGGTAGGGGTGAATGCTTTATGCAGAATTGTAGACATTATGGCAGGCTCAAACATGCCCAGTACTCAGTAAAACTCAGTCTTTGCTTTTATTCTAGGCATCAATGAATATCAAGAGGGTGCAGAGACACCCAGATTCTTACCTTCAAGAGAGTAGCAAAGTTGGACCTGTAGATCAAGTCATTTTTAGACTTTACCTCAAGTTTACAGAGTTACATTTATGTAATTAATATGTACACAAAAATTACATGATAACTGGAACTCACCTCTGCAGCTAAATTTGTTGGTGTCATAATGTCTTTCAGCACATCTGCAAAGTCAAATAAAATTTAGTTACAGGTTTGTCAAGCAGCTATATCAATCAAACATATAAAGATAAGAAATTACATTGGACGTGTTCTAGAAAAAACAATAACCAGTGTGTCCAATATCACTGTTTACATTTTAAAGGGCATTTCCACAGTCACTACAAACTTTTTAGCCCCATGTTAAATGCATTCCATGCACAAATTTTCCAATTTAACAAAAACGCTTTTATCAGTACTTAAACAGCCGTTACCTCACTGACAGGTAGACACCACTTCTGCTGCTGTTCTATTAACTATGCATTACAAAGCAGTAGAGAAAACTACTTCTATGGAGCTCTGAGAAATTAAGTCAGTAATTGAATGCAATGCTTATGTCAAGCACTATCACTGTGTTCCTTTCCCGGAGGTGCAGAGGAAACAGCAGAGCCACGATGAGGGATCGGACTGTGTAAGTAATGATATAAGTTATAGATAAGTGCTCCAGATTAATAATGGCCATATACTTAGAAACTTAAAGGTACTATTGCTTTAATGCATTGATTGAAGACCTGGAGGTTAAGGAGCTATGCCTTCAAGCCTGTGAACAAGCTTACCTTTCAGGCAATCCTCCACTGTCCCACTGAAGTTCCCAACCGTTTTTCTGATTAACTATAGCTCGCATTATCGTGCATGCACGATATAGTTAATCAGAACCAGTAAGCGGTCGGGACCGCTCAGTGTGACAGCGGAGAATCGCGTGTAAGGCATGTTTGTTCTCTTTGTTCCTGGCTCACCGATGCATTGATTGAAGGACAGGTAAAGGAGGCCATACACTATTAAAAGTTATTACGATTGTAATTACGATCTTAAACTGGCCGTTACTTTGATAGATCTACAATGTTTATTGTATGCAGATGTACCATACATATTGTTCGACATTCAATTTGTTTTGTGGTTAATGTCGAGTGTCGTCCATTGTGAGGTTACATTACATTTAATCAGAACTTCAGGAAACAATCATTTTACCAATCAACTTAAAAAAACAACTTTAGTGATTGTAATTATGAGCGATATTACAATCTAATGTCGCATAATAAGATTGGGAAAATGTAAAATTTTTGGCCAATCAATGGAAATGTTGGATTATATTTCGGATTGTACATAAAATTGGCCTAATGTATGGTCACCTTTAGGCATAGCTCCTTAACCTCCCGGTCTTCAATCAATGCATTAAAGGGCATGTCCACCCCCAAAACTATAATCCCCCCAACTACTGGCCCCATCATGTAGTGTAGTTTAATCCTTACCTCACATCCCAGCTCCATATGGTTCTCCTGTAGTCCCCCCCCAAAGTCCCAAAAACTCCCCACCAGGAGGCTAGCAGGTCCATATAGGACTGCCTGCTACCTGGCCTCCCGGAGATCTTTGCCATGCGTACTGCATCCCTTCTCCCCCCTCCCTCCCCCTCCCTCTCCGCTATCCCTCCCCCTAGCTTAAAACCCCTTTTATACAGTATTCCCCCATGTCTCCCAGCCCCAACCGCATATTTTTTATTTTTAGAAAGCTCCCCAATCTTTTACTTACCTCTCCACTTTCCTACGCGGAAGTGAGCTGCCGGCAGCCGCGTCCGTGATTGGCTGCCGCTCAGCCAATCACAGAAACGGCTGCCGGTCCCGCCCCTCTGCTTGCATTTCCTCGCAAGCAGAGGGCCGGGAGCGCGGCGCAGGAAAGAGGGGAGGTAAGTAGATTTTGGGGGGCTTTCTAAAAAAAAAAATAATGCGGTTGGGGCTGGGAGCCCAGGGGGGGATCGTATACAAAAAATTCGAATTTAGGGTGGACATACCCTTTAAGGGAATAGTTCACTTTTGCAGTGAACTATTCCTTTAAACAACTGGCCGTAAAACCACCATCACTCATTCCATGCCATCTAAAGTATTGGTTGCAAAAATGCTCATGTGGTAGTTTCCCCAATATTTTTCAGCCACTGAAATCCATGACAAACTAAATTATGTGCAAGGCACAGTTGAATGCTGCTCAGATTTAGCTGCATCATAAGTTTCATAAGTGGAAACGCGAATGACCTGTGTAGTCAAAGCTTTTCAGCATTTGATTGCAACTGTAGAGCATTTCAAATGATCTGTGATACACAAGTTTTCCTTAAAATCTGCAGTTCTGTTATGTTATTTGTACCCTCTAATTCACGGATGTATAGCTACTGAGTGGGCAACATTCCAAGCCATTTAAAGGCAAATCAACTAAATAGTGGAATTTTGCCAACATTCCATTTGACCACACCATGTTACTAGATCAGCAAAGCAAACAGTCTTATTAAAGGGACAATAAACTAAAAATATTAATTTGCCTCATCTTAATCTATAATTGCATACATGTAAGTAGCACTTAATCGGATTTGCCTGTGTTGCTGCATGCCTTCAATACAGCACACATTGTTAAGGAGCATTATCCCCCTCCCTATTAACCACTCCCACTTCCATCCGACCTGACTTTTTCAACTGTCAAGCCTTCACACAGCATACAGCATTCTTACTGTCAAAACTCAGTCACCATTCCAGTTACAGTAAAACTACTCACAGAAGAATAGTTTGAGAGCAAGGAACTTGATTGACAGCTGAAATATAAAGTTTTAGATTGGATATCTAAAGAAATAGGGGGCACATCAACAAAAAAATTATAAAATGGTAGTTGGGAAGAATTACAGTTTCCAGTTATGGTCAATTTAAAGTAATTGATTTTTCGGTATGCCAATGCCAATTTCAGGCCTATACCTCTTCCTGCAAAATTAATACTCTTCATCAGAGAATGTTTTCATCTAGCAGGTTACAATAATATAGGTTGCATGTAATACTTACAGATTGTAGATCTTGTAATGATTTTTATGCTTTGAGTCCAAAAACCTTAGGAGAATATAGAAAAAAATATAAATACTTTGTCCTTGTAGGCACTTCTATAAACAAAAAAGGTATGCGTACTGAAAGATACTTTTCTGGAAAAACAGATTGCTGTGTGATGAAATGTATAGCATACATATTCTTGCTTTGCACTTTTTACAGTTAATCTAAGAAACAAGGATTTCACTGTCAGCATAAAAAAATTCCCAAATGCTTTTCATAGTTTCATTTTATGCACAATGTTAATAATCACGTCACCCTGAGTATCTTAACAGATACATACATCAAACATAATATATGGTAACAATATATAAAAAGCAAGTTTATTTCTCCTTTAAATAATTTTAATCCTTATGTGAAAGTTTTTCCCTTTTTCCCCACAACACGTATACATTGTAAGATTCTTCTCTGGTAAGTTGCATTTGGTACATGTAAGTAATTGATTCTGTAACTAAGAAGACTTGCATGTTGTTGCCAGTACAACTCAAAGCCCATGTAGGCTTCAAAGAGCCACACCCCCTCTATGCAGAGTTTCTAGATGTACCTTTATTGTCTTATCTGTAGTGGCACAACATATGCCATTTCTTAGGAACATACAGCCCAAGAAGTTACAGGTTCAAATTTCCTGGCTTATCATGATCAAATGATTTTACAGACATTCTTTCCTAGCAAACGATAAGGATTCAAAATGTACCTACATCTTCTGCATGTGCAGTGGTGGCTATGTTCCTAGTAAGAGTTAAATATTCTACATGTACTTATGTTTCACCTAGTAGCTCTTGTGGGATAGTGGTATAAAGATTTTTTAGCAAGACAGTTCATATATGTATGTTAGACTCCCCAGACTTACTTATTTTTTACTAAAATGTTACGTTTCTATCATTCATGCTAGCGCAGAAGAATGTACTGCATACATTTAGCTGGGTATGCTGAGCTAAGGTCAATTATGACCCCTAGTACCCACAGGTTAATTTCATAAATAACCCAGCAACCACAGCAAAGGGAGGAGTGAGACACAGCTCTTTGTGAATGTGCTCTCTATTAGGCAATATTCTCTTGAGACTTCAGTTTGCCTTAAAAGGGCATGCCCATCTTAAAAAGTATAATCCATCCACCAATGTGTCATGTTAAACAAAAACTTGAGTTGCTCCATGCCCAATATTACAAAAAAATACTCAACTACCGTATATACTCGAGTATAAGTCGAATTTTTCAGGCTTTAAAATTAGCCTGAAAACCTAACCTCGACTACTCGGGTCAAGTCCTAATTTAGATCCAAATTCTGCAATTGTAATAGTAATCAGTAGGTGGCGCTGTGTTAACCTGCATAGAAAGTTACAGGAGCCGATCTGCCTTTACACTTTCTACTTCCTGTAGTCTGGCTGCTGGACTCACTCAGCACTGTCACTGCTCATCTGGATGCTGTAAAACTGATGGGTCTTCTCAGTTTGGGGCAAAAAATAGCTGCTAGTACACTGCAAAGACAGCTTGAAACTACAACTCTCAGGTGACATTTTTAACTATTGGGGTCAGAGAGTCCTTTACTATATGGGGTCAGAGTGCCCTTTACTATATGGGGTGTCATGAGAATTGTAAATGATGGTAATCTTAATTAAAAGGTTACTGAACCTTGCCACTCCACATGTTTAGAAACAAACTCCCAGCAATAAAGCATGCTGGGAGTTGTAGTTTCCAAACATCTGGAGTGCCAAGGAACTGGAGGTTACTTCATGTATGGGAATTCTGCTGTCCATTTAAAGGGCAACTAAAGCCTAAAAACAATACAGAATCAGAAGGCAGTAGTGGTGATAATTTCTACCCTCGACTTACAGTGGTGTGAAAAACTATTTGCCCCCTTCCTGATTTCTTATTCTTTTGCATGTTTGTCACACTTAAATGTTTCTGCTCATCAAAAACCGTTAAATATTAGTCAAAGATAACATAATTGAACACAAAATGCAGTTTTAAATGATGGTTTTTATTATTTAGTGAGAAAAAAAACTCCAAATCTACATGGCCCTGTGTGAAAAAGAAATTGCCCCCTGAACCTAATAACTGGTTGGGCCACCCTTAGCAGCAATAACTGCAATCAAGCGTTTGCGATAACTTGCAACAAGTCTTTTACAGCGCTCTGGAGGAATTTTGGCCCACTCATCTTTGCAGAATTGTTGTAATTCAGCTTTATTTGAGGGTTTTCTAGCATGAACCGCCTTTTTAAGGTCATCATGCCACAACATCTCAATAGGATTCAGGTCAGGACTTTAGCTGGGTACACACAGTAATGATTAAGTTCCGATACCGTCGGATCCGCCGGTATCGGGGTTTACCGTGTGTGTGCGCTGTTTCCCGACGAGCGCGCGGGCCGCCCGAACGATCGGGTCGGCCGTACGCTGTTCGGGAAAGGCCGAAAATTTCCATCGGCCGCGCTAGACTCCCTATAGAGGAGTCTAGCGCGGCCGATGGAAACACACAGTCCCGAGCGTTCTCCTTATGAAGTTCCAGGGAGAACGCTCGGGACTGTGTGTATGCAGATCTTGAAAGATGGCAGACATCTTTCAGAAATCTGTGCTGTGTGTACCTAGCTTAGAATAGGCCACTCCAAAGTCTTCATTTTGTTTTTCTTCAGCCATTCAGAGGTGGATTTGCTGGTGTGTTTTGGGTCATTGTCCTGCTGCAGCACCCAAGATCGCTTCAGCTTGAGTTGACGAACAGATGGCCGGACATTCTCCTTCAGGATTTTTTGGTAGACAGTAGAATTCATGGTTCCATCTATCACAGCAAGCCTTCCATGTCCGGAAGCAGCAAAACAACCCCAGACCATCACACTACCACCACCATATTTTACTGTTGGTATGATGTTCTTTTGCTGAAATGCTGTGTTACTTCTACGCCAGATGTAACGGGACACGCACCTTCCAAAAAGTTCAACTTTTGTCTCGTCGGTCCACAAGGTATTTTCCCAAAAGTCTTGGCAATCATTGAGATGTTTTTTAGCAAAATTGAGACGAGCCTTAATGTTCTTTTTGCTTAAAAGTGGTTTGCGCCTTGGATATCTGCCATGCAGGCCGTTTTTGCCCAGTCTCTTTCTTATGGTGGAGTCGTGAACACTGACCTTAATTGAGGCAAGTGAGGCCTGCAGTTCTTTAGATGTTGTCCTGGGGTCTTTTGTGGCCTCTCTGATGAGTTTTCTCTGTGCTCTTGGGGTAATTTTGGTCGGCCGGCCACTCCTGGGAAGGTTCATCACTGTTCCATGTTTTTGCCATTTGTGTATAATGGCTCTCACTGTGGTTCGCTGGAGTCCCAAAGCTTTAGAAATGGCTTTATAAAACCTTTACCAGACTGATAGATCTCAATTAAGTTATTTTTTTAACTTATTTTATAAGGGGGGCAATCACTTTTTCACACAGGGCCATGTAGATTTGGAGGTTTTTTTTCTCACTAAATAATAAAAACCATCATTTAAAACTGCATTTTGTGTTCAATTATGTTATCTTAGACTAATATTTAACGTTTTTTGATGAGCAGAAACATTTAAGTGTGACAAACATGCAAAAGAATAAGAAATCAGGAAGGGGGCAAATAGTTTTTCACACCACTGTATACTCGAGTCAATCGTTTTTTTACAAAATTATCAGGTAAAATGGGTGCCTCGACTTATACTCTGATCGACTTATACTCGAGTACATACGGTACGTTAAATGTGGATAACTAAAGGAAAATCAGATAATATTCACTGCTCTCTGATGATTGGATGAGAGACACTGGCAGTTGGGGACTGTGAGGTCAAGGGTTATGTGCAACTTAACCTAATTAGCATATGCAGATGGAGTTTTGGGTCCAGGAGCATCAGGAAGAGACAACACTAGAAGCCGGCCGTGACATCATAGATTGCCAGTATCCTGAAATGTTCTATAAATGATTTCTACACTAAGAGGCTTAAGTCACAGGTGAGAGAAAAATGGTTTAACTAAGTGACAATTAGAGTCCGTGGAACATGTCACTAGTTAAATATTTGCATTTAATACAAGCGCCAAAAATTGGGCACACATTTATAGCAAAAAAGTTAGTAACCAGGTACATCTTCAAAGGTTTGTGAAGGGTGTCTAATGGGGGTGGGGACCGAAACACACATTTGATAAAAAGATTACAATAATAAGTTATGGATAGCAAATGAGTGCTATACAATCTTGGGGGGAAGCAGCAGTACATGATCTGCTAGAAGTAGAACAGGAAGCTCATGAAACAGTTCAGCATTGCCGAGTTATTACAAATAGTGTACAGTTAAAATAGGGAACAAATGGGCATTGTGGTTTAACACGTATGGGTGTGATGTGAGCAACCGGTTTAAAATTCAGGATCATTTATCATGAAGTGATTATGGAACTGTACCATAGACCCCAGGTTAAAATTCAAGGCCCAAAAATAATTTCAACAGAAGCCTGAAGTGACTTATATTGCAATGTAAAAAGATTTTAAAAATCCACCTAGTCACCAAGGCAAAATACCTAATAGTATAAGTGGGGCCTAGCCCTAACTGAATATTCTGGCTCCATTTTCAACACCATTTCCAGTTAAATTAGGTGGTTAAGCATAGACAGT
Source organism: Hymenochirus boettgeri (assembly GCA_019447015.1). Classification (NCBI taxonomy): domain Eukaryota; kingdom Metazoa; phylum Chordata; class Amphibia; order Anura; family Pipidae; genus Hymenochirus; species Hymenochirus boettgeri. The sequence continues at coordinate 29,441,086 of CM033475.1, read as the reverse complement.
ATGAGGGTGGTGTTAGTCCATAAGACTAAAACCTTTTTAAAGCAACAATCTTCTCATGTCAACCCTTTCTGTTCCTAAAGGAAAATTCTGTGGGATTTGTTAAACCAGTTCCTTATTACTTGCCATATAGCTTTTGCTCCCACCACAATCACGATATTGTAAGAATTCTTATCTGTGTGTGCACTGCTTGCGAAACCAGTGTGCTTGCAATGTTACACCTTTATTTGCCATTGTGCTGCTTGGAGTGCTGCCAAATTCTAAAACGTATTGGAGAAATACAAACTTTTTAAAAAATGTGTTAATTTTTTATTGGATTTGCCTTATATGCACATATTTTAAGCTTTAGGCTGGGTACACACCAGCCAATATTTTTTCGGCCGACAGACCGTTTCACTGTACTTTCGGTCAATCAGCAGAAAATATTGGCTAGTGTGGGGCAGGCAGCCGCACGATCAATCGTTCGCAAATTCGGCTGCGGACAAAAAGTCCCTCCTTGTGAACCCAGCCTTAAAATTAGAAAAATATCCTATTGTTTTGGAAAGGCATCACACTTCTTTCAGAGCGTGTCTCTTCGTTTGCCGAAGGACTCCAGGAGCGGAGCACTGAAGGAAACTTTAGGTGAGTAAAGCTAGACTTAGAAAGTAAACCCAGAGGTGAGGAGAGTGCAGTTTAGGTCCTAACCCTGGGAACTTTTCAAACAAGGGATCGTAGATTTGTTAATGTATTCATTTTGTGAATAGGATGGATGATTCGATTAAGTTTACATACAGATGGGACACCATAACAGTGAATCATTTGGATCTAAAGCTTTGTGCACACATGCCATTGCGAGCCAGACCCATGATGCTTACTGATGTCCATTTCGGCCCAGAATTGTATGTATTGGCGCTAATAAGAACAGTCATTGACGATCCGACTTGGCGAATCATTAACAATGCCCGTTCAAACAGGCGTTTCACCCAGCCGAGGGCCCATACATTACCGTATATACTAGAGTATAAACCGAGGTTTTCAGGCTTTAAAAAAAGCCTGAAAAATCTTACCTCGGTTTATACTCGAGTCAGCCTTTCTCCTACCTTGTCCGGCGGCCGTGCGATTTGCATCCTCAGTGCGCATCTGGATGATGTCACTACCCGGCGCCTCTCACTTTGCGGCGCCGAGTAGTGGCATCATTCGGATACGCACTGAGGATGTGGAGCGAGGGGCCGCCGGACAAGGCAGGAGAATACCACGGACACCAGGGAGGGCAATATTTACAAATAAGAGTAAAACCTTCTTTATTTGTGCATACTGTATGCACAAATAAAGGAGGATTTACCCCTATTTGCAAGTATTTGCCACTTAAGATGTTTGAAAACTACAACTCCCACCAATAAAGCATGCTGGGAGTTGTAGTTTCTGAACATCTTAAGTGGCAAATACTAACCCCCTCGGTTTATACTCGAGTTAATACCTTTTTTCCTCCTTTTTTAGCTAAAACTAGGTACCTCGGTTTATACTCGAGTATATACGGTAAACGATATCTGTCCACAACGGCTGATCGGTACAAGTATGGCGTCGCCCCAGTGATCGCACACGTGTATGGACCTTTAGACTTTGTCCTAAACTAAGACTAATGTTTATGTATCAATAGTACAGACAGGAACAGTATGCTACACCATAAAAGTTTTCCCTGACCACTTAAAGGAGGCTTCACCATTGACAATTAAGAGTAAAGCCGTGTATGGGCCCTTTATCAGCCGAAACGGGCGATCGTTCGGAGATCTGCCCGGTTGGTCAGGCAACGATCCCCTACCGAACGGCCGTTTCAGACGATAAAGTGCCCATATACGGGCTGATTATCGGCCGAAATGAACGTTTGGACACATCATGTGTCGCGGGTCGGGACGATTGCACGTGTGTATGAACCTTAATAGTAAAGGAGTTAATAGCAATTCAGAAGTAATGTCAAGAGATAAGCAGAGATGAAAAGTTTAGATATAGAGGATACCCAAAGGATTTGTTACAAAGAAATTTGGCTGAAGTTACTATAAAGACAAGGGATCAGCTATTGCAACCTATGACAAGGAGGGACAGGAATAACAGAATGGTCCAGTAAACAATGGTATTCCCCACAGATGGTGAGAGGCAATTTGAGAAAGGGCCCTGTGAGGCTCGAACCATGTTGTGTTGGCACATGTAAATAAAGTTCCGGTTGCAGTTAATCTGCCTGTTGCCTGAGAGTTACCTCTATCACTTTGATACAAATAAGAGAATGGTATTTGTGACACTGAAAGTGAAGATATTTATAAGATTACAGTGCATGTTAAGATTTAAAAGATAGGCCCCTAATACACCTAGGAGGGCATACAAAAGTCAACAAAATTTGAGGGTATGGTGGGTGTGTTAAATCAGATATAGGACCAGAAAAAGGGAGGGTATTACTTTAGGGACATGGAAAAATGGTTCTCTCCCATGCCTAGGATGCAAAAATTGGAAAAGAGTAATTAATGGAGACTGTTTTACACATTCACATAGCGGAAATAAATGCTATATAAAAGGACCATACATGTGGTGTATATGTATATAAGTGCCCTTGCAGATTATTACATTTAGGGGATACCACACAACCCATCAGGGAGTGTATCTCACAACACAAATCAACTATTTGCAGAAAAGCTATACATTAACCAGTTCAATTACATTTCCATGAGGCCAAGTATACATTATGTCAAATAAAACGAACTGAAAGTACACATCCCAGTAGGGGAGGAAATCAACTGAAAAGATAACAGGAATTTGAAATTAAATAGACTAACAGGTTAGACACATTATAGTCAAGAGGTACAAACAGGGATTACTGTATACACCTGGTATGTTTATAAAGGCAATACGGAGTACACATTGTTTTTATGTGATTGTTTGTGAACATTTTGACATGAATTAAGTTGACAGGACTAACTTTCTGGAAATAAAAATTGTAGAATGTTACAAACCATAATTCCCTTTTTTTAAAGGACAATATAAAAAAAATGTCACCCCATCCAGCACCAGAAATCCCTTACTTGCATTTAAAACTGTGCTGTCCTCCCTTAGATATTACACAGCAAAGATCTGTGCTAAAAGCCTGCAGTGGTTAACACAGCACTTGTCATTGGTTGGTGGGAAAGTCTGTTACAAACACTCTCCTTTGCCAGTCAAACAAACTGGAAATGTCCTGTTGCTTGGATACAGCCTACATAATCAAGCTGATCAAGGGTGGGTGGAGGGGTGTTTTCTCACATGCTAGCTTTGAGTGACAGAGGCAGAAAGGATTGTTATGCCCCATTCACAGCATGGCTAATTGAAGGAAGAGACGCAAAATCAGAAGGGAAAAAAAAGTATGGGGAGGGCTGCATACCTTAACTCTTTTTAAAGCCATTTGCATTGAGGCAATACAATTAGCCTTTAAGGAGTCAACAAAGTTGAAGTTATGGGATAAAGTAGATGTATTACAACACTAAGCAATTTCCTGCTATGGGGTAGAAGTCCTGGAGAACTTTAAAATAAAATTACCAAGAGGTTTTAATAAATAAGAGTGTTTGCAAGAAGTGAGGTTATGTTGTAATATGGATATATTATGAGATACAAGTTTTTTCCATATGCATGTACTGCCCCTTTCATGTTTGCACTGACACTTATGTGGACACAGTCACGGCCGTGACAGGGATGTCCCGACCAATGTAGTTAACAAGCCTGCAAAGTCCGCAGAGAAAATGGCTATTTACTAGAGGGAAATTTAAGTTTAGTAGAATATTTAAATCAGGTAATTGCAACTCCCTAGTTTTAGAGGGGTCCTCTGCTGTTAGTAGTGGTGGACATGCCCTTTAACCCACAAGAACTATACCAGTGTTTTTCAAAATATGAAAACCAGAGTTGTGACTACAATTTAATAGTTAAAATATTTCCACTAGCCAAATTTAAATAAGTCACATTTAAAGGGTAAATCCACCCTAAAAAAAAAACAATATTGTACATATTGACCATAGGCCACCCCCAACCGCTAGGTTTGTTTTTAAAAATAAGCTGCAGAATTCTACTTACAATCATTCGTCCTTCGATCCCCGGAGCTCTGATCAAGGGCCCTCTGCTTGCTGGAACTGCAAGCAGGGGGCCAGACAATCCTACGTTCCCCCAGTGATCTGTATTGCTGGCAGGCCTGTCTGAGTTCTGCTTCATTTTTAACAAACCTAACGTTTAAGGGTGGGCTATGGTCACCTACAATATGTGAAAAGTGTTTAGAGGTAGGTCAGAAACAAAATGTAGGGAGGACGCACACTGCAAGGCCAATGTAATCTTTATTCAATCATCAAAAACAAAAAAAGTTAGGTCACCATGGAAAAAAAAAAAAAAAAAAAAAGAGGCCCCCGGAGGGATAGAGGGGGGGTGGGGAAAAGGGGCTCCCCTGCGCATGACAATCCCTTCAGGAGGACAGATTATAGGCATAAACCTTTTGAAAGGAAGACTGAAGAGTTTAGTGATAAAAACACCAATGTTCCCCAAAAGTTTGGGCTACCAAGCGTGTAACATTACACTTAACTTTTCAACTAAAATACACATGCATTTTAAAAAAAGTAATAAAATAGACCATTTCAGGAATTTCAGTGTACCCAATTATACCCGAATGGCCAGCAGACAACCTCTGACACAACAGGTCCTGCAAAGAGAAGTATATACAAGGAAGTATTTCCCTTTTAACACAAACTGCAGGCTTATATTCCCCTAAAGAATACCTTGTTGCTTATTAATATATTGATAATACAGACTAAGATACAAAAAGAGGATTGGTAGATACTATAAAAAAAAAAAAAAAAACAATCAAACAAACAAACAAACAGGTAGTCTCTTAAGGATGGGTACTATCAAATTATATATATTTAAGTATCAACACCTAACCATGATCTGTCCAGGAAGCATTGGAAGGTAAAGTCACACTAGTCCATGTTAAGATCAATTATTTGATGTCAATGTTATAACTAAACATTGAATACATCAAACATTAAGCCAGTGTATGGCAAACAAAACCAAGATTGAGGCACTGATTTCTTATTGCTAGAAATACTATAATATTTATCAATCCTTACCAAGTTTTTATAAAAAGATCTATCTCACATGTGTAACTAAAAATATATTTAAAGTAGGTTCTCAAAATTAGTGCAGGTGACGTCTTCAAGAACTAATTTCAAGTACAGGTGATCTAACTGAATACCACTGATCTACCATGTTTACTTTTATGATTCTACGTGTAAAAGTAAATGGAATTGTTTTAAGCCAGTAGCTCTAATGCCAACTACCCAAGAATGGCATGCAGCCATTTTGTTTATGGTGACAGATGTTTTGCCCATCAGGTTAACACTGCATGCATTGATTTCCTATCTGCAGACGCTTATAAACCACAAACAACAATTTGATAATATGTTATCAAATGTTCAGACTTCATTCTGATAAAGTGAATGAAAAGCTTCATGACATACCGTATATACTCGAGTATAAACCGAGGTACCTAGTTTTAGGGAAAAAAGTAGGAAACCCACATGAACCCAAGTATAAACGAGGGGGTAGTATTTGCCACTAAAGATGTTTGGAAACTACAACTCCCAGCATGCTTTATGTGGGAGTTGTAGTTTTCAAACATCTTAAGTTGCAAATACTTACAAATAAGAGTAAAACTCTTTATTGTGATACTGTATGCACAAATATAGGAGGATTTACCCCTATTTGCAAGGATTTGCCACTTATGATGTTCGAAACAACAACTCCCAGCTAAAGCATGCTGGGAGTTGTAGTTATCAAACATCTTAAGTGGCAAATACTTGCAAATAGGGGTAAATCCTCCTATATTTGTGCATACAGTATGCACAAATAAAGAAGGTTTACTTTTGTAAGTATTTGCCAATTCCCTGTGAAAGCAAAAAAGCAGCCTATCTCACCTTGTCCGCGCGATCCGCATCCTTCTACACAGCCTCTGCGCATCCGGATGATGTCACTACCCGGCGCCTCTCACTTGCGGCGCGGGTAGTGACATCATCCGGATGCGCAGAAGCTGTGGAGCGAGGATGCGGATTGCGCGGCCGGCGGACAAGGTAGGCGATAGGCTGACTCGAGTATAAACAGAGGTGAGATTTTCAGGCTTTTTTTAAAGCCTGAAAACCTCGGTTTATACGGTACCTTAAAGAGTATGTCCACCCTAAAATGGAAATTTTGATATAAGGTCCCCCCTGGGCTCCCAGCCCCAACCGTATATTTTTTTTTTTAAAAAGCCCCCCAAACTCTACTTACCTCCCCTCTTTCCTCCGCCGCGGGACCGGCAGCCGCGTCTGTGATTGGTGAGCGGCAGCCAATCACGGACGCGGCTGCCGCCGCTCACTTCGCCGGAGGAAAGAGGAGAGGTAAGTAAGAGTTGGGGAGCTTTCTAAAAATAAAAAATACCCGGTTGGGGCTGGGGGACATGGGGGAGCAGGATATTAAATGGGTTTTATGCTAGGGGGAGGGATAGCAGAACAGGAGGAGAGGGAGGGGGAGGGAGGGGGGAGGGGGGAAGGGCTGCAGTACGCATGGCAAAATCTACCTGAGGCCAGTAGCAGGCGTGTCTATATGGACCTGCTAGCTCCTGGTGGGCAGTTTTTGGGACTTTGGGGGGGGACTACATGAGAACCCTATGGAGCTGGGATGTGAGGTAAGGATTACACTACACTACATGATGGGGCCAGTAGTTGGGGGGATTATAGTTTTGGGGGTGGACATGCCCTTTAAGGATGTTACTAGAATAAATGCAGGTCTGGTGATGTACCAGATCCACAGCATGCAAGATAGCTCTTCACTACTGATGGGGCCAAGTTATGTCAACCCTCCAGGACCCTCTGCCTTTCATCAGAGAGAAATAAGGATGGTAGATCACAGTTAGCATTTGCTAAACTGTTTATTTTTAACATCCCCTTTATCCTTATAGAGACAGGGATAAGAAGCCCCAAATGACAACAGGGCTGGAATAAACATTTAGCACCAGCTTCTTTTCTTCAAATGTCACAAATGTCTAGTCCAACTGGCTACAGCTTAAGGTAAAGCTCAATTAGTTTCCCATTAGCACAGCATGCACCTCTATGATCAGGGACAAAAATGGAAAATCTACATGACTACTTGCACAAGATGTTACATTTGCTGGAAAGGATATTACTTTCTTAAAGACACGGAATTTTTTTGTCTTTGCGGATTACATGCGCTACGATTTTGCAACATTGCGGATCGCAGCGCAAGTCGACAGTAAGGCCACGCACATTAACGTCCAGCAGTGTGGCCACAGGCTTAGGAGACGGGAAATTAACCAAATGTTTGTTCTATAGTGATTTGAGTCCCATTGATGCAAATCACATTAAAATCCACTTTCTCAGCCAAGAAAGATATTGCATGTATGACGTTAACTCTGGTACAATAACTGTTGATAACCAACTGTTGCAATTCTGCTAATTTCATCATTAACAGCATGCATAAAATACTACCTCACCGACCAGGCTAAAAATGGGGGGGGGGGGGGGGGAACGCATGTCTTCCTAGATGTGTACCCCAATCGAGCCCCTTCCCCTAGAGGTTGCTTCGATATTTTGAATTACATTTTTTTTTAAAATACCCCCAAGTCATAAAGTAAATGTATGGGGAAAACATTTAGGCATTGAAAAACAATTACATTTGAAAATACATTAGAATAGCTTACCTTACAACATCATCTATGTTATTTCTGTATACGCCTTCAAGACGTTCTGCCGGAAAGCCCATGGCAATAATGTTTGGATAAATATCTGAGCATTAAGTCAAAGAAACTGAACAACTCAAAAAGGAGGAAAACTTTTTAAAACAGTCGTCACATTTTTTTTTTTTTAAATTCAATGTATTTTATGACCTTACCTATGACCTAAAATTACACAAGCTACAAACCAAATTCCCAGCCCACAAGTGCAGAACGGTGCAGCATGGTGGCTCAGCGGTTAGCACTGATGCCTTGCAGCAGTGAAGTCCTAAGTTCAATTCCACCCTTGGACACATCTGCAAGGAGTTTGTATGTTCTCCCCCGTGCTTGCGTGGGTTTCCTCCACAATCATAAAGACATACTGATAGGTTGTATGTGTAAAATAAATGGGATTAGATTGTAAGCTCTTCAGGGTAGGGCTTAATCTGAAATATACATGTAATTGTAAAGCGCTACGGAAGATGTTGGTGCTATATAAATCCACAATAATAAAAATAAATAAATATAGAAAAACAAGACGATATTTAACAAGAGGTGCAGAATTTTAGCAGTATTATTAATTTGGAGCCAATTAGATATTATCAAACTGCAGTGGCCCAGTAAAAAGCTAACCACTGAATGGTTTGCCGCAGCTTATTAACTATCCTGCCACCAATTCCACTTTCATGTTGGATCAAAAAACATATCATCGTAACGCTGGTTCTGTGCATCCCCAAGCATTACCTCCTGGCAAATTTATGTCTGGACATTACCAGTCCTGGACCATTCACTTTGCAGTTTTTATATTAACTGCAAAATGATCAGACCAAGTCGTTTTTTTAAACATAGCAGCAACATAAGGTGGGGAGGGGGGCAAGACTTCTAGTGTATCCTGATATGAATTTATGCCTTCATATGGGGTTGGGGGCTTCTTAAGATTTGTCCAAGCAGTAGGATAGTGTGATAAGCAGTTCATGCTTAAACCAAAGACCAGGGCAGAGAAATGGTGCTGTTGCCATCAGGAAACGCCACCCTATTGGTAAATCACAGCCGATTGTGAGGTCCCCCATGGGACCGCACGATCGGCCACACGTAGTTGGCTGCTATTGCCGCGACCAACAGTCATTTGTCCCAACCGAGCGCTCGCAAGTAACAAACGTTTGATCGAAACAAAGACCGTATAGCGCAAAAAACCTTTTACCAACACACACAGGACACCTTACATGCGGTGTGTTTTACACTACACACTCAGATACCTTACTGAACACAAGACCAAATTCCGAATTGGAGATTTGGAAATCTCGAGGGGGCAGGGCTAAGAACGCAATTTCTGTGGAGGAGGAAGGCCGGCAACATTTAAGCAAAGGTAAGGTTTGGAAGGGTAGTAGGAGGGAAAAAAATACACCGTATTTATATTTAAAGGCACAACTAACCAGTAAGATACTTGTTATTACAGTGTACATTTAACACGGCAACTTTGTAGCAGCCACATCAAATTCAAAAATTCATGAACAGAGATCAATAACAATGAACAACATTAGCAAATAATGTGTAGTTACTAATCAAAAAACAATATTACAGCTGATTATAGGGCATGTCCACCTCCTAAACTAAAATTTAACCCACTACTGCCCCCACTGTACAGGTTAAAAAAATCTTTACCTCACATCCCTGCTTCTTATGGTTCTCTCCTGTAGTGCCTCTTCAAATTCCAGGAAACTGAAGTGTAGGATCCCTCCCTGGCTGGCCTTAATGCAGTGTAAAACCCTTTATACATATTGCACGGCATGCCCTCCCACCCCCCACCGCTATATTGCCACTTTGAAAAATGTTTGCAAACTCTACTAACAGAACCTCACTCCCGTGCCGTTCTGTATTACTAGCAGCCACAACGGTGATTGGCTGCCTCTCAGCCAATAACAGACGCGGCTGCAGGTCCAGCCCCCTGCTTGTAGTTCCGGCAGGCAGGGGAGCTGGACCAGTACGGCGCTGGATCAAAGAGCTTTAAGTAGAGTTTGAAAACGATTTTACAGTGGCAATATAGCGGTTGGGGGTCGGAGGGCAGGCAGTACAATATATAAAAAGTTTTTACAGAGGATGGAGATGCCCTTTAAGTGAACATTTTTAACATTGTAAAAAAACTTAAAAGTATATAAAGCTATTTAAAAGACACAGATTTTGATATTCCATAATCCGAGTCTCTGTGACAGGCTGTGTAAAAATGCAAAAAAATAAAAATCCAACAATTGGTAAGCATTTGCATTTTGTCTGAAGTAAACTAACGCACACTGATATGCCCACCTGAAGCTGTAAATAAGTGAGTACAGGAAGCAGGCAGGATACATTCCCTTTCCTGTCACTGAATGATGCATGAAGGGGTGAGAACAAAAGGCTATGACGTAGGTCATACTTTCACTATTTCCAGACACAGCTGATAGCACAAATTATTCAAGACAAAGAGTGCAGCAAATTGTGCCTCTTTAAAAGGGCTAAATAAAAAATATTTAACAATTTTGATGCCATTTGCTTTGTTAAAGATATGAGGATCCTCAAATCATAAAACTTGTTCACTGGATCATTTTATTCAGTCGTTGACCAGTAATAAAATTTAACTTAGTAATGCTTTAAATATCAATGTCATCCTCGCGAAATGTACTATGGCAGGTGGGCCAGGTAATGAGCCTTTCAAGGCATCAAACACTGGAAACATAGCAAGCTGCAAAAACACAACCTGCTCTACTTGGAGAGGAGAATCTTACCCAGCATTGTCTGATTTAGTAGCACTTAACTAGCAGCTATTAAGGTTTTTTTAAAGATAAGCGCATGTTCACAAAATCTTTAAGAGCAGCCCACCTCACTAAAAAAGAAAAAAATATTATGACCTAAAATGGGAAAACCACAAAGCAGAGTAAATTAATTTCACTTTCCAACAGATCAACCCCACTAACTGAATTTAAAAAAAAAAAAAAAGATGTAGAATTTAAAAAATTTAAACCATAAAATAACAGGTCGAAGACAAATACTTTTCATTTCAGTACAAAATACTAGTTTTTTTTTAAATATTATCTTTTGGAATTGGACAGTTAACTGATGTAAACTCAATGCCAGTTAAAAAAATTAAAAGGGAAAATAAAGCACTGTCTGTTCCAGTAACTGTACAGGCTCTGTAGTATCACCCCTTTCAGACAGTGAACACTTTGTGCTTTAACAGCCTCAACAAGGAGGGAGGGGGAAAACCTTTGGTATTTTCAGCATACGAGATATTTAGAGCATTTGCCAAGTTCATTTCTAAAGTGAACATACTTAAACAGCTCTGTTCTGATCCATACTTCAAATGCTAGAACAGGAAATCATTTTGTTTTGTAGACATACACGAGATAAATGATCAGTGTAGAGATTGAGGTAAGTCAAAGTATGACATCAGTAAATAAAGGTTTAAGGAGCACATTGGCATACTGTATTTGTGCACAAAATTAGCTCAGATCAATTGATTTTTCTGCAGAAAAGCATAGTAACCAAAGTGAACAAAATGTGCAAATATAACCAACATCTTGACATGGTATTAATTTTTTTTAATGTCATTGAAAGTTGGGCCTATAGATGTGTACATATAAAGGTTGAATGTTAAGATTGGCAGATATTGGACCTGTCAAATCCTGTTCGATCCTATAAAGTGCTTTAAATCCTAACCAACAGAGAAGGTAGGTATATCGGTCAGTGAGAATATCAAGCATGAAGTCTTCCCATGTGCATTATCCAATTTTATACTTCTAAAATGGTGGCCACACACATCAGATACCAGACAGTTCCTGTCAGATACAACATGAGTATCAGCAAGGTGTAGGGGCCGAAAACAACAGACGACAAACTACCGGACATTGGTCGTTATTGGCTCCCTCTAGAGGGAACAGATACACTCAGCTGTAATAGAAGTTTGAGGCTAGATAATGGTTGATATGGAGGTTTCCATCGGCCTTCCTTCCATCCAGGGAGCATTCCACCAATCTCCTAATAAACTAAGAAATTCCAAATGGTAGATATGGAGAATCCAAGTAAAAGCACAGACTAAGCTGTGAATACAACGGTTTATTTGAACATATGCATGCTACACACGACATGTTTCGAGCAACAAGCTCCCTTTATCAAGTGTCGCTTGAAACATGTGTCCACATAAAATAAACAATCAACAGTAAAACTAGAACTATTTTATTGGCTAATGTTCATGGTACAGCAGTGCACAGATGGTTGGTTATATTTGCTCTGCTGTGAAATCTAGGCTCTATTTAACAGCAGGATTCATATAGGCACACAATCCTTTCCTACAAACACATGACAACTCTTAGATTTGAGATAGCAAAGGGCTTTCAAACGAATGCCATTAGTCCGATGCAGTAGCAATTTCTGGGTGGAAAAGCCATTATATATAGCATTACGTCAATGGAGACCACTCAGAAAATGCTATCTGAACAAAAGCATGCTGCACAGTACCTAGACCCTTAAATCTTTGGCCAAAGGGGGGTGGGGTGGAGGAGAAGCTACATTACCCCTACAGATAAGCAAACTATTAATTCTTAAAAAATACATTTCATATAGCCACCATTTCTAAGATTTTTCCTTTTGATCCAGTGGAATAGTTAGGGAATGAAGTTTTTCATAAAAATAGTTATATAACTAAAAAAGTGATTACAGTGAAGGTACTTTATCTACTTTATCTGCTCAAGAGTGGTGTATTCTTGGCAAAGGAACAATGTACAGAGGGAAGGTGGGTGTGACCATTATCATTGATCATGATCATTCAAACCTTAAAGATTCTGGTGGGTTTAGATAAAAAAAAAAAATTCTCTATAGTCATAGAAGAGAACCAAAGCCCTTTACAAATGACAAACACTAGCTGAAGCTGCTGGCAAACTATTGCTTTGGCCAACAATATAACAAATGGTTATATGAACAGCCTGTTTTGAGATACAAATTGTCTTAACCCAGTACAAAGTCTAAAGGCCCCCATACACATGACTGCCATAGCACAAGGAATCACTTGGAAAAATCCACCACAGCAGAACGGCAAACGCATAAACTCGCTAAAAACGGCTGTTTGCTGCCGGTGTATCTTTCGCCAGGGGTGGTGCCTCATCCGTACCTTTGAATGTGTGTACAGAGCCTAAGGCTGTATAGCTGACAATTTTTCCAGCAGACTACTGATCAAAAACCATGCAATTTGCTAAACGTTTCCAACATGGCCGATTACTTTTTCTGCCCAATTGATAGGTTATATTGACGCACTGGTCTTCATTTTTCAAACAGGCTTCTTAATCGCAAACAGCCAATTAAAACCTGACAGGAATTCACAGAACACAATTGTCCTTCTAGCATTTCCATCAGCAAGCAGCTCTATTAAACTAAACATTCTTGACATACATCTTGCCTGAAACGTACCATTTCAAATGGCAGTTTATAATTGATAGTTTTATGAAAAAAAGTTTTTTTTTTTTTTTATAAACAAGTTTCAAAGAATTTTAAGGCCTAGAAATTAAAGGATCAAAAAGTCAAGGGCATTAAAAAAAATCCCACCTTTCTCAAGCAGTCAGTGCAATTAGAAACTGCCTTTAGTGGATATATATTGGCTTGGTTAGTTGCCAAGTGCACATTTTTAGGCAGATTGGCAACCGGGCTCCTGGATATTATCACATAGGAGGATCCAGGGACGAAGGGTAAGTATATTTAACTTTTGCTGAAAATCTCCGCACTACAGTGGATAAGAACCAGGAAGCAGTCAGATTTTCAGCTCTGCAGCGATGGATCGCACAAAAGGTAAATATACTTACCTTCGTCCCTGGCTCTTGAGATATTGAAGAATGAGAGATAAAGGCATAGATTATGAAGCTCCTGGTCTTCAATCAATACATAAAAGGAAAAGTTCACTTTAGCAGTTAACTATTCCTTTAATAAATGAACACAAGACTTCTGGTGGAAATGGTAACTGCACATTTAGAAGTTTTCAAAATAGTTTTCATACAATTTATTTGAGCAGCTATTATCTAAAAATCCAAAGGTCATGAATAGCACAGTGAACAGGTGCTTTATTTAGTTAGGCATACTTACTACCTCATTCAAGGCATCTGTCTAGCCCTGGACACAAGACAAATTTGAAAATTTAGGCTGGGTACACATGGAGGAATTTCTTTCACCACTAGCGAGAGGTCCATAAGATCTTGCACTATCTGCAGTGATTTACCGACTTGCCCAATCAGGGCCAACGATCACTGCCAGCAAAATCACTACAGATATTTTGACCTGATGGACTGTTACACAAAAAAAGTGGCCGGTTGACCCGAAAAATCAGGTTTGTGTAAACCCAGCCTAAACCCTACCCAAGGAGAAGAAAGAGAAACCAGGAAGGTATAAAGGGGGCTGCAGGGAGGTAAGCTACTATAACAATATCATGGTTTAGGCTGGTGAGGAAGGTAAACACAGATTGTAATTGTATGGGTGGACATGCTCCAACTCAGATGACCAAATTAATAGCATATATAGCAAGCTGACATGCAAAGTTTATCTGAGAAAACAGATGGAATTCACTTGAGTGCATACAGCTCAATACAGTTGTGACTGCCAACAAAGTGGCCATTTTAGGCAATAATTATCTTGTTGATAGGTCGTCATTCATTTATCCACCGGGTCAGAACACCAATGACACCCAACCAGCCATGCAAAGGCGTTCAGTGTGTACGGAGCTTAACGCCAGGCACACTAAGTATAACCATGTGCAAGGCCTATAGATTAAACACAAGTGCCCATGTGTCTCTACAGCTAGAGCTACCTACACTACAGGCCAAATAAACACTATTACAATACTATGAGGCAAATATTAAAGGAACACTAAACTCAACAAAATAAGTATTTGCCATTTGTTTGTATTATTCACAGGGAGGTGAGAACGCTTAGTCTCACCTCCCTGTGTATAATATTACGCTCGGGGGACCTGGAACTTACCTTACTATAATATTATTCAATACTATATTATTCTTCACAGGGAGGTGAGAATAAGCTAATGGATGTTTTCTGCAAGTTTTTTTAGTGCTTTTTATTGTTTTTAATTGCTAAAATAAAGTTTGTTGGCAACCTTATTCCTGTGTGCAGAGGTTTTTGGGAACTATACAGACCAAGCAAGCATCAGAACAGCACAGAGTGAAGCCTGCATTACCCCTAGTGGTGGATAGACATAAGTAAGTGGTTGAATTTTAATTTTAATATATGGAAGTGTAATTTTAAACTGTTTTTTTACAGAGATCTTGATCTTAACCTATTTATTTTTTACTTCTTGTTTTAACCCTTCCCCTACCCATACCCCCAAGCGCAAGCAAGATACTTTTTTTAAAAAATTAAGGTACTGTTCAAAGAGCATGAAAGCATTGTTGAGCAACTCTGGAGTGAGTCAACATGAAAAACAGTATGCCTGGGCTGCAATTTTATATTTAAACCAATTATTTTAACATACTCTTGTATGGTTCGTTACTTACGGGCCAGGTAGCAGTCCGCAGATGGCCAATTTGTGAGTATGTTAAAATTGTGCATTAAAGGAAAAAATCTAAAAGGATAAGTTTTTTTTCTCTTACATCTCCTACAATACCTATAGCAGGGCTGGACTAATCCTGGTTGCAAAGGCAACGAGAAATGGCTGCCCTGCAATTTCTGTGCAAAATCCTAAAAAGTGAAGAGCAGGAGCCTGGCTGTGTCCCAAAAGGTCTTTGCCTCTTACCTCTCCTCCAGTTAAATTCTGTCATTTGCAGTAAAGCCCTCCCCCCTCCCTCTGGATCACGTTTTTATCTCCTTTCCCCTAACTCTAAACCCCTTTGCTGTAGTGTAGTGGGTCCCTATCCCACCCCCAACCGCTATGTTTATTTGAAAAGAAAAAAAATCCAAACATGCAAACATGACTTACTTTTCTTCATTCCCCCAGCATTCTGTAATTGCCCACACAGATAGTCTAGCAGGGGGCTGGGGGACTGAGCTTGAGCAAAACAAATACTGGATTGATGTATGAAGTTGATGGCACCTAACTTTTTGGAGATGGCTCATAAATAATTGGAGCGCTGGCCTGCAGTATAACAAGTTGGAAAAGATTGTAAGAATCTGCAAATCGTTTTGGTTTTCATACAAATGCCAGTTTACAGTAACTGCTTTACAAACCCCTTAGAATTCAAATGAATCCATCAATTTACTGTCCACGGTATTGGGAAAAAAAGATAGAAAGGTCTAATGGCAAAAGTGTGTTTTATACAGTACAGTTCAATTGCAGCTGACAGATGCTATGTTGAAAGCTATTAATCTATTAGAACAAAACAGCACAGTGCCTTATTTTTTGCTTGTGATATTTAAGGGTATCTATAGTGGGAAAATTAATTTTTTTTTTTTATAGAACACAAGAAAGTTTCTTTCTATGTGTTCTATAATCCCCTCCAACCCCCAGTTTCCTCCTCTGTCCTGAGATATACAAGTTAAAAGTTAAGATTTCAATACAACACTCCTGCTTGAGCTGTCAATCAAATCCAGCATGCCGGTATAGTGTGTAGGCTTACACAAGTTTTACAGTAAGTCTCCCAATGACTCCTTCCTGCTCACTAAAATGCTTGGCAAATACTGGGTTAAAAACATAAGTAAAGGAAAGAAGAAGTCCCCCTCCTCCCCAAGCTTTAACCAATTTATTGCCTGTCAAAGGGAGATCGGAGTGCAGTGATAAGGCAGGACTCCAGGCTCTCCTAACTCAACCAGAAAAACAGATACTTGCTTTCTACTGGCTTACAGGTTTGTTTTTTTGTTTACAAAGGTTAGAGTGATGTGTCATGTGTATGAGCGGCTTGTTTCACAGGCTTAATTTACAGCCGTACTACTTAAACGGGGAAATGACCAGAGATGGGAGGGGAAGTGGGGAGCTCTGCTTTAAATCAGACTGTGTGCAAACATGGAGCCACAGAGGAAGGTAAGTATAAGGCAGCATAACTAAACTTTTTTATGTCTGGATTGGAGCAAAGAATACAATTTTACTGTAGATGCCCTTTAACAAGGGCAGTGACCAATCTTTCACTGCCAATTTTAAATTTGTGCCATGGTTCAAATTTTAATGTTTGCACAAAATGTCTAGCAATTTAATGAAGTCAATCTCAGGTTTAATTTAATTATGTTATTTGCAATAAGAAATCAAAAGATTTTTATTTACTAATTCGCTTTCATAGCTTCAAGAATTAGCAAGCTATAAATTCCCGGGCTGTGACAAAAACAGCAATATTTGGGTACCAGGAGTAGTAATAATGCAGAATCCAGCTCTAAATTGTAATGGGAAAAAATACAAATTAAAAAATTACCTATTTCATGGTTAACTCAATTCTCTGGTGTAAGAATAGTGTGTAGTTCAGGAATGGAAAAATCCTGGTCGCCATGGTGACTGAAAATTGTTTACTGGCAACTGGATGTTAGAACTGATCTCCTGTTCGTTTATATATAATAGGCTGAGCAAAGTTCAAAGGGAAGAAGGTGAAAGAAGGGGGAATAGGAGCTCAACTAAAATACCCAGGAGAGCAGTTCTAACACAGGGAAATACAAGCTGTTAGATGATTTTTAACACCAAGCAGCCTCTAACGGCACCGGGAATGGGAAAGCATGCTGGCACTAGGAAAGTTACTGGGAATGGGAAAGCCTGCTGGCACTGGGAAAGTTACTGGGAAAACCTGCTAGCACTGGTGAAGTTAAGTTCTTATAGGGATGGGATCTCAAAATCCCCCAAATATCTCAAATCCTGTCCATCTATCCTTCTCTTCATATCTTTCTGTCTGTCCATCTATCCTCTCTATATCTATCTTTCTGCCTCTCTATAGCTATCTTTGGCCTAGTAATGTTAAATGTACAGGTGGCTGGTTTGGGCCTTATTGATGATCTGTCTGAGCAAATGCCACTACAAGATAGCCTCCAGAAATGGGCGTTCACCCTACTGTTGAATCACTGGTCAGATCCGCACATCTGTATGGACTTAAAGAATAAGCAGGTGTAACAACGGTCATCTTTAGGATCAATTCACACATGAAAACTCACTATCAATAAGATCTAAATAAATTAAATGAGACTATGACATTTAGGCTTTACTAAAGATTTTTAGACCCAAACTTTATAGGGATCCTAAACTGATAATTATAAGTGCCTAAAATCAGTTTCTATTATTCACAGGGAGATGAGAAGGCTTATTCCCACCTCCCTGTGAATAATAAAACGCCCAGGGGACACTGACAAACTTACTTTACTGCGGCTGTCAGCCGCCCTGCACCATCGCGTGCCTATCTTTTGTATTGGCGCACATGAGCAGAAGATAGACACTCGGTCAGGCAACGCTCCTGACAGCTAAGAAAGTAGCCGAGTGGAGCGCCAGTAAGATAAGTTCCCCAGTGTTCCCTAGGTGTTCTATTATTCACAGGGAGATGGCAAGAAGCGTTTTCACCTGCGAATAAGAGAAACAGGTTTTATGTACTTAACAGAGTACATAAAATCTGTTCAGTGTCTCTTTAAAGACAAGCTTGGGTGGCCAATACCAGGCAGTGTACCTGCTTTCTAGTCTGTGGCACTTTGGTTTAATCCCAAAAGCAGACAGCACTTTTACATAGCTTTATAGTTTTGGCAGTGCTGAAACACCTTGTATATCTTGTTTCTTAACTTTTTCCAACATGGAAAACACATTAACATATTAAAAATAGAGTGGTCACAGGTGTCAAATGATCATAGATCACTCTATAGCCTTGATTAGTTCTTTAACGTTTTGTATAAATAAAGGTTTGAGGGCAACTCACTGAGATGCCAATTGGTGTCAACAACCCACATTTTTGCATCTAGCAACTTGCTATAGCAATGGGACCCATCACAGCTTCCTCAGTCTTTAACTACAACCTATTCTCTATCTTGGAAGTATTCATTTATTACCCTTATAAATATTTTTGGAATGCTGACCATGATTAAAAAAAGTATATAGCAATGATTGGCTATTACAAATCACCCCTCTAGAGTGAGTCAAAGCACGGTACTGGCCCACAGCCAAAGAAACGTCAAAAGAAAAATTGCTAAAAAAAATGCTGCAAAATAAAAGATATTTATCCATTTATGAGAAAAACCTGCAATGTTTGGGGAACACTACACCCTTTGGCTTAAAAGTTATACAATTCTTTTAATTACCAGTCTAAATGTGTTTTGCCGGCCATGATTAAAAGTATAAGCAAATAGTTAAGGGGGTATAGGGAGAAATTTAACACGCATATTTAATAGCAAGGACTCATAAGAAAAGGACCAGGTTAACCATCATTTAAAAACATTGCAAGAAGTACTGTTAATAGGAGTTTATGGTTGCTACTTAACTGGCAGCCAAACAGGTAATAGAGACTAGCGAATGTTGAGAAAGGGGAGTGTTTCCACAGGTTGTTGGTCTCTGGGTTATTGCCTAGATTGATTTGTTCACTGCCACCAAAATGTACTACTACACAGAGCAAGTTACTTTTTTTCGAAATGTCATCAGATTCCACATCCAGGTTTTAAATTTGCCTTTAGACATAATTTTTTAATTAAAGGGAAGCCATAAATGCAAAAGTGGGGCAATCCGACAAAGCAAACTAGTGCAGAAAAAAAAAACACTTTTCTATACACCAAATGAACATGATGCAACTCTTGTTGCCAGAAAACAGTTAGTGAAAATGTATCTTATTTTGAACAACTAGTGATGTAATCAGTAGCCCAAGGGTCAAGAATCAAATCTGACCTGACTGGCCGGTGTGAAACTCAATGTAGCATTCCCTTAGTGACTATCAAGGATCTGGCTGAACAACAGCCATAGGGCAATTTGTCAGGTTTTTAAGATAATACTTAAGATTGCATTCTAACACAAACCTAAAAACCAGGAAGAGCTGTGAACTTTATATGGGCAATGCTTTGGACACCATGCTGCCCATGTATGGAGAATTTATGTGAATTCCATACAGATATAAGGCTTTATTAATATTCAAGCTTTACAAGTGATATTTGTACATGCATTCAATAACAATAAAAAACAAAAATTGCAACCATGTTAGATACATCCAAATTCCTTATAGTACCTAAATAATTCCATTCAACCCAAAAAGGTTACAGAGTAATAAAGCAGTTTATTCTTTAATGGTATTTAAAATTAAATTAGTTAGGGGATTAAGAGACAGTATTCCTACATCCAGTTAAGCAGTAAAATTCAGACAATCTATACACATGCTTCATCTTGACTGTTCTACATTCTCATAGTTTGCCCTTATGACTGTCCCTTTATTCAGCACAGGCACAAGGGCATGTACGTACTACTTTAACTTGACTACACAACCGGAATTAGTAACAACCTGTACCTTCCCAACTACTATAATTTTGAAAGAAGGTTAAAAATCTGTTTAGTTTTTCTTTAAAGGGTATGTCCACCCTTAATTCTATTTTTTAATATAGCCTTCCTCCTGGTGCCCCAGCCCCAACCGCATGATTTTTATTTTTAGAAAGTGCCCCAAACTTTTACTTACCTCCCCTCTTTCCTTCGCCGCACTGCTGGCCCTCTGCTTGCGAGAATGCAAGCAGAGGGGCGGGACCGGCAGTCGCGTCTGTGATTGGTTGAGCGGCAGCCAATCACGGACGCAGCTGCCGGTCATTCAGTGCAGCGGAGGAAAGAGGGGAGGTAAGTAAGAGTTTGGGGAGCTTTCTAAAAATAAAAATTATGCGGTTGGGGCTGGGAGACCAGGGGGACCTACTATATTAAAAGGGATTTCACTAGGGGGGGGGAATCCGGAGAGGGAGGGGGAGAAGGGCTGCAGTACGCATGCCAAACTTCTCCCGGAAGCGAGGTAGGAGGCAGAGTCCTATATGGACTCTGCTATCCTCCTGGTGGGAAGTTTTTGGGACTTTGGGGGGGGACTACAGGAGAACCATATGGAGCTGGGATGTGAGGTAGGATTACACTACATGATGGGCCAGTAGTTGGGGGGGGATTATAGTTTTGGGGGTGGACATGCCCTTAAAACATTGCTTGGACATGGCTGACAATGTACAACAGTTTTAATGCAGGACAAAATAAATCCTAAGATCCAAGAAAAGAAAGCAACAAATAGATCCAGCAAGTCCATAACATCCACAGCCCTCAATTTTCAAACTTTAGCAGAGCTGAATCCCAATTTAAAAAAAAATAGGTATAATCAGTTCTTATGACCTTACGTTGTCCACCTCTGCACTAGCTTATGAAGTTCAATCTCAAATCTCTAAATGTAAAGTCTCTACTTTCTCCTGAATGGCACACCGCCGCCTTAAATGTTTTTGGCTGCGATCGACCATTTATACGAATCAGACATGTCAAAAAACCACAGGAGATTGTGTGGTCCTCTATGGACTGTACGCTATGTTGTGGAAAACTGTCAGCCGCAGCCACTATTGCCTCGACCGACAGCCCTTCCTCCTGGCCGACTGGGCAGATGTGCCGAACAGTCGGCCAGAAGCAAGGATCGCAACATGTGTACCATGTTTTAAATCAGCAGTTCAGATTATTTGACTCCCTTCCAAGAGAGAACCAGCAACCCAGATATTGATGGCTTACCACCAAACGAAGAATCGTATTAAAATACCCTTTTTTTACTTTTCAATCCCTTATGGTCTTGGACGTGCCCTGCGCACCTCACAAGGCAATCTTCTCCACAAACCCCCAGCTAACACTGCCTCCTCCCAGCTTAAATAATTCTTACTGCTCTGTACCATTGGAACTCGCTCCCTTCTCCAGGTGGCATACATTAGTTCTTTCAAATCTAAACCTTAATCCTACCTTTTTGAAAAACAGCACTATAATTGTTAGCCATCTTAAGCACTTTGTATCCCTCTCCCAACTTGTAACTGTATGTTGTCCCTCCTACTTAGATTGTAAGCTCCTTGGGGCAGGGATTCCAGTCCTAATTTGTCAAGGCAAACTAAACATACATATATGTAAATTATGGATGGTTAGATATGTGTTGCTAACCATATCTTTAAACTTAATTATGTCATTTCAATTTCTGCTTACCGTATTTGGTTGCACTTACCCCCTTGTTTGTATACTCTGTATTTTATAATGTACAACGCAGAGTACCCAAGTGACACTTTATAAATAAAATTATACATACCAATGTTACTACAGGTGAACATAAGAAAATGCATTTCACTCCATAGCCTTAATTTTAATTTACAAACTGTACAACAATAACAAATCACAAGGCATTATACACTGTAAACTGGAACCGTGGTCTTTCAGGGAGAAACTAAACAAATACCGCTGAAATTTCACTGTGACCAATCAAATGGCCCATCAAAATCCAGACTCGAGTCATTCAGGAGAAAATATCAGCCGTTGTATACACCTTCAGGCCATTTAAGAAAGTAAACTTCCTTTTTTTAAACTACTAGATTATCAAAAAGATTAGCCTTCACTCTGTGTATCCCAATCTCCTGACCTACAATACTTTTACAACATAAAATCAGTCTAGTAAAAGCCTTTCTTGTACTGATTTTATGCCATTAAAACCAGAACTAAACACTCAAATGTTTTCATTCTCTGGACTCAGACCAATACATTTCAAATGACATTACAGAAAGCCCTCCAATGACATCCTCTCTCACAGTGGGATAAAGGCATACCAATTCCTCAAGTAAAGACGAGAGTAATTTTACCAATTTACCTTTTTGTTAAAAGGACAGTGGGAGTTTCTGAACACTAAGCTTACAAATGACCTTGACAGTCAGACATGTTAAACTTTCCACACCACTAAATGCAAAGCCGATATTCCTGTTAATAAAACCTATGCACACAACTTTAAACATTGCATCGATAAACAGCTTTGATCCATAACTATATAACCAGTCTTCAGTGAACACACCTGTGATCAGATTTTAAAAATTGCGAAACATCTGGTTGGCACTGTAAAACAAATTAGTCATAATGCCACTATACAATAAATAATTTTACAGTAAGCTTCACAAATTAAATTACCTGGACAAAATCCAGAAACAGTCTTACATTACTGGCACTTTAGCAACAAGCCTGTTTAAATTGCTATGAACCCTTTCTAAAGTGAACACAGCCTGTTACATTCACAACAATATTTTTAAGATTAAAAAAAATATATATCAAGCCTAGCTATTATAAATTAGGAGCATCAAACATGGGGAGGGGGCTTAAAGTGTTCTGTGGTTGTTATAAAATGTAATTTACTAACAGAAAAATACCAATGAAAAACAGCAATATCTTACTAAACCAAAATTTACAAGACAGTAACATGCTACACTGTAAATAACTTTATAAATATATATCCTTAATCCAACATCTGAGCATCTGGTATTGCTCTCTCCATGAGAAATACTACTTAATCCTACAGTAACAGGTATCTAAAAATGTCATATTATATATTTTAATCATAGGAATGATTCCTCTCTTTGTACCAATATTACATTCTTAATAAGATGAATGAATCCTTTGGAGGGTCACCCACATGAACCCAGGGTGGACATTTTTGGCATTTAAGGGCATGCCCCCCCATTCAACAAAAAAAATGGTTACTTGTCTGTTATCTGCCTGCAACCCCAACAGCTATTTTTAGCAGAATATAGTACAAATATACATGCATTTGTAATCAAATTTAATGATAAATTTGATTTCTGGAAAAGGTAGTTGCCTCCTATCTGCACAATGAGCTTCTTATAAGCTTGAGCATGTGCAGAGGAGCCAGCAGGTGAAACAGCAGTCAATCATTAGCTGTGAAGTCAACAGTCACAGATTGGATTGCCAGCATGGAGGGAGGGGCCAGCTTACTCTGTCAGGACAATACTTATCCTTAAATATCAGTTGGGGTTGGGGGCAGGTAACTGACAATTGACTATTTTGTTTTAAATGATTAGTAGACCAAAAAAATGCTTTGACTCTTTTCAATCTATAAATGAATTAATGAAAGCAGCACTTGCTCTGTGTTGCTGCATGACTCGGTACTTGTTTTGCTCAAGCTCAGTCCCACCCAGCCCCCTGCCAGACTGACTCTGTGAGGACAAGCATGCTCAGTAATCCCTATGAGGCAGCTCTGGGAGAGGGAATTTCCTATAATACACTTCACGTACCAACTGTCACCATTCCAGCAAAACTAAACACAACAAAAGAGTTTATGAAACTAACAGGGAGATTCAATAAAAGTTCTTATCATTTAAAATGGTGCTAATGTTGCCCCAACCAATCAGATCTTATTTAACATTTGAAAGCTTACACCTGGTTGGGTGGGGCAAAATTAGCACCAAGTGTTAAGTGTTTTAAGCTGGGTACACACGATGAGATATTTCGGTCCGATCGACCGATAGTTCAGTGTATCGGTCGATCGGACCGAAATTATCGCATCCGAAAGTGCCCATGTCCGATCGACCGTTCGTCCGAATCGGACGAAAGGACGATCGGACAGGGTGGAAAACCTCGTCCGATCATGCGGTCCTCTATGGACCGCACGATCGGTCGCGGTGACTATCGGACGCGGCTGCTTTTGCCGCGACCGACAGTCCTTCCTCCTGGCCGACCGTTCGAAAGTATCGAACGGTCGGTCAGGAGGAAAAATCGATAGGTGTGTACCTAGCTTTAGACTGGATATCTAAAGAAATAGGGGACAGATCAAAAAAAAAATGGTACAGTGATAGTTGGGAAGAATTATATTTTCAAGTAATGGGCAATTAAAAAAAACAAAAAACAATTTCCCAGTGTACATATCCTTTAAAGTAGGACATGCCCTTTAGGGTCAAATATAGGAGCCAGTCATATTTAGAAAGCCAGTTTCAGAATGTGCCACCAGAATGTGTAAATGCATTGATTATCTGGCTGCTGAGATTATAGCCGACATGAAAATTTCATAAAATTTTACAACCATATTCATACATAAATCTCCTTTAGACTTGCATTACTTAAACGTCAAAGTATTACTCCTTACATAATAAACATATAAAAATGAAATAAAAGAACACAAAACCAATAAGGAGTAAACGTTATGCAATACCCTCAAACCAGTTATTTAAAAATAGGAGGAACGATAAAATAGGACCCCGGGTAAGCAATTTCCTTTTTGTTAATTCGAGAAAATAAGACCACATTGATTATAGTTTTAGCTATTACAATCAAAGATGTTTAACATCTGCTTGCAATGAAGGGACGTAAAAATATATTTTATACGATCAAGATGCCAGATGAACATCCTCGCTACAAACAAGCCTTTCTTCAGGATAACTAATTTGCAAAGGTGGCCGTCAAACTATGGTAAGGCTAGACATACACCAATGTCATTCAATCCGAACTGATCATATTGTCAAGCAGAGCAAGTTTACCTGCCAATGTTCCTATATCTTTTCTAAACCAATTTATTTACGATCAGCATTACGGGTATAATGTTGATGGCAAAATTATCATCCAAACCATATATTCACAAGGTACCTTCTATGTGTCCAGTCTCCTTTGTAGCCACTTCACCACCAACTATATGGGGTTATCCCAGGTTTATTTGTGTAGAAACACACCAATACACACAACGTTTCAGGGCTACGGCCTTTAACAAAGGCCGTATTGTCGAGACAGTGTGTGTTGGTGTATGTCTGCAAAAATTAAAAAGTGGAAGAACTATCATCCCTGCTGGATTACAATTAATGTATGAAAAGCTTAACAGAATACTCAAACAGCAACCTTTTTTGTTGTTGCAGGAAGTGGTTCTTTACCAGACAAGTTCTAAAAGCTGGGCATCTAAGGGTTATAAAATGACAGACAGTAAAAAAAAAAAAATTCTTTTGACATGTTACCTAAAAATAGCAGGGGGCTTGTAGAGTGGTCCTATTGATCCCTAAAATAATGCATTGTCCACAACTGTAGTATCCATTCAACACATCATTGCAATCCTTACATGAATCCTCTAAACCTATACTGACAGTTTATCTCACAGCATGTAGTGTAGCACTTCAGAATTGGTAGTCTACTTAAAAGATCATTTGTGTGTATTGATTTCCAGTCTAATAAGCTGCACATCACATGCATTACAAATATCAGGGAGACCAGATTAGGACAACACATAGCAATTGAGGAACTTCTAGACTCACCAATAAATTCTTTTAGGGCTAAAACATCTTTCTTGTGCTTGAACACGGGTTCTACGATAATCAAAGCCCTTTACAAAACACAACTTGCCCATACATTACACATTTTCACAGCATTTTAAAAACTCCCTGACCCAATAATTTTGTCACTTGCAATGCAACAATCAATTGTGGGAAACATTGCAAGAATGTCTGCAGTTAAATACAAACTAGACAATATAGATCTAATGTTGGAATTGCAATGCGACCAAGTGTATGACTAGCATAAGCCAACAGATACACATTTTATTGACTATTGTAATTTAATTGGCCCTATAGATTGACAATCCAAGCTTCCAAAACATTGTGCAGCAACTGTAACAAGTATTCTGAGAAAGCACCCCAGTTACAGGTCACAAATATCTCCGAAAAACCATTCTGAGCAACGTGCCATGGTGAACATCTAGCCAAAGCCTAAAAGGTTCCAACATGTTCTGTAGCAGCTAAAACCAATTTGTCAGACAAAGATACAACAGTACCGAGTCATAGCTCCTGGTAACAACTAGGTGTTGCTAAAAAAAAAAAACATCTTAAAGCCAATCACCATAAACAATAAGCCATGGCTTGAAAGTGCACAATTATATTGCTTGTTGTACAACACATCCAATTAGGTTTCTATCGCAAAATGCCTTGGAAATTATACTACATTGTGTACTCTTCACCCATTTGCTTTCCGTTACACTCCCAATGCATTGGGATATGTAATAAATTCGGATTGCTTTGTTCACTCATTTTTAGGGTTTCTGTTCCATTCCAAACCACTTGGAAATGTTACTCCATACTACATAACTATGTTCACCTCCCATAGTTTAGTTTCTGTTTAACTCCCTTTGCATTGGAATTGTAATATTGAATTGAAAAGTATTGTACCATATTTTTTTTATGACAAATCAAACAAAATTAAAAAAAACCTACAAGCCATGATTATCATTCCAACTGGGTTTGGCAACATCACCCAAGATGTTCTGCATCAGCATGAATACACAATGCCAAAAAAACACACACACAGGTAACATGTCACAACTGGGGACCAACATCCCAGCCAAAGATCTGCAACCTCAGTTCCCAGCTCTGCTGCACCTGACCATGAATCCCAAGATGTTCTGCAGCACCTGAGCAACAGGCCAAAGCTCTGGTTCCATTTTACCCCCCACATCCCCCCCCCCCCCCATTAACTGTGCCTGACCCCCCACATGGCATCACTGAAGGGATACAGGTGAGGTCCAGGTCGAATCCATCCTCCTGGTACCGCCTCTTGTTCCTGCTGACGAACTCCTTAATGATGGCGGTCATGTCGGGGATCCTGGGGGTGGGGAAGAAGGAGGAGGAGGGGGGCTGCAGCGGGGGATGAGGGGCAGCAGGGGGGGGGCCCACGTCCGGCTCCTCTCCCCCCCGGCCGCTCGGTTCTCCTCCTCCCCTCCCCCTTCTCCTCCTCCTGCTGGTTCCGCCGGGAGAGGCCACAGTCCAGCCGGGGGTGACAGTGAGGAGAATAAGGCCTTAAATGTGCACAAGGAACCGCTGTGGGATCGGTGTGAACGGGGTCCCCGGTCTCCCACTTTGCAGTTGACCTCCTCCGGCTTTCCCTCCTCACAGGACGGTAAGAAACAAGCCGGTCACTCCGGCGGTCGGTACTCGGTGCTGTGTCCGGGGTCTCTCATGTCTCCTCACCGCCCGCCGCACGTTCACTCTACAGTCATGGCGGCTTCCGTGAGAGGATAACACAGATCCCTGCGCGCCGCGTAACACCTTTTTCCCCCCTCCCTCTCTAACGGGATCCTTCCGAGCTTGTCGGAACTCTTTTCACCGCAGCTCGCTGAGGAATCCGTCGACCCAGAACTTCAACTACCAGAATCCTTCTGTATTGTGAAGAGAACGAA
Organism: Hymenochirus boettgeri; assembly: GCA_019447015.1. NCBI lineage: Eukaryota > Metazoa > Chordata > Amphibia > Anura > Pipidae > Hymenochirus > Hymenochirus boettgeri. The sequence continues at coordinate 29,413,279 of CM033475.1, read as the reverse complement.
GGCGCGTCGGGATATGTAGTTCTCAAACGGCGCAGCAAATCACTCCGCGCAAAATAAAGTGCCACTACCCCATCACACCGCCACATCATCCTCCAATCCCTTTCTAGCTCTCCCGTTGACTTGTAACCGCTTTATATTCGTTAACAACTTTCGTTATCTCAACAAAAATAGGCACTCGTTAATAACGGACACATTTATAAATGGAAGGGCGGGTTACCGAGAAAAAGGAATCTTACGCGGAGGCGGAAGGATATTTTTTTTGGAAGCGAACGGACTATTTTTTTCTTTCCTTGAGGAGAGTCTTTTTTTAAAAAGAGGCGGAGTCATATCATGTGGTATAGAGCTGTAAAGGTGGGCGGAGCAGCTTTGCAAATGTCACACTCTCTTTCTGCAAATCCTTTTGTGGGGGATGGTGAGTGAAGTAGGAAATTAAAACCAGCTTAGCTTCCCCTTTTTTTTAACACTCCTATTAACCTGATTCTATATGGCTCATTTTGCACAGATGTCAGAAATGTATTTGTTTCATAGTTAATGTTTTACAAAGCCACACTTGTCAAGTAGTCAAGGCAGCTGCATAGTTTTAACTGCAACAGGACCAAAATTTCCACCTTGGCAGGGGGGCACAGGAGCCAAGGGGGCCCCATCTATTAATTTTTATTATGAGAGCTATAAAATCCCAGAAACCACTGTGGATGAAGCAGGGATAGGGGCCCCATCATAGTTTTGCTGGGGGGGTCCAGTGATTCCTAGTTACGTCACTGCACCTTTGACACATAAGAAAGGAAGGGACAATTTAGACCTGGAGAACCCAATGTACTTGCCTAATGTCCAAAAAGTGCCATAACCATATGGCAGCTGCAGAAACTCACAGATGCAACCCCCCCCCCTTAAATTAGGTGACAACCTAAATCGCTAGGTCCTCACCCTGGTACCATTGTATGTATGTATGTATTTTATTTCTTATATAGCCCTACATATTCTGCAGCGCTTTACAATAATATACTCAATTCATATCAGGCCCTGCCCTGAAGAGCTTACAATCTAATCACTTTATGTACACATACATCCTATCAGTATGTCTTTATGATTGTGGGGGAAACAGGAGTGCCCGGAGGAAACCCACGCAAGCAGGGGAGAACATAAAAACTCCTTGCAGATGTGTCCAAGGGGGGAATTGAAATCAGGACCTCAGCATTTCAAGGCATCAGTGCTAACCACTGAGCCACCGCGCTGCCCATTGATGAATGGAGATGTCGCAGGGGTCTACAGGTACATTATAATAGTCTTTTTAATTTCTATGGTATTTGTTGACCAATTCCTGAAAATAGACTAAGGCTGGGTACACACGGGATGATATTTGTCTCGGCCGGCCAATCGTTCACCACTAGCAAACGGTCGTCCAGGACAAATCGCTGTCAGTCACGACAAAAGTAGCTGTGGCAACATTTCGCTGAGACCGTTGGCCCCCAAGCCATACAATATATTCGTCCAACACACACACGGTGATATTGGTTGGTGAAAATATTGTATGGTGTGTACCTAGCTTAGAAGAGCCATACACTAATTGACTTTCTACATTTGAGCAACCTTTTTTTGATGTCCGAATAACTGCCTGGCCTGATCTTTTTTTGCAATTTATGGGCCAGGCTTGAACGTCGAAAGGTAAGAGCTGCTGACTAAAAACACTCCAAAAGCAATAGATTTGACGATAGTAGTGTATTTCCCACATTAGGCTGTGCACACAGGTCAGTATTCCCATAAGACTTCTATTTGGTAAAATTGTGTCGGCAGAAAATGTTATTATATTTTGACCCAATTTCCCAAAATGTTATTTGTGGTGGTCCGCATTGTTGCATTAATTAGTAAGCAAAAAGAATGAGACACAGTTTATTCAAATGGTCCTCAAACCTCAAAATTCTAATTCTCCAAATTTGAGGTACCGGTAAATGATCAGACTGAAAAAAAAGAAGACAGATATTATGTTCCGGTTTCTCTCTTTTTTTAAGTAGTATATTTAAAAATAAATTATCCTCAGCAAACACCAATACATTCTACATTTGCATACAAATTTGTTTAAAGACAAAGCAGTGTAATTTTCTTTCGAATGCCGGTGTTCAGGGATCTTAAGAGGAAAGGCGGATTTGTCACAATGGTCATCTTGCAGATTTCTGACTGATTAAATAAAGCTTTTTCACAAGTCTGCCACATTTATAGAAAACGATCTACCCAGTTTGATATTTCATTTTAAAGGGAAGTGAAAGATTTAAGAGAATTGCCAAAGCTAACATCAGTGTTTACACAATCCCTATGGTAAGGGGATAGTTTGCAGCTATTTAACAGGACTTTGCGTGTGTTTAATGGGTTTTGCAAGACAATAATTTGCAAGTGTACACAGCTCAAGTAAACAAATACGATTTAATAAGGAAATCTGGTTCTGTGGCATGCGCAATATTTTTGATGCAATCAGTTAAACACGTGTATAGGGTTAAATGAAAACTGAGAGTTCATATTATTTATTTTTCCGCTTACTATTGGGACTTTTAGTGAAATACCCCTTGTTGTTTTAAAAATGTTTCTTGACTCTATTGTTAAATAGAATGTCACACATTTTCATATTTCCCTATTTTTTTATGGCAAAAAAATCCATAGCTGATATCACCTGATGTCATGTGAGGTGACAAGTTCCTCTCTGCTGTCTGGCCAATCAAAACACAAACAGGCCTATGTAATAAAGTTCTTATCAATAGAAATACTGCTAATTTTACTTCAACCAATCAGATGTTAGCTTTCAAATGGTTAATAACATCTGATTGGTTGGGGCAAAATTAGCACAATTTTTAACGATAAAAACGTTTATTACATAGGCCTGTTTGTGTTTTGATTGGCCAGACAGCAGAGAGGAACTTGCCTAGGTTTGTATCAGCTTATCAGTGCTGTGGATGCTGGGGGCCAGATGACATCAGCTCCCCAATCTGCATTCAACGGCACTAAGTACTAATGCTTTAGTGTACGAACACAGGGGCAGATATTTTGTCTCAGTTCACCATTTGCGATATTGACCAGACGGACAGCTGAAATAGCATCGGTTGCAGCAAAAGTTGCCAGGGCTGACATTTTAGAGTGTCCGATCAAGTAGCCCATAGGAGACTGACATGTCTGATCGTCCTTTCATCCGATTTGGACAAAAGAATGACCCACATCAGTCAGCCACCCCAAAATATCAGGCCAAGCCTTAATGGTAAAATCTAAATCTTTACACTATAAGGGAGATTCAATAAAAGTTCTTATCGTTTAAAGGACAACTCCACCCTCATAAGAACATCTTTTAGAAAGAATGGCCTCTTTAAATTATATTGATATATCATACTTTGTCCTATGAATTCATTACTGTATGCCTGCTATGCTTCTGGATGCCTCATGGAAACTGAGCAATTTAGAAACCTGTACTGAGCCTGGGCATGCTCAGAAGAGGCAGACAGGGGATTAACATTCAGTCATTGGCTGTGATGTCAACTGTCAAATCCATAACTGACAGTTGCTAACTGGAAGAACCAGGAAGCAGAAACAGGGGAAACAGGACATTGTGCAGGATTTCAGGTTAGACTTATATATTTCACATTTCAAACTATTACCGTTTAGGGTTTTGGGGGGTGATTTACCTGTATGTAAGTTTTCATTTTAGGGCTGGACTTGCCCTTTAAAATGGTGCAAATTTTGCCCCAACCAATCAGATCTTATTTAACATTTGAAAGCTTACATCTGATTGGTTGGGGCAAAATTAGCACCATTGTAAACGATAAGAACTTTTATTGACTAACCCTATATATGTGTAACTTTAATCTTAGACATTAAGATAAACAAACATTATTACAATGGTGCATTTTCTATGTTGAGACTTTGCTTGTGTGTCACTTTCCATCAATATAGTCATTCTTATGCAAGCAGTTTGCACAAGCAGCTGCCCTTGGTCTACCCCGATGTTCTCCAGCTGCCCTAGAATTTTGGATGCCTTCGACCTGGCTGGTTTACAGTCTGGACCCTGTTTATGAAGGAGCCCTGCTAGCATTTGATTTAATCCCTTCACTGGCAGCCAGGACAAGAACTCTCTAGAAGGTGATGCATAGCAGGAATCCTTATAGAACAAATCTGCCCATTATGTTCCATAATGATCTGTGTTTAATTATTGTCCTAATTTACTGTCACTTATCTTCCTGTTTAAGAGGCAGCTAAGAATCCCTGGCTGGTTTTGGAAAAAGAAAAAATATCATAATATTTAAAGGCACAGTATGCCCATTCAATTTAAATGGAGGGTTACCTTCAATTTGTGTTTTTTCTTTTTTTTTTTTAATGTAAAACTTAAGTATTTATAGATTAAATGTAGCCTTCCAATGAGGGTATATTTTTAAAAAGTTTTTTTTTCTTTGCAGAAAATTATTTCACAGATAGGAAATTATTTTATTTAGACTTTGCTTTTAAGACGTCACCTTTAGACAGTAAATGAAAATTAAAGGGAATGTCCACCCCCAACAAAAACTTTTAATATAATGCTAAGTGCCCCTTAAAACCTCAACCTCAGTTCTTACCTTTCAAATATGCTGGTAAACCTACTTACCAGCCTTCGTTCCCTTTGCATTCTTCTGGTTAGCTTCCAGGAGCAAGTAGGAGTGGCTGGACCTTCAACCGCAACAGTGATTGGCTGAGAAATTGCGTCTCAGCCAATCACAGGTGCCCTGCCAGTCTGGCTTCTTGGGGAGCAGATAGCATTATATCAAAACTTTTTTTGGTTTTTTGGGGGCGGACATACCCTTTAAAGTATATTTATCAATTAAGAATGGGTCATTCCCCGTTGATCCACAGGAAGTTAAAAAAAACACCAGGATTATGAACTCTTCTTCGTGCTACTTGAAGTACCCATGGTAAGACCTGAACCGCTAATTCCCTTGGACACGCACTCTATTGGCTGTAATACTTACCAGTATGTTTCCTTGCTTCTCTGGTCTATTTCTGCCTTTGCTGTCTTTCATTGATCTGGCCAAGGGGAATACTAGCTTCTGCACAGTGTGTCTTCCCATTAAGCTGGGTACAAACCATACAATAATTTGGCCTGACAGAACAACATTTCAGTGTTTCGGTCGGTCAGGCTGAATTATTGTATGGCGGCTCCAACCGATCGCAGACCGTTCCTTCGTCCAAATCAGACTAATGCACGATCAGACGGGTCAGAAAACCGTGATTGGTGTCGGTAACTGTTAGACGTGGATGCTTTTGCCACGACTGACAGTCCTTCCTCCTGGCCGACTATTCGAAAGTCTCAAATGATCGGTCAGGAGGAAGAATTGTAACGTGTGTACCAGGCTTTAGTCTGGTCGCTGAGGTAAGGAGAAGGGAATGGATTGGATGAGTTCAATTGTCATTTAGTTTTGGATTATATAAACTTTAGGCAAGGTACAATTGCCATAAATTTCTGTAAATAAGAGATGAACAAACCTATCTATTGGATCTCGATATAGTTTCACCTTGGTTCTGTGCTAAAACTACTAATTTTCCAATATAGAAAGGTTTCACTGGTCAGATTGTAGGTAGCTTTGAATCATAATTTGAATCAAAACAGTGGAATCGTGAATTCTGACCTAAAACCGGGTTCAAGATAAAACTCCAACGCAATCCTATTGTAAATTAGCTTCACCCCCTTTACCACCAACTCAAAACTTGCTCAAGGTATTGTGCCATACCATGGCCTTCTGGGAGCGGAAACTGCTACATAGATACAGAGGGCAGCTATGTAGAAGCCAAGATGGATTACAACATCAGCAGCAGCAGCACTGAAGACAATTGCGTCACTTGAAAGGTTACAACATTGTTTTGCTCTTATTTAAAGGAGAACTAAACTTGAAATCAGAGATCGGGAAATAATGTTCCACGCTAAGCTGGTCACTGTCTAAGGGGGAGGTCACACTGCAACACATGTGATTGCATGTGCGATTCTCTTGCGTTGTGCGTATTTTCCCATTTTTCTTTATGGAAATGCATGTGCTTGCGCAAAAAAACGGTGTTTGCATGGACATGGATGCGCAAAATCGAATTTTGCGCATCATGATTTCCATGATATTTGAAAAATCAAGTATGCGACCACATGCACAAAAGCGAGAAAATCACGTTAGTGTGGCCTAGCTCTAAAAGCGGACCTAGAACAGCCATTGTTGCTCTAGGGGTTGCTCCCCAGCTTTATAGAGAAATACTGACCAGATTTAAAGGCTTTAAAACTCTTGTGAGAAGGCGGCTTATTAATAGTGATTATTGAATTTTTTCTGTATCTAGTTTATTCTGTTCAGGAAGTCGTAGTCATTACTATATAAATATGTTAGAATTATAGAAGTTGTAAGTGAAAGCAGCTGTGCCCAACACAATAAACTTTCTGGAAGGTAGTTTATACACATGGTAAATAGGAAAATCCTGTTTAATCAAACAAAATTTGCTGATTATAAGCCACGTGGTGTATGGCATGAATACCAACAATCCCATAGCCAGCAGACTGCTGCCAATGGGATTGGTAATTCCAGATAGAACATATCTTCTCGTTGTTATTGGTATAAATACCAAATATGCAGGTAAAATGTTCAAGTGTAATTGCAAATCATCTCAAATTCACGGTAGATTCAAACATGTATTTTCAATTTCCATATGTAAAAGCATTCTGCTTTAAAACTCTTGTGAAATAGTGCCCTCTAGAGGCAAAATTATGGAACAGCAGAATGCTTTCTTGGTTTTAGTACAAAGCAACTTTTAATAACTTATGAACTAGACATATCTTGGTTATTTATGTGTCATTGGGTTTTTTTGTTTCTCAGCAAGAAATACACCTTGATTTTATCACTGAAAAATAAAATGTAGTTTTAACTTAAAGGGCAACTATAGCCCAACAACAGATTTTAGAAATCTTTTAAAACCTTTTAAGTCCATGCTCATACTAATGACAACCCAGGGAGGTAGGAGTAGGCTCTCCTATCTCCCTGGAAAATGGACTTTAAAGGAATTGTACACTGAAAAAAACTACTTTACCTCATTTCAATCTATTAATAAATACATGTAAGCAGTACTTACGCTGATGTGTTTGTGTTGCTGTATGACTTCAATCCAGTACTAGTTTTTCTCAGGCTCAGTCCCTCAGTGCCCCAACCCCCTGCCAGACTATCTGACTCTCTGTGAGGGCAAGCATGCTCAGTAATCTCTATGAGCCAGTATTAGGAGAGGGAATTTCCCACCATGCAGTTCACATACCAACTGTCACCATTCTAGCTACCCCAAAACTATACATAACAGAAGAGTTTATGATAATAAGGCACTTGATTGACAGCTGAAATGTAAGATGGTTCAGACTGTATAGCTAATAAATTAGGGGACAGATCAACAAAAAAATGGTACAGTGATAGTTGGGAAGAATTATAGTTTCCACTAATGGACAATTAAAAAAACAAAACACTTTTCTCTTTAAGGCTACTTTCACATGAGTGGCATGTTTTCATTTAGGTAGTGTTTTCTTAGCAGTTGACACATTGACACAGATTTTGCTCCAGACCTGCAGCCATTGAGAGCTATTTGCTGGCAATATGGAACTTATGATAATGTACCACAATCACATCAGTAAGACACGCGTGCAGCCATCACTCACAATTAAATATCACGTTTGTGCTATTTTTGGCGCAAGATTTTAATGCCAGCTAATAGCCGGAGTTGTAATCACACTGTTAGTAAATCTCTTCACCCACAGCCGCAAATGCGATATTGGATTTTGCTTTGGTTTGTTTTTAAAATGATAAAGTTCTTTGATAATTGAGACGTATCCACATTGATGTTCCCTATAACTTGAATTTAGCTGTGATTGCAGAAATATATTTGCTGTGCGCATACAAAATGAAATTCTGTGTGCTACACACCGCAGCACTTATAGTCCAGCAGATTTTTGTGTGCTACTTTAAACTGTGTTTGCAGGCCTGCAGAGTTGTGTTGGTGCGCACGAGCGCACAACTTAGAGGGAACACTGATCCACATTTAATGGAACAGCATAGCAGGGATGTGTGATTTTTTAAGTCTCCATCTGTATTTTAGCTCTTGCTGTGCCATTAAGAAAACTCCTGTCACTGGAATTTTTCAAAACCTTTTTTGCTACTTATTTCCTGGTCGGCAAACTGACGTAACGAGAGAATGAGTGTGTCTGATAATCCTCATATCTTTATGCCCATTCATTGTTGAATCTGTTTTTAATCTAAGTGAACATTTCTTCTTCCTCTAAATACAGTGACATACCTGCCTGTGTTCCCTTTTTATTAACTATTTGTCTCTGTAATCTTTTGGCCGCATCACAGAAGTGAAACTCATGGAAGGTTTGAGTCATTTGTATAAGTCTCTCTTGATGGTCACAAGAATAAACTGGACATAGTTGGAGACCTAGTCTGTGATAAAATACATAATATTGACAGCACTCTATTTCATAGTTCCATAGTATTGGATATTGAATAAAGACCTATGTCTAAAGCCTATAATGTCTAACAGTTACATAGTAACATAGTATTGGAGGTTGTATAAAGACATACGTCTATCTAGTCTAACCTTTATACCCTTACCATAATGTCTGTATAACAGTTACATAGTAACATAGTATTGGAGGTTGTATAAAGACATACGTCCATCTAGTCCAACCTTTATACCCTACCCATAATGTCTGTGTAACAGTTACATAGTAACATAGCATTGGAGGTGGAAGGTTGTGTTATTGTGTGCTCCTGAGCTCCAACAAGTGCTTACTTGAATATCCGTTTTTGGTTCACTGTTCTGGGCCTACTATGGCCTCCAAGAGCCCTGGTCCGGAGCCTGGGCCTTCTGCTGCTAATCCTGGGCCAAAAAAACACCTTGAGCCTGGGGATCCTGGATTTGCGGAGGCCCTGGCAAACGGCCTAAAGAGATATGTAGCTATAAAAGAAAAGTTAAGATCCCTTGAAGTAAGAATTAAACAAAAAAAAGATCTTTGTGCTGGGGATGTTTCTACATCCAATCCCAAGACCCAAGCTATAATTTCTGCCATGGAAAAAAGATTTGAGCTGCTTACCAAGGAGGAGCAGGCCTTGGGAGATGAAATTGGTCCTATGCGGGAGGCTTATACCCTGAGGGATCGTTTCCAGGCAGAGAAGGAGAGCAAATGCAGGGGGAATACAGCTAAGGCCCAGCCATGCTGTTCATTTCAGGTCTCCCCAGTGTCGGTGCAGGCAGGGGTGGAGGTGCCTGGGGCCTCTGAAGGGAGGTCTCGGTCACCAGTTTCCCCATCAGTAACACCTGGACAAAAAGACAAGGAGAAAGAAGTGGACTGGGCTGTGGAAGATCCTAAATCCCCCGGTTTGCTGAAAGAAATAAAATGTCTGGAATCTCCCATAAAAGAGCAAGAACTGGAATTCTCCATGGATGAGAATCTGGCAAAGAGGAGGAAAATAGGGGAAAAGCACAAGAAAGGAAAGAAAGTTCTGGTTTCCAAATTTGTTTTCCAACCATGCAGTGCAAACCCCTTTAATTCCACTAACACCAAGTGCCTGGAGTCTACCACACCAAACATGGCTGGAACATGTGGTTCGGCGGCCATCTTGGATCCTGCCAGTGACATCACACCTGCAGCTACCAGTGCTCCATGCTCCTCCCTGACTGCCAAACCTGCCCAGAAAGGAGAAGAGTCTGTCAGTGCGGCTGGTAAGGAACGTGCAGATAAAGTTCCCATATGTAAAGAGGCAATCTTTAAGTTTCAGGGCAGTGAGAGGAAAGTACCTGCAGCGGCCATTTTGGATCCAAAGGCTGTGTCAGCTGGTTCTGGTGTTCCAGAGGCTGTGGTACAGGAAGGAGATGGATCTCGCAGTGGACCAATCAGCACAGATCCTGCTATTAGCACTGCACCTGAGGAAGCTAAGGAGAAGAGAGGGTCAGGAAAGCAGGAAGTTATTTCAGCTGGTCCCAAGCAAGTCCCGGCGGCCATCTTGGTAGAGGAAGAGATCAGCAAAGACGTTTGCCCTACAGTTAAAGTCCCCAAGCAAGTTTCTATTGGGAAGAAGGCGGTGGCAAGTTTAGGGGAATCTAAAATCTTGGTTCCTAAGCTGGAGATGGCGGAAGCTCTGGGTGATCGATCCCCCCCCAGTGTCCGGAGAGATGGCGGCAGAGCCTGAGGCCAGCGGGATGGAGGGTCCACCAATAGGTGGTAAGTGTGATCACCCGGTCCCTGCTGGCCCAGCACCTGTTTCCCTTTCCCCTGCTCCTGCTGTGTCTGTCTCCCAATCTCCCTCTGTGTCAGCCCCAGTGTCTGTGTCCAAGGCTCCCCCTGTCCAGTCTGTGTCTGTCCCCCCTGTAAGATCTGCTGGATCATCTGGTCCCAATTGTGCAAAGTTTCAATCTGTTTCCGCTAAGCAGCCTCCAGTTTCACCTGCAGGGACCAAACCTACATCGTATGCGTCCGCTGCCAGAGCCACTCATTCTGCTACACGGAGGACTGTTCCTGCTAACGCACAAACATCTGTGTATGGTAACATGTACAGTGGCGGTGGGGGTAGGAGGAATGTGGTGAACTTGAAGTGGGTGGGGGAGGGCCCTTCTCCGGATAGGCAGCAGGTGATTGACAGACTCCTCCTGGTTGGGTTTGAGGCAGTGGACATCTTTGCCTTTATTTCTGGGCCCAGTCCGGGGGAGTTTGTCATCAGCTTTGTGTCCCCCCAAGGTCTGGATGAGTTTTGGAAAAAGTATGACAGGGATCCTGCTTGGTGGATTGGCTTTCGGGTGGTGGCGGTTTCCCGGCCGGGTGTCGTGAGAGTGACCATAAAGGTCTTTAATGAGAGCATTCCGCCCTCAGACCTCCGCACCTGGCTTGGGAGATACGGCTCCGTCCAAAGCGACCTGTTTAAAAACCTTGATGACAGTGGAATTTGGGATGGTGGTTGGAAGTGCAGCGTTAAACTGAACACAGTCCGTAACGTTACCCAGCACATCCCGAATTCTGCCTTTATCGGCAGGGATAGGATACAATGCTTCTACCCGGGCCAGCCGCGTCAGTGCTGGAAGTGCGGGTCGTTTCGTCATCTTTCAATGTATTGTGACAAACTGAAGTGTGCCCTATGCCTTGAGCTGGGGCACAATGCGAAAGACTGCCCTAACAGTGTCTGTTGCAACCTCTGCGGTGAGATGGGGCACACTTACACCTCTTGCCCCGTCTCTTGGCAGCAAGTTGCGCAAGAGTTTGCAGAGGAGATGGTAGTCTCCGAGGAAGTGAGCTCTGAGGTTGTAGCATTTGCTGGGGAAGCAGTGGACGCTGGAGAAGTGTCTCCTTCGCATTGCTCTGGGGCCAAAGAGAGTACCACCATGCCTGCGGAGCCTGTCACTGTGACTCCACAGGAAGCTCCCAGAGCAGAGATGACCAAAAATATATCAGGGTCACCCAAACCCAAGCTCATTTCTGGACCTATTTATAAGCCCGAAGCCAGGGTTACCAGATCCAAGTCAAGGGGGGCTCTTGCCCAAATATCTCACCCAGTTGGTAACTCTGCTTCCAGAGTCCGAAGGTCCTCCACTGTCGAGAAGGGGGGATGGAGTTTGGTGGGAAGTGGGAGGAGCAAGAGGAACAAGCCCATTCCCAAATTGTCTATTCCGCTTAAAAATCCTTACTCTGTGTTAGGAGAGGACAGTCTGGAGGAAGAAATAGCGAGGCTAGAGAGAGAATTAGCTAGAGAAACCTCTTCTTCCAGTGATTTAATTTTTATAGACAATCAGGAGGCTGAGCGGTTGCCATCCGGCCTCTCAGCTAAGAGGGAAGGGTCCGATGATGAGGGTAGGAGGGTAAAGAAGGGTAAATGAAAACCCCCCATAACTTCATTCACCTTGTAAATGGCTGTGCCCCCTCCAATAAGATGTGCAACAATTAATGTTGCCTCCATCAAGTCTGTAAGTGCACGTAGCATGGCGTTATTTTTTCTCTCCCGTATTGAGGCAGACATTTTCTTTTTGCAGGAGACCCGGCTCACCACCTTGGCTGAGATCCATCGCGCCAAGGGGGACTGGTCCTGTGGACCGTCCTTTTGGTCTCTTGCCGCCGAGCCTTACAGTGGAGTGGCTGTTCTTTTTAAAACAGATATGGTAACGGTCAAACGGGTGATTGAAATCGAGATGGGACGCTGCATGCTTATGGATGTTCTGGTGAACAGTTCGCCTCTGCGGCTAATAAATTTTTATGGCCCTCAGACGAAGGCCGAGAGGAAGGAATTGTTTACCAGAATAAAGCCCTTTCTTTTTACAGCCCAGCCTGTAGTGTTTGGTGGGGATTTTAACACCATCGCTAGGCCAATGGACAGGAGAGGCCAGGCTGGCAGGTTGGGGTACGACAGCGTATTTTTGAATGGCTTAGTTAGAGAGGCAGGTCTGGTAGATGTGCACATTCGCCAATCTCCAGGCCTCACGGGTTACACTTTTCATAGAGGTAGTAGTAGTAGTAGGATAGATAGGTTTTTTGTTAAAAAGGACTCTATTACTTCTCCTCTTGAGGTGAAGGCAGTAGAGTTCTCAGATCACTGTTTGGTGGTCATGTCCTTGAATATTCCAGAGGCCCCCTCGAGAGGTAAGGGTTTCTGGCACCTCAATTCGACCATCCTTGACGAGGAATGTACTAAACAGTCTTTTTTGGCCTTCTTTCAGGATCAGGAGTCCCTGAAGGATGTCTGCCGCAGTAGGACGGAATGGTGGGAGATCACCAAAAAGAGGACCGCACGACTCTTTCGAGGCCTAGCGATTGATAAGGTACAGAGTAAATATCATGCCTATCTAAAACTTAAGAGGAAGTTGGATAGGCTGGTGTCTGATTGTGGTGACTTTGGGGAGATCACCAGGGTAAAGTCTCAGATGAGGAGGTTCCAGTATGACCGGCTGGCCTCCCTGAACTTTGAGAGGAATTATGGGTCACACCATTCTCCCGATCCCTATCAGAGTTGCAGGGACTCCATCGCTCGCAAATCGATTAGCGGTTTGCGGGGGAGTGATGGGACCCTGGAGACATCTCCAGCAGGTATCCTGTCGGTTGTTAAGAGCTTTTATGCTGACCTCTTGTCTGAGAAAGAGCTCAGCCAGGCCGGCATATCCAACTTTTTGGAGCAGACTCCTGTTCAGACAAGATCTGATATTCCTTGGGATTCTTTGACAGGGGATATCACTGTGGAGGAGGTGGGGGCAGCCATAGAAGGCCTTGCTGTTAAGAAATCCCCTGGGCCCGATGGGCTCACGGCGGAGTTCTACAAGGCCTTTTGTGATGTCCTGGCCCCTAGTCTTGTGGAGGTTTTTTCGGACTCCCTTTCTGAGGGTCTCCTTCCACCCTCCATGAGGCGTTCTGCTTTGATTCTGCTGTCAAAAGGGTTAGATTCTTCCTATATTGAGAACTGGCGCCCCATCGCTTTACTCAATACGGATAGGAAAATCTTGGCAAAAGTATTGTTCAATCGCCTCTTTGAGGTAGCACACCTGGTGCTTTCTCCCTCGCAGCACTGCACGGTTAAGGGTAGATCCACCTTTTCCGCAGTATTAGGGGTCCGGGAGGCCCTAATGCGTTGCAGGTCTTGTGAGTGGGGAAAATACCTTTTGTCACTGGACCAGTCTAAGGCCTTTGATAGAGTGAATCACAAGTATCTCTGGAGTGTCCTTGGAAGATACGGTGTTCCTGAGGGTTTCATCAATTGGCTCATGGTTTTGTATGAAGGCGCTGAAAGCATTCCCTTTGTGAATGGCTGGTTGGGGGAACCTTTTAGGGTCTCTTCTGGGGTCAGGCAGGGTTGCCCGCTCAGCCCTCTGCTTTACGCTTTCGCCATAGATCCTCTGATCAAGAGGTTTGATGGCAGCGTGCTGCGGGGGGTACCTGTCTCTCCGGGAGTTTCCTTGAAGGTAGCTGCCTATGCGGATGACATTACTCTGGTAGTCTCAAGCTCCGACGAGGCGGTCGAGGTGGCCGAACTGGTACAAGAGTATTCTGAGGCTTCAGGTTCCCTCATCAACAGGAACAAATGTGAAGCTTTCTGGATGGGAAAAGAAGGCGAGCCTGCCTTTAACCTCCCGGGAATCTTCCCTGAGCCTTCCCCCAAAATTAAGATCTTAGGGATCACTTTTGGCCAAGGCGATTTCGCTGAGACAAATTGGGTGTCTAGGTTGGAACTTGCATCTTCCAGGGTGGATCAGTGGAAGGGGAGACCATACACTCTTAGTGAAAGGGTTTCATTGATCAAGACTTACCTGGTCCCGCTTTTTCTGTATGTAAGTACTGTGTGCCTTTTGCCAGAGAAGTACTATGCAAGAATCAATAGTTTGTTTTTCCTGCTTTTATGGGGAAACAAACTGAACCTAATCAAAAGGACTGTCGCCTACCGGCAAAGGAAGGAGGGAGGGTTGGGCATGCTCAACCCTGTCGTGTTCTTTGTGAACATGTTTGTTAAATACAACTTTGCAAACCTCCTCGAAGAGAAGCCTCCTTTGTGGGTAGAGATTTTTAAGAGCTGGGTCACTCCATTTCTTGGGTCTTGGATGAAGGGCGGCTTGGTAAAGAGTCTGCGGAATCATCGAGGTCCTCTCCCCTCCTATGTGGCAGGAGCCCTGAAAGCCATGAGGAAGTGGCAAGTGGGAATGGAAGAAATTAGATCCTCACCTAGGAGGGACATCGACCAGAGGGTCTTGTCTTCCTATTTCCATGAGCCGCTGGTCTTAAAAGACTGCCCAAGCAATATATTGAGTATAGGGCTCTCTTTAGTGGTGTCCCCCAGGGTTCCCCCGAAGTTTAGGGATATTGCTTGGCGTTCCTTCCATGGAAAACTCTATGTAAGAGGCAATGTGATAAGTAGGCGCCGCAATGACCGAATGTGTCCCCGGGAGAGCTGCAGTGGTCTTGAGGAAACAATGGACCACTTCCTGCTTAATTGTCCTTTTAACATAGAAGTTTACAAAAGGGTGTCCAGAAAGTTGGTTATCCCCTGCCTCTCAGGTATGTCATACCAGGGGTGGGCTTATGGGGTGTCTCAAAGGCATGCAAGTATTGAGTTAAGCACCTTATTTCTAGTTAGCACAATAGTCAAATTCTACACGTGGAGTGCACGGTGCCAAATTTCAATTAGGCATAAAGTCCTTTCCTGTGAGGTGGTGGTTTCCAACATCCTGAGGGAACTGTTTAAGGTGAAGGCTCTGGAGAAACAGAGGATGAGTGAAGGGAGATGGTCAACTCTGTGGAGAGGCCTGTACCTTGAGCCCCCTTGAGGGGTCCTGATGTTTCTTGGTGGTGGTTTTTCCTGTCTTATCACTTGCCCTTTTTTTGCCCTAGGCCCTTTGTGTTTTTTTTGTCTGGGCTCATGCATTCCAGGGTGAGTAGTTTACACTTTGCCCTCTCAAGTGTCTAAGTGCATTAGAATGTAGAATGTATCCTTAGTAGGTTTCTACGGAAGCCAAACGATTCTTGTTTTGATGTTTCTTTTCGTGTTAGGTTTAATATGTTATAATGTTAGTTTTAATATGTTATAATGTTAGTTTTAATATGTTGTAATGTTAGGTTTAATATTTTGTTTCCTTGTTGTCTCGTTGTATGGATGTTGGAATAAATGTGGTTTATAAACTTGAACAAGTCAAACTTATGTTTTCCTTTTTTCTGCTGTAAGATATTTTAAGTTATTTGCGTGATAGTGCGAACGGTTGTCTATCCCCTCATCATCTATCTGTGTAGGTAGGTGACAGGGTTAGTTATATTAGAGTGTAGGTAGGCGGGCTCGGTTTTATTTTGTTTCTTTTTTCTCTGATGTAAGAGTTGAATTTACTTTATATCTCATTGGAGATCGATTTTAGTTACTTTTTAAGAAAGATCTGAAATAAGATTGTTTTTATATTTGTTGTCTGCTGTAAGACTTTTTATTTCCTTTGGACTGGACTTTCTTCTCGGAAAGAGACTTTTTATTTTTATGCCCAAAAGCCAATATGCTATGTATTGTATTGTTTGTTTCAAGTTTATTGTTTATGCATATTTGTAGCCTGTTAATAAACTTCAATATATATAAAGACATACGTCCATCTAGTCTAACCTTTATACCCTACCCATAATGTCTGTATAACAGTTACATAATAACATAGTATTGGAGGTTGTATAAAGACATAAGTCCATCTAGTCCAACCTTTATACCCTACCCATAATGTCTGTATAACAGTTACATAGTAACATAGTTTGGAGGTTGTATAAGACATACGTCCATCTAGTCCATCTTATACCCTACCCATATGTCTGTATACAGTTACATAGTACATTATTGGAGGTTGTAATAAAACATACGTCATCTAGTCAACCTTTATCCCTACCCATAATGTCTGTATAACAGTTACATAATACATAGTTTGGAGGTTGTATAAAGACTACGTCCATCTAGTCTAACCTTTATACCCTACCCATAATGTCTGTATACAGTTACATAATACATAGTATTGGAGGTTGTATAAAGACTACGTCCATCTAGTCAACCTTTATACCCTACCCTAATGTCTGTAACTTCTCAGTACATACATAGTATTGGAGGTTTTTAAAGACATACGTCCATCTAGTCCAACCTTTATACCCTACCCATAATGTCTGTATACAGTTACATAGTAACATAGTATTGAGTTGTATAAAGACATACGTCCACTAGTCCAACCTTTATACCCTACCCTAATGTCTGTATAACAGTTACATAGTAACATAGTATTGGAGGTTGATAAGACATACTACATCTAGTCAACCTTTTACCCACCCATAATGTCTGTATAACAGTTACATAGTAACATAGTATGGGAGGTTGTATAAAGACATATCATCTATCTAGTCAACCTTTATACCCTACCATAATGTTTATAACAGTTACATATAACATAGTATTGGAGGTGTATAAAGACATACGTCCATCTAGTCCAACCTTTATACCCTACCCATAATGTCTGTATAACAGTTACATAGTAACATAGTATTGGAGGTTGTATAAAGACTACGTCATCTAGTCAACCTTTATACCCTACCCATAATGCCTATAACAGTTACTAATAACATATATTGGAGGTTGTATAAAGACATACGTCCATCTAGTCCAACCTTTATACCCTACCCATAATGTCTGTTCTACAGTTACATGTAACATAGTATTGGAGGTTGTAAAGACATACTTCCATCTAGTCCAACCTTTATACCTACCCATAATGTCTGTAAAACAGTTACTAGTAACATAGTATGGAGGTTTGTATAAGCCATACATCCATCTAGTCCAACCTTTAATCCTACCCATAATGTCTTTCTAACAGTTACATAGTAACATAGTATTGGAGGTTGTATAAAAGACATACTCCATCTAGTCCAACCTTTATACCCTACCCATAATGTCTGTATAACAGTTACATAGTACATAGTATTGGAGGTTGTAATAAGACATACATCCATCTAGTCCAACCTTTATACCCTACCCTTAATCAATTAACCAGGCCCAGTGCAATAAATAAGTCCCCACCATAAACTGCTTTAACAGAGAGGTACACGGCAGGTCCATTCATTGCATTTCTTCTCCCTACATTAGGAGGTGACAGTGTAACCAGTTGGGAGATTAGTTACTTTTGATTAATTTTTGAACCCTTGGCAAGTTCACCCTTAACAGTTGTTACATTTTAACTCTGCTGATTCTTGGCTGGCTGGCCAGATTTAGGAGATACGTTAAAAAGACAAAATATCAAAAAAAATCACCCCCATTACATGTCCAACTTCCAGCAGCTGAAATCACTTACTCACATTTACAGCCATGCTGCCCTCTCTGCCCACACAGCAAAGATGATGCTTAAAGCCTGCCTCCTAGACGGCCCAGGGCCATAATTAACATAACACTTGTCATTGGCTGGTGGAATGTCTTGCAACCTCTCTCCTCCTCCTCTGACAGTTAAACAAACTTGAAATGCCCTGTTGCTAGGATACAGCCTACATAAACAAGCTGATCAAGGGTGGGTGGAGGAGTGTTTTTTCTCGCATGCTAATTTGAATGACAGTTAGAGGCAGACAAAATTGTTTACACCCCCTTCACAGCATGGCTAATTGAAGGCAGAGAGAGGCTCGAAATCAGGAAAAATGTATAGGGAGGGCTGCATACCTTTACTCTTTTTAAAGCAATTATAAAAAAAAAAGCATTGAGGCAATACAGTTATCCTTTAAGAGCTAAGCAATTCATGTTTTAGTAAAAACCAAGGACTACAGACATGGCACCCATATCGATCCTGATGCCCCAGGCAATGGCCTAGTTGGCCTTATGTGAATCTGGCCGGCTTATCAAATGTTTTATCAAATCAGAGTATCTTGATCTATATTGATACAAACAACCAACAGTAAATTAGCAAAAGTATTGTTTGATTGTCTTATCAACAAAGAACCATATCGTACATTTTACGCCTGCTGCAGTGATATTTTTCTGTCCATCATACATTTTTCCTCCACTTCTATCGAACCATGGCACTCTAGATAGTTAGAGTCTACAACTCCCAGCATGCCTTGGTTGCAGAATACTGGTAGTTGTAGTTTCCAAACATAACAGGGAGATTCAATTAAAGATCTTTTCATTAAAATAGTTCTAATTTTGACCAAACTAATCATGTCTTATTTAACATTTGAAAGCTAACATCTGATTGGTCGGGGCAAAATGAGCACTATTTTTAACAAAAATACTTTTATTGATTCTCCCTGCAAGAGTGCCAAGATTTGACACTAAATTTAAATATGATTGCCTGATTTTATAATGCACAATCCAGTTCTTTACATCACTACTCTCGTAAGCTATCTTTTGAGAAGAGTCCATTTTAAATAGAAAAAAAAGTTTGAGGCCAAAAAAAAATAATGTGTGTCTAGCACCCCCTAGAGATTTTTTGGAGCAAGTACAGGATTGACTCAATGAAAATCATGATACAATAAATCGTCTTGATTTTGTGGGCAATGCCTATTCTATAGCATGAGACTGCGAGATAACCTTCTGTTTATAAGAAGCCTCTGCTCTAATAAAACACTTGTCAGAGAAATAATCAGTGCAAGATCAATAAATCAACCTCACTTTATAATTATGCATACAAAAAAAAAATTTATAATATTTCTGGTTTATATTCTGGTGTTTTGCTTATACATTGCGGCATATACTTAAATTGTGTGTGTGTGCTTATACATGTTTGTCAGTATCTGCTATGATTGATATTGTTTTATCCATGTGTAAATAATATTATAAGTGGCAAATGCTACAATCTGTAACCAATCAAAACTTTAGAACATTTGTAGGGTTAGAGCCAATAGCCAATAAGATCACTAAAATGCTGAGCCTTAAAAACAGCACAAATTACTTACAACTGATGTCAATAGAAAACAGGTAAGCAAAGTTACTTAAACTGTTACTAGAAATTAAGGGGAAGTTCAGTGCAAATACATGTACTTTTCAGAAAAAAGAGCAGTATTTTTCCATCCCAATGACCTTAATCTGCCAAATCAGCATTGGTCTGTGTATAAATAAATGCAACCGAAATACTGACTTCCTATTTGCAGGACCCCTAGTAGAGACCGTTTTGGTATTGCCCTTGACCCAGCACCTGGGTTGATTCAGTTGCTCAGTAGAGATCTGAGGCATCTTTGACCCATCCAACAGCCAATCAGTAGAAATTACTGTTAGGAACATTCCAAGGATGTGATGCATCCTGGGAAGAAGAAGGACCGTTAGAACCTGAAAGTCAGCTCACTTGTATTTCACAAATACCCTAATCAGAGCTGTTTTTTAGGCATAGGCCACCTAGGCAAAGTGCTATGGCACCTATGTTAAACCAGGTCAGCTTTTCTTGCTGTGTTAGAATTGCTCTCCTTGTTCTGCTATAATTTTGTAACATGGTATGAGTAGGAGCCTGAACTCAGCTCCCTCTACAGGGGCGTGTTTAGGGGGGATTCCTGGTGCCTGGAATCCCCCTTTCTGCCTGCTCAATGCAGTCTGCTGTTCTACTTCTTGTGGTGCCCATAGACTGTTTACATTGACTGTTACATTGATAATTGAGCTGTGAGTAAGAAGCAGCATTTGTATGTTTCAAATTGTATCCAGTCTGCCCTGTGATTGACAGCAGCATAGAGACTGTATCAACATTAACCCTGCAGCTGCCTGTTAAGGTGATTACTGAGACTGGTTTATATTCATACTTACTGTACCACTACTACACTGTGATGGAGCTTAGTGAGCAGAATAAGGAATGGAGCTGTGATGGAGCTTAGTGAGCATTAATAAATGCTGGAGGTGGATGTATAGATGATTGTCAACATTGCATTAATATATTATATATATATATATATTATATATATATATACATACACAGGAATGATTGTTCCATATATTCTTTACAAAGAATGATTGTTTATTTTGGTCCTATGTTATCGGCTTCTACTGCAAATTGTCAGATCCACTGTCAGTGTCAAGCTCTGACTAAAAGACACTAATGGTAAAGTGGTACAAATGTGGATTTTATCAGTAAAACAGAATGTTTGGCTGGATACACACTGACAAATTTTTCAGTCCTGAACTTTTACCGCTATATAGTGGTCAGCTACAGCAAATTGTCTCCTTTTCCAGAAACAGTTGATTGGGGTGAAGTATTGACACATAGGTTTGCTGTAATAGGCTGTAATACTGAAGCTAAGCACCATAATATTTACTAATAGTCATGTGACAAAGTTGATATAGCTAAACACCAAACATGAAATAAGCTAGGACCAGTATATACATAGGGAATTTACTCTTCTTCTGTTTTATGATAAATCACGGTCTTTGTGTGTTAATCATCTACAAACATATAGATTAATGTAAAACAATTCTGTGCTGTTAATTTACGGCACCAATTAGATGTAAGCGACCTGTTTAAAAACCTTGATGACAGTGGAATTTGGGATGGTGGTTGGAAGTGCAGCGTTAAACTGAACACAGTCCGTGACGTTACCCAGCACATCCCGAATTCTGCCTTTATCGGCAGGGATAGGATACAATGCTTCTACCCGGGCCAGCCGCGTCAGTGCTGGAAGTGCGGTTCGTTTCGTCATCTTTCAATGTATTGTGACAAACTGAAGTGTGCCCTTGTATTAAAATAAAATTGAGAAGCGAACACGGAGGAATGGCAATGTGAGTGGGTAAAAGGAAACGGACAGAAGTAACAGTACATAGTAACATAGTATTGAGTGTGTATAAGACATACGTCCATCTAGTCCAACCTTTATACCCTACCCATAATGTCTGTATAACTTTACATGATAACATAGTATTGGAGTTGTATAAGACATACGTTCCATCTAGTCCAACCTTTATACCACACCATAATGTCTGTATAACAGTTACATAGTAACATAGTATGGAGGTTGTTAAAGACAACATCCATCTAGTCAAATACCCTACCCATAATGTCTGTATAAGTTACCTAGTAACATTGTATTGGAGGTTGTATAAAGACATAAGTCCACCTAGTCCAACCTTTATACCCTACCCATAATGTCTGAATAACAGTTACCTAGTAACATTGTATTGGAGGTTGTATAAAGACATACGTCCATCTAGTCCAACCTTTATACCCTAACCATAATGTCTGAATAACAGTTACATAGTAACATAGTATTGGAGGTTGTATAGAGACATACGTCCATCTAGACCAACCTTTATATCCTACCCATAATGTCTGTCTAACAGTTATATAGTAACATAGTATTGGAGGTTGTATAAAGACATACGTCCATCTAGTCCAACCTTTATACCCTACCCATAATGTCTGTATAAAAGTTACATAGTAACATAGCATTGGAGGTGGAAGGTTGTGTTATTGTGTGCTCCTGAGCTCCAACAAGTGCTTACTTGAATATCCGTTTTTGGTTCACTGTTCTGGGCCTACTATGGCCTCCAAGAGCCCTGGTCCGGAGCCTGGGCCTTCTGCTGCTAATCCTGGGCCAAAAAAACACCTTGAGCCTGGGGATCCTGGATTTGCGGAGGCCCTGGCAAACGGCCTAAAGAGATATGTTGCTATAAAAGAAGAATTAAAAAAAGATCTTTGTGCTGGGGATGTTTCTACATCCAATCCCAAGACTAAAGCTATCATTTCTGCCATGGAAAAGAGATTTGAGCTGCTTACCAAGGAGGAACAGGCCTTGGGAGATGAAATTGGTCCTATGCGGGAGGCTTATACCCTGAGGGATCGTTTCCAGGCAGAGAAGGAGAGCAAATGCAGGGGGAATACAGCTAAGGCCCAGCCATGCTGTTCATTTCAGGTCTCCCCAGTGTCGGTGCAGGCAGGGGTGGAGGTGCCTGGGGCCTCTGAAGGGAGGTCTCGGTCACCAGTTTCCCCATCAGTAACACCTGGACAAAAAGACAAGGAGAAAGAAATGGACTGGGCTGTGGAAGATCCTAAATCCCCCGGTTTGCTGAAAGAAATAAAATGTCTGGAATCTCCCATAAAAGAGCAGGAACTGGAATTCTCCATGGATGAGAATCTGGCAAAGAGGAGGAAAATAGGGGAAAAGCACAAGAAAGGAAAGAAAGTTGTGGTTTCCAAATTTGTTTTCCAACCATGCAGTGCAAACCCCTTTAATTCCACTAACACCAAGTGCCTGGAGTCTACCACACCAAACATGGCTGGAACATGTGGTTCGGCGGCCATCTTGGATCCTGTTAGTGCCAGTGACATCACACCTGCAGCTACCAGTGCTCCATGCTCCTCCCTGACTGCCAAACCTGCCCAGAAAGGAGAAGAGTCTGTCAGTGCGGCTGGTAAGGAAAGTGCAGATAAAGTTCCCTTATGTAAAGAGGCAATCTTTAAGTTTCAGGGCAGTGAGAGGAAAGTACCTGCAGCGGCCATTTTGGATCCAAAGGCTGTGTCAGCTGGTTCTGGTGTTCCAGAGGCTGTGGTTCAGGAAGGAGATGGATCTCGCAGTGGACCAATCAGCACAGATCCTGCTATTAGCACTGCACCTGAGGAAGCTAAGGAGAAGAGAGGGTCAGGGAAGCAGGAAGTTATTTCAGCTGGTCCCAAGCAAGTCCCGGCGGCCATCTTGGTAGAGGAAGAGATCAGCAAAGACGTTTGCCTTACAGTTAAAGTCCCCAAGCAAGTTTCTATTGGGAAGAAGGCGGTGGCAAGTTTAGGGGAATCTAAAATCTTGGTTCCTAAGCTGGAGATGGCGGAGGCTCTGGGTGATCGATCCCCCCCAGCATCCGGAGAGATGGCGGCAGAGCCTGAGGCCAGCGGGATGGAGGGTCCACCAATAGGTGGTAAGTGTGATCACCCGGTCCCTGCTGGCCCAGCACCTGTTTCCCTTTCCCCTGCTCCTGCTGTGTCTGTCTCCCAATCTCCCTCTGTGTCAGCCCCAGTGTCTGTGTCCAAGGCTCCCCCTGTCCAGTCTGTGTCTGTCCCCCCTGTAAGATCTGCTGGATCATCTGGTCCCAGTTGCACTAAGGTTCAATCTGTTTCCGCTAAGCAGCCTCCAGTTTCATCTGCAGGGACCAAACCTACATCGTATGCGTCCGCTGCCAGAGCCACTCATTCTGCTACACGGAGGACTGTTCCTGCTAACGCACAAACATCTGTGTATGGTAACATGTACAGTGGCGGTGGGGGTAGGAGGAATGTGGTGAACTTGAAGTGGGTGGGGGAGGGCCCTTCTCCGGATAGGCAGCAGGTGATTGACAGACTCCTCCGGGTTGGGTTTGAGGCAGTGGACATCTTTGCCTTTATTTCTGGGCCCAGTCCGGGGGAGTTTGTCATCAGCTTTGTGTCCCCCCAAGGTCTGGATGAGTTTTGGAAAAAGTATGACAGGGATCCTGCTTGGTGGATTGGCTTTCGGGTGGTGGCGGTTTCCCGGCCGGGTGTCGTGAGAGTGACCATAAAGGTCTTTAATGAGAGCATTCCGCCCTCAGACCTCCGCACCTGGCTTGGGAGATACGGCTCCGTCCAAAGCGACCTGTTTAAAAACCTTGATGACAGTGGAATTTGGGATGGTGGTTGGAAGTGCAGCGTTAAACTGAACACAGTCCGTAACGTTACCCAGCACATCCCGAATTCTGCCTTTATCGGCAGGGATAGGATACAATGCTTCTACCCGGGCCAGCCGCGTCAGTGCTGGAAGTGCGGGTCGTTTCGTCATCTTTCAATGTATTGTGACAAACTGAAGTGTGCCCTATGCCTTGAGCTGGGGCACAATGCGAAAGACTGCCCTAACAGTGTCTGTTGCAACCTCTGCGGTGAGATGGGGCACACTTACACCTCTTGCCCCGTCTCTTGGCAGCAAGTTGCGCAAGAGTTTGCAGAGGAGATGGTAGTCTCCGAGGAAGTGAGCTCTGAGGTTGTAGCAGTTGCTGGGGAAGCAGTGGACGCTGGAGAAGTGTCCCTTTCGCATTGCTCTGGGGCCAAAGAGAGTACCACCATGCCTGCGGAGCCTGTCACTGTGACTCCACAGGAAGCTCCCAGAGCAGAGATGACCAAAAATATATCAGGGTCACCCAAACCCAAGCTCATTTCTGGACCTATTTATAAGCCCGAAGCCAGGGTTACCAGATCCAAGTCAAGGGGGGCTCTTGCCCAAATATCTCACCCAGTTGGTAACTCTGCTTCCAAAGTCCGAAGGTCCTCCACTGTCGAGAAGGGGGGATGGAGTTTGGTGGGAAGTGGGAGGAGCAAGAGGAACAAGCCCATTCCCAAATTGTCTATTCCGCTTAAAAATCCTTACTCTGTGTTAGGAGAGGACAGTCTGGAGGAAGAAATAGCGAGGCTAGAGAGAGAATTAGCTAGAGAAACCTCTTCTTCCAGTGATTTAATTTTTATAGACAATCAGGAGGCTGAGCGGTTGCCATCCGGCCTCTCAGCTAAGAGGGAAGGGTCTGATGATGAGGGTAGGAGGGTAAAGAAGGGTAAATGAAAACCCCCCATAACTTCATTCACCTTGTAAATGGCTGTGCCCCCTCCAATAAGATGTGCAACAATTAATGTTGCCTCCCATCAAGTCTGTAAGTGCACGTAGCATGGCGTTATTTTTTCTCTCCCGAGTTGAGGCAGACATTTTCTTTTTGCAGGAGACCCGGCTCACCACCTTGGCTGAGATCCATCGCGCCAAGGGGGACTGGTCCTGTGGACCGTCCTTTTGGTCTCTTGCTGCCGAGCCTTACAGTGGAGTGGCTGTTCTTTTTAAAACAGATATGGTAACAGTCAAACGGGTGATTGAAATCGAGATGGGACGCTGCATGCTTATGGATGTTCTGGTGAACAGTTCGCCTCTGCGGCTAATAAATTTTTATGGCCCTCAGACGAAGGCCGAGAGGAAGGAATTGTTTACCAGAATAAAGCCCTTTCTTTTTACAGCCCAGCCTGTAGTGTTTGGTGGGGATTTTAACACCATCGCTAGGCCAATGGACAGGAGAGGCCAGGCTGGCAGGTTGGGGTACGACAGCGTATTTTTGAATGGCTTAGTTAGAGAGGCAGGTCTGGTAGATGTGCACATTCGCCAATCTCCAGGCCTCACGGGTTACACTTTTCATAGAGGTAGTAGTAGTAGTAGGATAGATAGGTTTTTTGTTAAAAAGGACTCTATTACTTCTCCTCTTGAGGTGAAGGCAGTAGAGTTCTCAGATCACTGTTTGGTGGTCATGTCCTTGAATATTCCAGAGGCCCCCTCGAGAGGTAAGGGTTTCTGGCACCTCAATTCGACCATCCTTGACGAGGAATGTACTAAACAGTCTTTTTTGGCCTTCTTTCAGGATCAGGAGTCCCTGAAGGATGTCTGCCGCAGTAGGACGGAATGGTGGGAGATCACCAAAAAGAGGACCGCACGACTCTTTCGAGGCCTAGCGATTGATAAGGTACAGAGTAAATATCATGCCTATCTAAAACTTAAGAGGAAGTTGGATAGGCTGGTGTCTGATTGTGGTGACTTTGGGGAGATCACCAGGGTAAAGTCTCAGATGAGGAGGTTCCAGTATGACCGGCTGGCCTCCCTGAACTTTGAGAGGAATTATGGGTCACACCATTCTCCCGATCCCTATCAGAGTTGCAGGGACTCCATCGCTCGCAAATCGATTAGCGGTTTGCGGGGGAGTGATGGGACCCTGGAGACATCTCCAGCAGGTATCCTGTCGGTTGTTAAGAGCTTTTATGCTGACCTCTTGTCTGAGAAAGAGCTCAGCCAGGCCGGCATATCCAACTTTTTGGAGCAGACTCCTGTTCAGACAAGATCTGATATTCCTTGGGATTCTTTGACAGGGGATATCACTGTGGAGGAGGTGGGGGCAGCCATAGAAGGCCTTGCTGTTAAGAAATCCCCTGGGCCCGATGGGCTCACGGCGGAGTTCTACAAGGCCTTTTGTGATGTCCTGGCCCCTAGTCTTGTGGAGGTTTTTTCGGACTCCCTTTCTGAGGGTCTCCTTCCACCCTCCATGAGGCGTTCTGCTTTGATTCTGCTGTCAAAAGGGTTAGATTCTTCCTATATTGAGAACTGGCGCCCCATCGCTTTACTCAATACGGATAGGAAAATCTTGGCAAAAGTATTGTTCAATCGCCTCTTTGAGGTAGCACACCTGGTGCTTTCTCCCTCGCAGCACTGCACGGTTAAGGGTAGATCCACCTTTTCCGCAGTATTGGGGGTCCGGGAGGCCCTAATGCGTTGCAGGTCTTGTGAGTGGGGAAAATACCTTTTGTCACTGGACCAGTCTAAGGCCTTTGATAGAGTGAATCACAAGTATCTCTGGAGTGTCCTTGGAAGATACGGTGTTCCTGAGGGTTTCATCAATTGGCTCATGGTTTTGTATGAAGGCGCTGAAAGCATTCCCTTTGTGAATGGCTGGTTGGGGGAACCTTTTAGGGTCTCTTCTGGGGTCAGGCAGGGTTGCCCGCTCAGCCCTCTGCTTTACGCTTTCGCCATAGATCCTCTGATCAAGAGGTTTGATGGCAGCGTGCTGCGGGGGGTACCTGTCTCTCCGGGAGTTTCCTTGAAGGTTGCTGCCTATGCGGATGACATTACTCTGGTAGTCTCAAGCTCCGACGAGGCGGTCGAGGTGGCCGAACTGGTACAAGAGTATTCTGAGGCTTCAGGTTCCCTCATCAACAGGAACAAATGTGAAGCTTTCTGGATGGGAAAAGAAGGCGAGCCTGCCTTTAACCTCCCGGGAATCTTCCCTGAGCCTTCCCCCAAAATTAAGATCTTAGGGATCACTTTTGGCCAAGGCGATTTCGCTGAGACAAATTGGGTGTCTAGGTTGGAAATTGCATCTTCCAGGGTGGATCAGTGGAAGGGGAGACCATACACTCTTAGTGAAAGGGTTTCATTGATCAAGACTTACCTGGTCCCGCTTTTTCTGTATGTAAGTACTGTGTGCCTTTTGCCAGAGAAGTACTATGCAAGAATCAATAGTTTGTTTTTCCTGCTTTTATGGGGAAACAAACTGAACCTAATCAAAAGGACTGTCGCCTACCGGCAAAGGAAGGAGGGAGGGTTGGGCATGCTCAACCCTGTCGTGTTCTTTGTGAACATGTTTGTTAAATACAACTTTGCAAACCTCCTCGAAGAGAAGCCTCCTTTGTGGGTAGAGATTTTTAAGAGCTGGGTCACTCCATTTCTTGGGTCTTGGATGAAGGGCGGCTTGGTAAAGAGTCTGCGGAATCATCGAGGTCCTCTCCCCTCCTATGTGGCAGGAGCCCTGAAAGCCATGAGGAAGTGGCAAGTGGGAATGGAAGAAATTAGATCCTCACCTAGGAGGGACATCGACCAGAGGGTCTTGTCTTCCTATTTCCATGAGCCGCTGGTCTTAAAAGACTGCCCAAGCAATATATTGAGTATAGGGCTCTCTTTAGTGGTGTCCCCCAGGGTTCCCCCGAAGTTTAGGGATATTGCTTGGCGTTCCTTCCATGGAAAACTCTATGTAAGAGGCAATGTGATAAGTAGGCGCCGCAATGACCGAATGTGTCCCCGGGAGAGCTGCAGTGGTCTTGAGGAAACAATGGACCACTTCCTGCTTAATTGTCCTTTTAACATAGAAGTTTACAAAAGGGTGTCCAGAAAGTTGGTTATCCCCTGCCTCTCAGGTATGTCATACCAGGGGTGGGCTTATGGGGTGTCTCAAAGGCATGCAAGTATTGAGTTAAGCACCTTATTTCTAGTTAGCACAATAGTAAAATTCTACACATGGAGTGCACGGTGCCAAATTTCAATTAGGCATAAAGTCCTTTCCTGTGAGGTGGTGGTTTCCAACATCCTGAGGGAACTGTTTAAGGTGAAGGCTCTGGAGAAACAGAGGATGAGTGAAGGGAGATGGTCAACTCTGTGGAGAGGCCTGTACCTTGAGCCCCCTTGAGGGGTCCTGATGTTTCTTGGTGGTGGTTTTTCCTGTCTTATCACTTGCCCTTTTTTTGCCCTAGGCCCTTTGTGTTTTTATGTCTGGGCTCATGCATTCCAGGGTGAGTAGTTTACACTTTGCCCTCTCAAGTGTCTAAGTGCATTAGAATGTAGAATGTATCCTTAGTAGGTTTCTACGGAAGCCAAACGATTCTTGTTTTGATGTTTCTTTTCGTGTTAGGTTTAATATGTTATAATGTTAGTTTTAATATGTTATAATGTTAGTTTTAATATGTTGTAATGTTAGGTTTAATATTTTGTTTCCTTGTTGTCTCGTTGTATGGATGTTGGAATAAATGTGGTTTATAAACTTGAACAAGTCAAACTTATGTTTTCCTTTTTTCTGCTGTAAGATATTTTAAGTTATTTGCGTGATAGTGTGAACGGTTGTCTATCCCCTCATCATCTATCTGTGTAGGTAGGTGACAGGGTTAGTTATATTAGAGTGTAGGTAGGCGGGCTCGGTTTTATTTTGTTTCTTTTTCTCTGATGTAAGAGTTGAATTTACTTTATATCTCATTGGAGATCGATTTTAGTTACTTTTTAAGAAAGATCTGAAATAAGATTGTTTTTATATTTGTTGTCTGCTGTAAGACTTTTTATTTCCTTTGGACTGGACTTTCTTCTCGGAAAGAGACTTTTTATTTTTATGCCCAAAAGCCAATATGCTATGTATTGTATTGTTTGTTTCAAGTTTATTGTTTATGCATATTTGTAGCCTGTTAATAAACTTCAATATATATAAATCCATCTAGTCCAACCTTTATATCCTACCCATAATGTCTGTCTAACAGTTACATAGTAACATAGTATTGTCTAACAGTTATATAGTAACATAGTATTGGAGGTTGTATAAAGACATACGTCCATCTAGTCCAACCTTTATACCCTACCCATAATGTCTGTATAAAAGTTACATAGTAACATAGTATTGGAGGTTGTATACATCCATCTAGTCCAACCTTTATATCCTACCCATAATGTCTGTCTAACAGTTACATAGTAACATAGTATTGGAGGTTGTATAAAGACATACGTCCATCTAGTCCAACCTTTATATCCTACCCATAATGTCTGTATGACAGTTACATAGTAACATAGTATTGGAGGTTGTATAGAGACATACGTCCACCTAGTCCAACCTTTATACCCTACCCATAATGTCTGTATAACAGTTACATAGTAACATTGTATTGGAGGTTGTATAAAGACATACGTCCATCTAGTCCAACCTTTATACCCTACCCATAATGTCTGTATAACAGTTACCTAGTAACATTGTATTGGAGGTTGTATAAAGACATACGTCATCTAGTCCAACCTTTATACCCTACCCAAAATGTCTGTCTAACAGTTACATAGTAACATAGTATTGGAGGTTGTATAAAGACGTACGTCCATCTAGTCTAACCTTTATACCCTACCCATAATGTCTGTATAACAGTTACATAATAACATAGTATTGGAGGTTGTATAAAGACGTACGTCCATCTAGTCCAACCTTTATACCCTACCCATAATGTCTGTATAACAGTTACATAATAACATAGTATTGGAGGTTGTATAAAGACATACGTCCATCTAGTCCAACCTTTATACCCTACCCATAATGTCTGTATAACAGTTACATAGTAACATAGTATTGAAAGTTGTATAAAGACATACGTCCAACTAGTCCAACCTTTATACCCTACCCATAATGTCTGTATAACAGTTACATAGTAACATAGTATTGGAGATTGCATACAGACATACATACATCTAGTCTAACCTTTGTACCCAACCCATAATGTCTGTATAACAGTTACATAGTAACATAGTATTGGAGGTTGTATAAAGACATACATCTATCTAGTCTAACCTTTATACCCTACCTATAATGTCTGTATAACAGTTACATAATAACATAGTATTGGAGGTTGTATAAAGACATACGTCCATCTTAGTCCAACCTTTATACCCTACCCATAATGTCTGTATAACAGTTACATAGTAACATAGTATTGGAGGTTGTATAAAGACATACGTCTATCTAGTCTAACCTTTATACCCTACCCATAATGCCTATCTAACAGTTACATAATAACAATATTGGAGGTTGTATAAAGACATACGTCCATCTAGTCCAACCTTTATACCCTACCCATAATGTCTTTCTAACAGTTACATAGTAACATAGTATTGGAGGTTGTGTAAAGACATACTTCCATCTAGTCCAACCTTTATAACCTACCCATAATGTCTGTATAACAGTTACATAGTAACATAGTATTGGAGGTTGTATAAAGACATACATCCATCTAGTCCAACCTTTATATCCTACCCATAATGTCTTTCTAACAGTTACATAGTAACATAGTATTGGAGGTTGTATAAAGACATACCTCCATCTAGTCCAACCTTTATACCCTACCCATAATGTCTGTATAACAGTTACATAGTAACATAGTATTGGAGGTTGTATAAAGACATACATCCATCTAGTCCAACATTTATACCCTACCCTTAATCAATTAACCAGGCCCAGTGCAATAAATAAGTCCCCACCATAAACTGCTTTAACAGAGAGGTACACGGCAGGTCCATTCATTGCATTTCTTCTCCCTACATTAGGAGGTGACAGTGTAACCAGTTGGGAGATTAGTTACTTTTGATTAATTTTTGAACCCTTGGCAAGTTCAGCCTTTAACAGTTGTTACATTTTAACTCTGCTGATTCTTGGCTGGCTGGCCAGATTTAGGAGATACGTTTAAAGGACAACAATATCAAAAAAAATCACCCCCATTACATGTCCACACTTCCAGCAGCTGAAATCACTTACTCACATTTA
Source organism: Hymenochirus boettgeri (assembly GCA_019447015.1). NCBI lineage: Eukaryota > Metazoa > Chordata > Amphibia > Anura > Pipidae > Hymenochirus > Hymenochirus boettgeri. The sequence goes on along the minus strand of CM033475.1, from coordinate 29,382,002 downwards.
CAGCCATGCTGCCCTCTCTGCCCACACAGCAAAGATGAGTGCTTAAAGCCTGCCTCCTAGACGGCCCAGGGCCATAATTAACATAACACTTGTCATTGGCTGGTGGGAATGTCTTGCAACCTCTCTCCTCCTCCTCTGACAGTTAAACAAACTTGAAATGCCCTGTTGCTAGGATACAGCCTACATAAACAAGCTGATCAAGGGTGGGTGGAGGAGTGTTTTCTCGCATGCTAGATTTGAATGACAGTTAGAGGCAGACAAAATTGTTACACCCCCTTCACAGCATGGCTAATTGAAGGCAGAGAGAGGCTCGAAATCAGGAAAAAATGTATAGGGAGGGCTGCATACCTTTACTCTTTTTAAAGCAATTATAAAAAAAAAAGCATTGAGGCAATACAGTTATCCTTTAAGAGCTAAGCAATTCATGTTTTAGTAAAAACCAAGGACTACAGACATGGCACCCATATCGATCCTGATGCCCAAGGCAATGGCCTAGTTGGCCTTATGTGAAATCTGGCCCTGGGCTTATCAAATGTTTTATCAAATCAGAGTATCTTGATCTATATTGATACAAACAACCAACAGTAAAATTAGCAAAAGTATTGTTTGATTGTCTTATCAACAAAGAACCATATCGTACATTTTACGCCTGCTGCAGTGATATTTTTCTGTCCATCATACATTTTTCCTCCACTTCTATCGAACCATGGCACTCTAGATAGTTAGAGTCTACAACTCCCAGCATGCCTTGGTTGCAGAATACTGGTAGTTGTAGTTTCCAAACATAAACAGGGAGATTCAATTAAAGATCTTTTCATTAAAAATAGTTCTAATTTTGACCAAACTAATCATGTCTTATTTAACATTTGAAAGCTAACATCTGATTGGTCGGGGCAAAATGAGCACTATTTTTAACAAAAATAACTTTTATTGATTCTCCCTGCAAGAGTGCCAAGATTTGACACATAAATTTAAAATATAAGATTGCCTGATTTTATAATGCACAAATCCAGTTCTTTACATCACTACTCTCGTAAGCTATCATTTTGAGAAGAGTCCATTTTAAATAGAAAAAAAAGTTTGAGGCCAAAAAAAATAATGTGTGTCTAGCACCCCCTAGAGATTTTTTGGAGCAAGTACAGGATTGACTCAATGAAAATCATGATACAATAAATCGTCTTGATTTTGTGGGCAATGCTATTCATATAGCATGAGACTGCGAGATAACCTTCTGTTATAAGAAGCCTCTGCTCTAATAAAACATCTTGTCAGAGAAATAAATCAGTGCAAGATCAATAAATCAACCTCACTTTATAATTATGCATACAAAAAAAAATAATTTATAATATTTCTGGTTTATATTCTGGTGTTTTGCTTATACATTGCGGCATATACTTAAATTGTGTGTGTGTGCTTATACATGTTTGTCAGTATCTGCTATGATTGATATTGTTTATCCATGTGTAAATAATATTATAAGTGGCAAATGCTACAATCTGTAACCAATCAAAACTTTAGAACATTTGTAGGGTTAGAGCCAATAGCCAATAAGATCACTAAAATGCTGAGCCTTAAAAACAGCACAAATTACTTACAACTGATGTCAATAGAAAACAGGTAAGCAAAGTTACTTAAACTGTTACTAGAAATTAAAGGGGAAGTTCAGTGCAAATACATGTACTTTTCAGAAAAAAGAGCAGTATTTTTCCATCCCAATGACCTTAATCTGCCAAATCAGCATTGTGTCTGTGTATAAATAAATGCAACCGAAATACTGACTTCCTATTTGCAGGACCCCTAGTAGAGACCGTTATGGTATTGCCCTTGACCCAGCACCTGGGTTGATTCAGTTGCTCAGTAGAGATCTGAGCATCTTTGACCCATCCAACAGCCAATCAGTAGAAATTACTGTTAGGAACATTCCAAGGATGTGATGCATCCTGGGAAGAAGAAGGACCGTTAGAACCTGAAAAGTCAGCTCACTTGTATTTCACAAATACCCTAATCAGAGCTGTTTTTAGGCATAGGCCACCTAGGCAAAGTGCTATGGCACCTATGTTAAACCAGGTCAGCTTTTACTTGCTGTGTTAGAATTGCTCTCCTTGTTCTGCTATAATTTGTAACATGGTAGTGAGTAGGGAGCCTGAACTCAGCTCCCTCTACAGGGGCGTGTTTAGGGGGGATTCCTGGTGCCTGGAATCCCCCTTTCTGCCTGCTCAATGCAGTCTGCTGTTCTACTTCTTGTGGTGCCCATAGACTGTTACATTGACTGTTACATTGATAATTGAGCTGTGAGTAAGAAGCAGCATTTGTATGTTTCAAAATTGTATCCAGTCTGCCCTGTGATTGACAGCAGCATAGAGACTGTATCAACATTAACCCTGCAGCTGCCTGTTAAGGTGATTACTGAGACTGGGTTTATATTCAGTACTTACTGTACCACTACTACACTGTGATGGAGCTTAGTGAGCAGGAATAAGGATGGAGCTGTGATGGAGCTTAGTGAGCATTAATAAATGCTGGAGGTGGATGTATAGATGATTGTCAACATTGCATTAATATATATATATATATATATATATATATATATATACATACACAGGAATGATTGTTCCATATATTCTTTACAAAGAATGATTGTTATATTTGGTCCTATGTTATCGGCTTCTACTGCAAATTGTCAGATCCACTGTCAGTGTCACAGCTCTGACTAAAAGACACTAATGGTAAAGTGGTACAAATGTGGATTTATCAGTAAAACAGAATGTTTGGCTGGATACACACGGACAAATTTTCAGTCCTGAACTTTTACCGCTATATAGTGGTCAGCTACAGCAAATGTCTCCTTTTCCAGAAACAGTTGATTGGGGTGAAGTATTGACACATAAGGTTTGCTGTAATAGGCTGTAATACTGAAGCTAAGCACCATAATATTTACTAATAGTCATGTGACAAAGTTGATATAGCTAAACACCAAACAATGATAAGCTAGGACCAGTATATACATAGGGAATTTACTCTTCTTCTGTTTTATGATAAATCACGGTCTTTGTGTGTTAATCATCTACAAACATATAGATTAATGTAAAACAATTCTGTGCTGTTAATTTACGGCAACCAATTAGATGTCATCTAACCACAGTAACCCAGCTTAAAGCTAATATCTCATTGGTCACTACAAAATAATAGACCATTCAAACTTTTTTCCCTCCTATTATATTAGCCTCTTAATGTGTATGACCAGTCTTATTCAGTTTATTTTTTAGTCCATTGGTTTTCTGCTGTTTTAAAAAGGAAAATTCTTAAAAATGTAAAAAGTGTAAATCCATTACAGAGATACACCGAGGATAAACATTAATATGAGCAAATTAAAAGGCTATAAAATGGAAAGAGGTTGTAAAAGTAATAGTGCTCGAATCTAGACAAATCCATGTCAAGCAAATAGCAATTGCTATTCAGAAAAGCTTACGCTGCGTAAGCAGTAATAGGCAAAATAACCATTTACAGTTACATTAAATAAGATAATGAAGGTTTCCTTGGGTCGTCTGCGATTATGATGTCTGTGTCAGTAGCAAACAAAATGTCATAGAAATTTGCACAGTTCAGCTGGAAACTGACACTTATTTTTTTGCTGGTGTGTGCAATAAAAAGCAGGACTTTCTTGTGTGGATGATCAGGCCTCCTTTGCAAACACAATCACAGGTCCTGTGACATCATTTCATTTTTTGTTTTATCTTACAAGCTTATACTAAAGGACAACAATAACAGTTCCCACCACCCCCATCCTATTTAAAGTACCTAGATTGACGACCTAAACTTGTAGGTCCCCCTCCCCTTCCTGTTTGTTTGGGCTAGATAAGCTTCTTGCAGAATGTGTCCTCCCATTGGACAGGCCCTGGGCCAAAGAAAGGGATCAGAGCCACACAGACATGAGCATAACCTTTGCAATCGATTACAGACCATCTAGCCAAAATCCAAGTAGACATAGTGGGTTAGGTCCTCACTCTGGTCCTTTAAAGGAATACAAAATGGGGAAATACATTTTTGAAATTTATATCTAACTTAGTGGCAGATAAAAAAATAAAGCTCAAAATAATTAAAGGGAAACTAAGGGGTTAAAACAATGATATACTCATGATGAGGACCTAAAACACAAGATTCTTCCAGCAATACTAATCCTGTCTACCTAAACACTAGATTCTTGCAGCAATACTAATCCCGTACAATATAATCCTGTCTCCTTCCCATGGCTGGTAAATCAGGGGATGCGCCACTTATTGGAGGACATGCGTCTTGTAATCTTGGCCACCATGGGTTTACATTAGCTCAACCTGAACACATACCTAAAGTTTCAGCTTTTTGGTGCACTATGGCCTGCTCCCTCAAATGGGCAGGAGGGCCAACCTATGGGAAAGTAAGTGCTGCAAGATGCATGGCCTCCCATAGGTGGTACATTTCCTGGCATGCTGGAAAAGAATATATCTGTTCTGGCTAATCTAAGGTACACCTAGGCACATAAACAAGGACAGAATGACAATTTTGGCAATGAAGCTCGCATACAAGACACAATCGACGTACATACACTTTGTGTACCATGGGTCAGCCTCCATGATCACACATGTATGAAACTTTGTATTTTATATATATATATATATATATATATATATATATATATAGACAATCTCAGGTTAATGTAAAAATATATACTGCTCTGAGAATATGAACAACAAAAGTACTACTGGACAGCAGTAGTTTGGACACGCATTATCTGGGCAGGCATCACATGGGCAGACATCATCTAGGTAGGTGTCTAATGCGCAGGTATTGTATAGACAGGTGTTGTCTAGGAAGTCATCATCTGGCAAGGCGTTCTCTGGGCAGCAGTTGTCTCAACATACACTGCTCAAGTAGGAAGGCACACACCAAGACTATACATTTTCTCCCTCTATGTTACCAACACCCCATAAGTGTCAGGCATTGTTTGGGCAAGTGTCCTCTGGGTAAACCTTATGTGGGCAATCGTCAACTGAGCAGGTATCATCTTTCAAAGACACAAGCGGGGGAGCAGGGTCAGACTGGCGAGTGCAATTTTCCAGTGCCAGTGATCTAAAGTAAACACGGGGCTGAGAACTTAGAATTTCCTCATGCTGTGTAGATGTATTGGGAGAAGCGTGGTTTGCCTTGTATAATTCCCCTTTAAAAACAGGAACCTTGATTATCATGCCCTTGTTGAGACTTTTGCGATGTTCCACCTGCAGCATTTCTAGATCCACAGGAGTGAGCAGTAAAATGTACATTAAATCATTTATGGTTAAGACCCTTATTGGTCAGTTATTAGCATTTGAATTCGTGTCTGGGGTACAAGTGATAGAACTTTCTATTAAAGGGCAAGTCCAGCCCTAAAATGAAAACTTACATACAGGTAAATCACCCCCCAAAACCCTAAACGGTAATAGTTTGAAATCTGAAATATATAAGTTTAACCTGAAATTCTGCACAATGTCCTGATGACCCTGTTTCTGCTTCCTGGTTCTTCCAGTTAGTAACTGTCAGTGATGGATTTGACAGTTGACATAACAGCCAATGACTCAATGTTAATCCCCTGTCTCTTCTGAGCATGCCCAGGCTCAGAACAGGTTTCTAAATTGCTCAGTTTCCATGAGGTATCCAGAAGCATAGCAGGCATACAGTAATGAATTCATAGGACAAACTATGATATATCAACATATTTTAAAGAGGCCATTCTTTCTATAAGATGTTGTTATGAGGGTGGAGTTGTCCTTTAACTGTTAAATAACTTTGCATTGTACATTAAGGTAGGAGCGGGATTTCCTACCTTGAATTCTGTTCTCTTTCTCCTGAATTTTTCAATAAAATTTCCTCTGATTGTTCGATCTTTTAAGGAGACCATATACGTGAAGATTATTAAATATATAAATAACTATTAAATGATTCTGGTATCTGTCTGTTTCGCCCGACAATGGAATTTGTAAAAATTCTAAAAATTGGAGCGATTTTGTGGTGCGATATATCCTATACAATATACGTATATTCATTTATATATTGTGATAACATCTCTTGCCAGCTCTTGATCACAAAACAAATTAAAGCTGATTTCAAATTCTCCACAAGGCTGCTAATACCAGAGCTAAAAGGTAAAACTCTTATTATACAATCACACAGTTAATGCAGGGTCATTTTTTTATTTTTAGGTTAACTTGCCCTTTAATTATTCGCAGGTTTAACTACTTTACCCCGTACTCCCTGAAGTGCGATTTGGTCAGTGCTGGCAGCTGTATTGAAAGGGAATTTCGGGGCGGAACCAGAGCGAACCTTCCCCGGGTTTCTGGGGGGGAAAGGTTAGTGGTTGCACCGCGCACGCGCAGTTTCTGGTTTCGGTTTTACAGCCCGTGTGACCAGAAAGCCAGAAAGCCGGTAAGTCGTTGTAGCAGTGACCCAGTTGGAAGGTGTCTGTACTGTAGGTCCGTGTGAGTATGGAGAATTTGATAGGCAGAGCTGTCAGTGACCTTTAGGGAGAGACAGGAGCCATTCAGGTTGTTAGGAAAGGTCATTGTGACCGCTGCATTGTGGGGGATACTCAGCATATAGTGGCGCTACAGAAAGGCCTTCCAGCTGAGCATGATGGGAGGTGTTATGGGGGGAAGCTTTGGGTTTATAATGTTCTCTGGCTATGTAATTACTGTATAATAGACAGTTGTGCACCTTTATATTGGACAGGAAAAGGAACAGTGAATGATATCCCTATTATAGTCATTTAGGGAATTCACAGTATGTTATATACTTATAATATTCAGTATTTAGGATAACTATACTCTAAAAACTAGATGGTTAAAAATGGACAGTACCTTGGGCAGGGAGGTCGGATTGATTACTCCTACCTCCCAGTATTGTTTTGTTGAAAGGCGTCTTGTTGCACGCGATAGGTAGAACATTCGGCGTTGCATGTTTCCCACGTCCGCAACTGGCTCGCCTACAAGGGAGGGAAATTTTCGGTCTTTCCAGAACAACCACAAGGCCAACGGGGGAACGTTCGCCAGGTGCATATTCGTACGGATGCAACTGTATCAGGGCTTTATCATTACCTAGCTTTAAAGGGCATGTCCACCTGCAAAACAACCCCCCCACACACACACACACACTACTGGCCCCACTGTGCAGTGCTTAAAAATACTTACCTCTCTGCTCCAAATGGTTCTCCTGCAATGTCTGCCCAAAATCCTAGAAAGTGAAGACCAGGAGCCTGGCTGGAAGGAAAAAGTTTCTGCCTCTTACCTGTCCTCTGAGAGGTTTCTGACTTGCTCACTGCAGACCTTTACCCCACTAACTCCCGATCTCTGTTTGGTGCCCTAGCAGGAAAACTTATTTCTGTAATGTAGTGGAGCCTATTCCACCCCCAACCTCTATTTGATTATAAAAAAAAATAATTCAAACTGTACTTACTGAGCGCCTTTCCCTGGCGTTCTGCATTGCCGGCAGCCGCGTCCATGATTGGTTGCCTCTCAGACAATCATGGACGCGGCTGCCAGTCGGGCCCCCTACTTGCAGTTTCATGCAAGCAGAGGGCCGGTTCTGTACGCTGTGGGAATGCTCAGTAAGTACAGTTTGGATTATTTTTTTTACTATCAAATATGGCGTTTGGGGGTGGGATAGGGTCCACTATAATACAGAATTTTTTTTTTTTTACAAGAAATGGAGATACACTTTAAAGCTGCAGTGCTTACCCAGTTACATTTATAGAACAGCACAGATAGAATCCAAGTGTATTCTGCCACTGTCACCTGTCAGCCAATATGCATGCTCTGGCAGTAGTTTGCTGACATTAGGCAGGGAAGGGGGTGTGCATATATGAATGATGCATACATATACATCTGAAGTACTTCCTCTGACCTCCCTAGGAAATATAAAATTGAAATGGTTATGAAACCAATTTTACTCTTTTAATTTAAAAAATCAAATCTATAGTTGTGCCGGAGACAGAAGAACTGGCTCCCATTTTATTTCCGAAGCCGATATCTGTTTATGTCTCCGTGATCCTGCATTGCTGCTCCCCTCACCCCTGTGTGCACATCTATGCACATGGAAATGCGTCGAAGGAGAGCCGAGCAGTGAGAGACAGGAACAAGTATTCCTGTCTCCTTGACAATTATAAATTTAAACTTTGGGAGCTCATGACCCTTTAAAGAGGAAATGTGGGTTGGGGTACCATATAATTATTGTAGATTTATATAGCGCCAACATCTTATGTGGCGCTTTACAATTGCATTAATATACACAAGGAAATCATACATGTTACATACAAAGGTAGTGCAAGTAATACAAAGCTTACAGTCCAGTGAAGATGGGGAAGAAACCTAAGGTGAAGCAGATCAGTAGCTGTAACTAAGTTGTCAGTGGAGTATAACTATCAGGTCTGCGATGGGTCAGTAAGAGGGGTATTATTGTCCAGGTCCAGATTGTAACCTTGCCTAAGGAGGTGAGTTTTGAGGTTGCGTTTGAAGATACGAAGTGATGGCAAGAAAGGGAGTTCCAGAGCAGAGGGGCAGCACGAGAAAAGTCCTGAATACAGGTGAGGGAAGAGATGAGAGGAGAAGATCATTAGCAGATTGGAGGTTACGCCTTGGGTAGTATCTGTTTATCAGATATGTATGGGTGGGGCTGTATTGGAGAGAGCCTTGTAGGATAAGGTAAGCAACTTAAAATGGATCCTTTGTGTAAGGCTGGGTACACACGGAGGGACTTCTTGTCCCGACCAAGCGCTCGCTACGAGCGAGTGCTCACCCGGGACAAATGTCCCGGTCGTGGCACGATCGATTGGAATTTTCTGACATGCGCAATTGTTCGTTCGTCCAATCTGGACGAACTTTCGATGTCAGTTGCGGCCACCCACCCCACACCAGCCGGTATTTTCGCCCGATCGACCGAAAGTGCTGTGAATCAGTCGATCGGCCGAAAATATTGGCTGGTGTACACAGCCTAATGGAAAGCCAGTAAAGAGATTAACAGAAAGGGGCCATGTGTGAGAAGCAGGAAAAGTGGTGAATGACCCTGACAGCAGAGTTAAAGGGCAACTAAAGCCACAGAACAACACTTAACCAGAAGGCAGAACACCTTGATATAAAACCAGTAATCTGTGTCTTACCTCTCATTTTGATATGGGCACTAGGAAATTTACCTAAATAACATATGGTTTGTGCTTTACTTCTCAGCATTCTAGTATCACACAGTTTGGTCAACGTCTATTATGTTCTGTTTAAAGTGTATCTCCACTGGAAAAAACTAAATTTGGGCATTTAGTTTTATTGAAGAATGGGGGTAAAGGAGCTGTGTCTTACCTCCTGTTTTTTAATAAAACCAACAGGAATCAGGAGAGAATCGCTCGCTCCTCCGCCACGTAGTCTGACAGGTCCGAATGGTCTCTGTCTTCTATGCGCATGTCTATTATTTCCTAGAACCCCCAAACCTTTTTCCATTAGAGATAAATTTAGCACATAGTTATTTATGGTGTTGCTGCTGACCGAAAGAGACCTAGGCATACAGCTAATCACTCCAGTAATGGCCCCTCTGCCAATGGATCTTTGAGATGGGGAAAACATGCTCCATTACAGAGAGGAGTTGGGTTCATAATCCATAAAGCATGCAAAATATGTTAAATCTGTGTCTGTATTTAGTCCTATTAACAAAATTACAACCATTTAATCTTTTTTCTAGAAAATGGTTCACGGAGAAGCATTTTCTCGCCCTTTGAGTCGCAACGAAGTAGTTGGTCTAATTTTTCGCTTGACGATATTTGGGGCTGTGACTTATTTTACCATCAAATGGATGGTAGATGCCATAGATCCAACTAGGAAACAAAAAGTTGAAGCCCAGAAACAGGTAAGAAGCTTTTATACTCATATATTGCTGAAAACACAATTTCATGTGCAAACTAGAAAGGGAAAGTTTAAGTATAAACTTTGAATTTGGCTTAAAAGACTGCATTTTGGAAGGGGATTTGTGTGTTTGTGCTGCAGATTTTAAAACCCAATAATACCAATGATGAGGACATTGTTGTTTTTTACTTACCCTTTAAATATGTCACATGCATTAAAGGTAGGTCAGTTGGTGTGTGTACTCATATCAGGTTGGGGGATAAAATACTATTACTTTTTTTGATGATTGGTCAAAATGTTTTTTTTTTTTACTTTAGTTACCCTTTACATATGGCTGCCATAGTAATGGATAAGTAGGTCAGTAGGTTTGTGTACCTGTCGGTTTGGGGGTTAAAAAAAACAAACTTTTTTGATGATTGGTCAAAATTAGTTTTTTTTTACTTTAGTTACCCTTTAAATATGGCTGCAACAGTAATGGGGGGGTAGGTCAGTAGGTGTGTGTACCTGTGCCACGTGGGTTTTATAAAAAAACTTTTTTTGATTATTGATCAAAATTTGCTTTTTTGACTTTAGTTACCCTTTAAGTATGGCTGCTACAGTAATGGATAAGTAGATCAGTAGGTGTGTGTACCTGGGTCTGGTTGAGGGGGTATGTCTTTTTTTTGTGTTTACAACCATAAAAATATATTTTATTGAAAATATATCAAAATTAGTTTTTTTTACTTTAGTTACCCTTTGAATATGGCTGCCACAGTAATGGATAAGTAGGTCAGTAGTTGTGTGTACCTGGGTCTGGTTGAGGGGTATGTACTTTTTTGTGTTTACAACCATAAAATTATCTTTTATTGAGGAAAAATCTAAATTAGTTTTTTTGAATTTAGTTACCCTTTAAGAATGGCTGCCAAAGGAATTAAGGGTAGGTCAGTAGGTGTGTGTACCCGTGTGAGGTGGAGGTATATGTTTTTGCATGTATGACCATATAACTAACTTTTATTGATGATTGATCAAAATTAGTTTTTTGACTATAGTTACCCTTTAAATATGGCTTCTATGGGAAAGGAAAGGTAGGTCAGTAGGTGGGTGTACCTGTGTCTGTGTGGGGGATTGGGGGTATCACCATTTTGTATTTATGACCATGAAACAAACTGTTTTGAAAAATCCACATTTGAGGATTGTTACCATTATAGTCTATGGGAAAAAATGTCCCGAAATGCGCCGTAACGCTTCCGCAGATTCCTTAGCAAGAATATAGCACACTTCTCCTATATACCCCGCACGTCTGTACCAAATTTCATGTTTCTAGATCAAAAACTGTGGGAGAAGATAGGTCCAAAAAATCAGAAGAATAAAACGGAAGAAGAAGAAATAGAAAGGACAGAAATTTGGCTTTTTCAAGCCAATTTAATAAGCTGAGTGTCCTACAATATTTCTTTATAGATAGGTTGTGTCATTAGTAAAAATTAAACAGGCAGGGAGTGGGGTGTAAATAAAAAGTAGGTTGTGCTTGGCCTTCCTTTAGCAAGTCTGGAAAAAGTAAAGCGCTTTAAATCAAGCAACATGGCAGCTCTTTTTGTGCATTATAAAGTAATGAGTTTCCTGAACCTAGTAATATATGATTTCTTGGAAAAACTGGACATAAAGTATATTTGTCAGCATGATATACCACAAGAAGAATTGGGGGATTGAGAAAGAGAAACGTAAGTGAAGAAAGCACTGCATCCCACCAAAACCTATGACATTAGTGTGTGTATAGCATTACAAAATCTTTTTTTCTTTATTTTGAGGCCGAAAAGCTAATGAGGCAAATAGGTGTGAAGAATGTCAAGCTTACAGAATATGAAATGAGCATTGCCGCACACTTAGTGGACCCACTGAGCATGTTGGTAAGAGAGCCTTGACTGCATCCTGTGTGTGTTGTAGTGCTGTATGTAGATTGTATTTTACTCTTACAATATGCTGTCTCTCCTCTTGTATTGCTGGGGCTGTCGGTTGATTTGTCATGCTAAAAGCCATGGTAAAATTGCAGCAAAATTGCAAAACCAACGCTGCTGCTATTTCCATTTCGAATGAACACTATTTTAAATGGAATGCATGAAGGAGAACTAAAGTGCGTATAAATTCTTTTTGTAAAAAAACGAACAAAAAACAAACACTTAAAACGAAAAGTACCTGAGGCAGAGATATAGTATTAGTAATTTCTTCCTTCCAATATTGTTTCTGTAAAGGAGCACCAGCACAAAGAAAACTGCTTCTGCCAGTCTTCCTCCTGGCTTCAGCACTATCTTTAATACATGACCGTTCATAACCTGGCAAGAAAAAACTGTTATGTGCTGTACGAAACAACATTGAAAGTTAGGAATAATTAATCCTACCTTGCCTCAGGTACTTTGAATTTTTAAAAAGTAAAATTTTAGAGTATAGTTGTCCTTTAAGACCTTTTGGCTTTTAGCACAACCCAAAAAATCTTGGCAGGGCCATTGTGAGGTAAGACTTAGGCCACACTATTGGGTTTTTCTTGCGTTTGCTCAGATCATTGAAAGCGCGGCAACACACCGAAAATGTGCGTTGCGATTTGCGTTCCACATTTTTAATTGCAATCGCATGCGTTTCCCTATACTTATCGAAAAGCGCAATGAAATCGCATGCGATTCCGTGTGTGACGCAGTGTGGCTGTGCCCATATACAGGGAGATTCAATAAAAGTTCTTATCGTTTAAAATGGTGCTAATTTTGCCCCAACTAATCAGATGTTAGCTTTCAAATGTTAAATAAGATCTGATTGGTTGGGGCACAATTAGCACCATTTTAAAACGATAAGAACTTTTAACAGGCATGTTAATTGAGATGCATAGACCTCTGTGAATGGGCATGAGATTATAGTTGTATGTCTTAAAAGGAGAACTAAACTTATTTTTCTTAATTATAATGTGAAAGCTTTTCTTCCCAGAACACCTATACATTGTAAGATTCTTCTCTTGTAAGTTAGTAATAGATTCTGTAACAAAGAAGGCTTCCATGTTGTTGTCAGTATAACTGAAAACCTGTGTAGTCATCAAAGAGCCAAACTCCCATAAACCAGTATTCACTGTCTCTCACACAATGCATTTGTGTGTGAGTGTTTATTAGTGGGTAACACATGCCTGTATGTAATTATTTAAGCATCTCGTTGAGCTTGACCTTATAGGGAAACTAAAGTAAGAAGACTAAATTGTCTCTATAGTATGGTATTTGAGGTTGAATAAAGATAAATGTCCATCGAGTCCAACCCAATCAGTACTACTCACATTTCTTCCCCCTGCCATGCCAGTGTGCACCATGGAGGTTAACTCCACCCACGGTGCACACTGTCATGGCAGAAGAGAAGAAAGGGAATTAACGGTAAGCATAATTCAAACTTTCCTGCTTAGCAGTTGACAAATAGACAAGTACATTCACAATGATACAACAATCTATGTCTCACCTCTCCACCGCTGTGGCTGGTGGATGATTTATGAAATTAACCTGTTGGGGTTAGCTCCCATAGTTTATCTCTCTGGGTGTGCTGAGTGTCTAAGTGTACGCTATACACTTATGCTACTGCAAACATTCCCCTATACTCTTCTCCAATAATATTCTCCCTAACGGTTACACATTCCTTTTCATACAAAAAAGAAATGTAATTTTTGCAGTAATCAGAAATCACCTAGAATGGCAGCCTGTGATTTTTTTTATGCAATTTACATCTAGAGCGTTAATAGCGACTCTTCACTGGCATTCTAAGTCAGTTTCCTTTTTAGTCCTATGAAAGCCTTTGTGTGTTGTTCCCTCCTTTACCCCAGAAAGTACACCCTATATTGTAAATGCCTAACTGACTGTAGGTTTTTAGATTATTGGCAGTGAGAATGAATGACAAAATTGCTTATTAATGTGATTCTATTAATGTGATTCTATCAGTGGAAATCCTAGCAGAGGGTTGCCATTTTACTAAATATGATGATTTTTAAATTTGTGTCTCTAAGGTCTAAACCGCACAACAATGCGTTTTGTGATCCGTTAGCGCATGAGAATCACATGCCAGTGCTTTTCAATGTTGGTGGCCACACTATGCGCTGCAACCCCTTTTACGGAAAGCGCATGCAATCACCAGTTTTTTGGAAATACTCTAATACTATTCTTTACAAGATAAAAAAGAAAACGTTATTTTTAGAATTCATATGCAACTAGAAAAAGTGGCTATTGATTAATTTTCCTTAAATTGTTGCACAGGTAACATGGAGTGACATTGCTGGTTTGGATGATGTCATCACTGACCTAAAAGACACAGTGATTCTCCCAATAAGAAAGAAGCACTTATTTGAGAACTCAAGGCTTCTGCAGCCCCCTAAAGGTAATGACCCTGATAATTTTTATGATGAAGGTTTAGCAATCTAACTTCCTGAATACTGCTTTCATCAGCTTGTAGCCATGTGACCAACCTCTGCCTGCATAATAATCTGTCTCTCAACTATTAATTTTAATTTAAAAATTTCCCAGCATTAAGTCTTAAAGGACAATTATACTCACCTTCCCTCCGCTCCTCTTCTTTGTTCATTAGCTTTTACCCAGGGTGAGGACCTGAACCGCTAGGTCCTCACCCCTGGGTTCGCGTAACTTACTGCAAAGTCTTAGAGCAACGCTGCTCTGGTAGGCTCCGCCCCCTCCTCCCCGTCGGCGACAAGGCCAATAGGAAGGCACGCTCTGCAACAAGTGTAGAGCATTGCTTTAAGACTCTGCAGTAAGTTACGCGAACCCAGGGGTGAGGACCTAGCGATTCAGGTCCTCACCCTGGGTAAAAGCTAATGAACAAAGAAGAGGAGCGGAGGGAAGGTGAATATAATTGTCCTTTAAGAGAGCATGCTCTGCCCCCAGGGACAGGGGAGGGGCAGAGAGTCAGGTCATGTTACTCAAGCTACCGCAAGCAAGATGTTTGAACATTATCCGCAGTATAATTTCTCACAGGTTGCAGCCAGAGATGTGATTCAGGGCTCATTTTAAAGAGAAGACTGCAGGCTTTTATTTAACCGTAACTTGTTCAGAGACCACAGTTGCCTTTAAAGGGGAAGTTCAGTGCAAATATATATGCTTTTCAGAAAAAAAGAGCAGTATTTTTTCATCCCAATGACCTTAATCTGCCCATTCAGCATTGTGTCTGTGTATAAATAAATGCAACCGAAATACTGACTTTCTGAGGTGATCAGTAGAGATCTGAGCATATTTGACCCATCCAACAGCCAATCACTAATAATTACTGTTAGGAACATTCCAAGGATGTGGTGCATCCAGGGAAGAAGGACCGTTAGAACCTGAAATGTCGGCACACTAATGTCAACAGCAGGGAACAGCAAAGGGTATGAAATTAACTGATTTTTTAAAATGGGAGAGAATATGTAGAATAACTAAGAAGGCATTACACAAACTAACAATTTAACAAATATTGATCATTTCCACTGAACTGCCCCTTAAAGAAGACAGTTTTTAGGTTTATGGGGTTCTACTGAAATCTAGAAGCACGTTTTGGAAGTGGACATGCTCATTAATGGTAATGTCCACCCCAAAGATTTTTTTATGGAGCAATGCATTCATTACTGTATCTCAACAAATTTGTGAAATAACTAAAATAAAATAAATAAATAAAAACTAAAACTAAAATAAATTTTAAAAAAATTATTTCTTTATTTCTTGGGTTTAAAGGATAAGTATACTGAAAAAACAAATAAAGTTTAAATGGTAGCTGAATCCCTAACTAACCTTTCCCCCCCACCCACCCTTTTTTTTTTTAGGTCCCTTCAGAGCCTACCTGAGCCCTTGGAAAATGCTGGCCATCTTGGAACATGAATGAAGTACAGTAAACTCCGCCCCCCGAGAGTTCCTGGACCTAGTTTCCAACTTGTGTCCAAATATTCTGTGGCCGTTCGATCCGTGCATGCGCGTGCATACGCTTGTATTAGCGCGCGTGGCGTGATGACATCACGCGTGCACTACGTCGTGCACGCGCTAACGTCATGTCGCATGCACGGATCGAACTGGCACAGAATATAGGGACACAAGTTGGAAACGAGGTCCAGAAACTTGGGGGGCAGAGCTTACCGGACTTCATTCATGTTCCAAGATGGCCAGCACTTTCCAAGGGCTCAGGTAGGCTCTGAAGGGACCTAAAAAAAAAAGGGGGGGGGAAGGTTAGTTAGGGATTCAGCTACCATTTAAACTTTATTTGTTTTTTCAGTATACTTATCCTTGAAATCTACCCTAGAAGTTTCCCTTTTTCTCTGGTTTTCTTTCAAAATATTAAAGACATCCTGATCTGTTGTGAGGTGCTATAGGGTTCTTGCAAGCTCAACAAGGAGTGTGATGTGAATGAGTCATCTTTTATAAAATGCTTGTGGAGGTTCTCATTCATCCCGGTGATGGTATATCTGTAATATTAACAAACATCAAAGGGAAAACCGAGCCACTGGCTTCCTTAGCCGCTACAAACCTTCCATTAGTTTGTCTTTTAAATTAGTTTGAAAATAATCAAACTGAATACCACAGATATAACTTTTGTGAAGTGCTGTAAAAATATGTCCGGCCTTGTGTGGCCAAATTATTTTTGACAATGAAAGCTAGTCAGACACCTCTGGGAGCCTATATAGGTTTTTAGGTAGGAAGTTGTCTTTTTGCCTGAGACCCGGTTTAAATGTAATCTATAAGTGACAGACATGAAGTGCTGTCCGGATGGACCCGATTATGAAACTTATTATTTTACCCTGCCTAATAAAATTAGTCAGGGTTACCGGTATTCAATAAATTAATAAAATTAGTCAGGGTTATTCAATAAATTAATAAAATTAGTCCGGGTTATTCAATAAAAGTTCTTTATCGTTAAAAAGGGTGCAAATTTTGCCCTAACCAATCGGATGTTAGCTTTCGAATGTTAAATGATTTCTGATTGGTTGGGGCAAAATTAGCACCCTTTTTAACAATAAGACCTTTTATTGAATCTCCCTGAGTGTTTGCAGCATCCTGCCCTATGGAGGACAGTATCCACTTGGAAGACAGTACCCACGGGCCATTTTTTGCTGGGAGACACTGTTCACGGGCCCCTTTTTGGATAATTCTATTATTATTATGGAGGAAAGTACTTACCGTATGGAGGACTGCATTCATTGCTAATATTTTATTGCTACCTTAATGGATTGCACCCTTTGGAGGATAATGATTATAACAGAAGGACGTTTAATTACGCCCAATCTACTGATATGGATGACATAACTTGATTTTTATATTACTTTAAGTTATAATATCTAATATTGCTCTCTTTTCCTCAATGTTTACTTACTATTCTGCACACCAGATATGTATGCAGAGTTTATTTGGTGAGTGCTAGGGAGAAGTGTTTCAGCTTGTTTATTCATATACAGAAAAATAACTTCTCTTATTTTATCTACCTTTGAGGATCATTGACTTTGTCATAAAGGTTAGAAGTATCATGCCATAGTGTTACTAGAGGAACATGTCCTCTATTGATGTCAGGATTTATAGCATGTTCACTATCACTAGAGGCATGATGCTACATAATATAGACTGCTGTTTGTCAAATAGAAGGATATAGCCTTTATGGATATTACAGATATAAGTATGCCTTTATTACAATGATGTATATCTTCTATGGCTATTCTTAGTTATTATTGTATTTAATGTGGCAATAGATTGTGTAATTATATAATTTGCCGCTAGGGGGATATTCCCCTTTAGTTTGCCAACCTGGTATCCTTATTTCAATATGGCCGATTCAGCAACCGAAATATGACATAGAGAGGGCGCCTGTGTTACCATTTCCCACAGTCCGGTACTTCTCGCGGGACTTCAGTTTCCCCTGACGCTCTTTCCTGGGTCCATCACGTTGCTACCTAGATATTTATAGTGTAGTGCATTGTATGGTAGTTTGCCGTTTGGCAAGTCAGAACACGCGGACGAAACCATGTACGTTGGTGAGACCCTCGTGTTAATTCTATTTCGCTCTGCCACTATAGTATAATATAGTAGCTCTATTATTCCTCTCACTATAATGGGGTACATTTGGTAATATATGAGGCATGTTAAATATTCTGTGACTTACCTGTTATTATTGCTGCTAATCTTTGGTAATGTGTGAGGGATCTTAAGCCTCGTACACCACGTGCGATTGCGGGTCACGACCTGCGGCGCACGATGTGTCCGAACGTTCGTTTCGGGTGATAAAGTGCCCATACACAGGCCGATTATCGGCCAAAACGAACGTTCCGACACATCGTGCGTCGCGTGTCGGGACCCGCAATCGCACATGTGTACGAACCTTAAGACTCATGGTGATTTACCTGCTATTATTACTGCTATTTGTATGTGTAAGTGGATGTTTGAGTATACCGGTATACTATAAATATATTACACTATATAAATTGATACTGTTGGTTGGGGTTGTGTTTGTAAATGTGCGCTCTATTTAATATATCCCATAATCTGTAATAATGGATATTTTATCACAATGCCCTGTATATACCACTTCTGTTTCTCTTTTGGCTAATGGTTGTATATTTAGTGGTAAGAACACCCCATTTGCAAATTATACGAGCTGTTAGTGCCTGGTCACCTACAGTGGTTGGCAAAAGTATTCGGCCCCCTTGAAGTTTTCCACATTTTGGCTCCATCTATCTTCCCATCAACTCTGACCAGCTTCCCTATCCCTGCTGAAGAGAAGCACCCCCAGAGCATGATGCTGCCACCACCATATTTGACAGTGGGGATGGTGTGTTCTGAGTGATGTGCAGTGTTAGTTTTTTGCCACACATAGCTTTTTGCATTTTGGCCAAAAAGTTCCATTTTGGTCTCATCTGACCAGAGCACCTTCTTCCACATGTTTGCTGTGTCCCCCACATGGCTTGTGGCAAACTGCAAACGGGACTTCCTATGCTTTTCTGTTAACAATGGCTTTCTTCTTGCCACTCTTCCATAAAGGGCAACTTTGTGCAGTGCACGACTAATAGTTGTCCTATGGACAGATTCCCCCACCTGAGCTGTAGATCTCTGCAGGTTGTCCAGAGTCACCATGGGCCTCTTAACTGCATTTCTGATCAGCGCTCTCCTTGTTCGGCCTGTGAGTTTAGGTGGACGGCCTGGTCTTGGTAGGTTTACAGTTGTGCCATACTCCTTCCATTTCTGAATGATCGCTTGAACAGTGCTCCGTGGGATGTTCAAGGCTTTGGTAATCTTTTTGTAGCCTAAGCCTGCTTTAAATTTCTCAATAACTTTATCCCTGACCTGTCTGGTGTGTTCTTTGGACTTCATGGTGTTGTTGCTCCCAAGATTCTCTCTGTGAGGCCGTCACAAAGCAGCTGCGTTTGTACTGACATTACACACAGGTGCATTCTATTTAGTCATTAGCACTCATCAGGCAATGTCTATGGGCAACTGACTGCACTCAGACCAAAGGGGGCTGAATAATTACACACACCCCACTTTGCAGTTATTGATTTGTTAAAAATGTTTGGAATCATGTATGATTTTCGTTCCACTTCTCACGTGTACACCACTTTGTATTGGTCTTTCATGTGGAATTCCAATAAAATTGATTCATGTTTGTGGCAGTAATGTGACAAAATGTGGAAAACTTCAAGGGGGCCGAATACTTTTGCAAACCACTGTATATTGAGGAATACCACAGATATAATTTTTGTGAATTGCTGTAAAAATATGGACAAATTATTTTTGACAATGAAAGCTAGTCAGACACCTCTGGGAGCCTATATAGGTTTTTAGGTAGGAAGTTCTATAGCAAATAGTGATCCAACAGGGATTTGGGTGCATGGCTGTGTAAAAAGGCATGTATTACGTGTTGCAAAATTGTTGCTTGAAAGTCTTCCCTTGAATTTGCCCCCAAGGTGGCAGGGTTGCCAAAAAATGTTGTTGCTAATACTTTGTTGATTGTAACAATACTGTTTATGTTCTAGGGGTGCTTCTTTATGGACCACCTGGATGTGGCAAAACACTAATTGCTAAAGCAACAGCCAAGGAAGCTGGTTGCCGTTTCATTAACCTGCAGCCTTCGACACTGACTGACAAGTGGTACGGAGAATCCCAGAAACTTGCTGCTGCCGTCTTCTCCTTGGCTGTCAAACTGCAACCATCTATCATATTTATTGATGAAATAGGTAAAATTAAAGGACAACAATGTTCTAAAAATTAACTTATTCTTACCCCTCAATTTTGTTTCATTGAGGATCGATAGCACATACAGTTTTAATCTGCCAGGTTAGTCCTGGACTTCCCTGTATTAAAAATAGTACTGAAGCCAGGAGGAACCCTGGCAGAAGCAGTTTTCTGTTGAAATTAATTCCTACCTTCTCCTCTGGAATCTTTGGTTATGCCTGCTATGCTATGTTAACGGCTATATTTGTTCACGCCCCCTTCAGCAATTTAGTTAGCTGGTTCTGAGCTTTAGCATGCTTAGATGAGGCAGCTAGGGGATTAGCATTCAGTCATTGGCTGTGATTCCATCTGACAAATCCATGACTGACAGTTTCTTATTCGAAGAACCAGGAAACTGAAACAGGGACATTGTGCAGCATTTGTTAACCTTATATCTTTATAGCTGCCACCAGAGAGTTTCAAGGGACAGCTGAATCTGGGAAATCTAAGGTCCTAAAAAGGACCTAGACTGTCCCGCCACAAATTGTAAACAAACAAATGAAAAACACATTTAGGGTATAAGGTTAGGAAAAATGTAGGTGGTAATGTAATCAGTGGGATAAATTAGAATTCATGGGAGTGCCAAAAAAAAGGCCAGGCAAAAAAAAATATTCTAGCCTCCTTAAAACCCATGCAACATAGTGCACAAGGGAACAAATAAACATGGATACCCAGACAGCAAGTCCTTGAATCACTAAAAGGGGCCCAATTTTGTATCCCTTAGTCTTTTTCCCCCTCATTGCTTGATAAGAAATAAACTGCAAAGATTACTTTTGTTTTTATGGTGAAATGCAAAAGAACATGTGGGAGAACAGAAATTGTTTTTAACACTATTAAAGGGCATCTATAGTTCCCTCTTCTGTCCCAAGATATATAAGTTAAAAGAAGTCAAGCTTTCAATAATCCTTACCTTACATCTCTACTCCAACAGTTCTCCTGTAGTGCTTGTCCAAAGTCCCATAAAGTGAACAGTAGGAGTTGTCTTCCTGTGTAAAGGTTTCTACCTCCTCCCTGCTGCCCCCCCCCCCCCACCATCCTGATACCTCCCTGGCTGCCCTTCTCCTAGCATAAAATCTTTTAAATATGTTAGAGGGCATCCCTTCCCACCGCACGCTGTAAGTTCTGCTTCTTTTTTTAACTATCTAATATAGTGGTGGTTGGGGGTGGGAAGAGATGCCCTCTAGCATATTAAAAATAATTGTGTAGGATGGAGATGCCCTTTAATCAAGTAAAGACATAGGTGAGAGGTGAGATACAGTTTGGTGTATATTTGTGAATGTGCTAGGTCAATGTTCAAATACACTATACCTCTGCACCACTTCACATCATGCTGGACTACAGTCAAATTGGAAACCACTCATTCTTTATTTAGAAAGTCCATACAAAAAATGCAGAGTAACAAGACAACTCTTGTCTGATGACATAGTCTAAAGATTCGTACACACGTGCAATCGCGGGTCCCGCAACGCAAAATCTGTACGAACGAACGATAATCGTCCCATGTGTAGGCACTTTATCGGACGCTTGGCTGAGGATCGTTGCCTGACCGACCTGGCAGATATCCAAATGAATGACCGTTTTCGGCCGAAACGTTTGTTCGTACACATCATGCGTGGCAGGTCGGGACCCGCGATCACACGTGTGTATTAGCCTTATGACTGATATAGCCTGAAATGCGTCAGACGAGTTCTAAACAGTCTGTGGATTTCACAAGTCTTAATATGAGTTTTCTTCCTCTCTATTTGTATAGATTCTTTTCTTCGAAGTCGTTCAAGCTCTGACCATGAAGCCACAGCAATGATGAAAGCTCAGTTTATGAGTCTTTGGGATGGCTTAGATACTGACTACAACTGCCAGGTATTCCATGTTTGGGCATTTAAATAACCAGATTTTTTTTAATCATGGAAAAAGTTAAATACAATCCCACAACCACACTGTTACAACATATTTCTTTAGCAGTTTCTTCTATACATTATTTGTTAGCACGAGAAGAGATGGCTGTATTCCATTAGTATACACAGGCTTTGTTCATACCCTGTCAGAATGTGGTTAGGATATTTAATGAACTTAACAGTGCTCACTTTTCAGAGCATGGTAACCAGCAGAGGGAGCAATCCTTAGGGATAGGTACAGATTGCATTTTAATAGCTAAAAGGGGTCTGGGTAGTATTTTTTTAACCACAAAAAAATACAGGTTACAGACAAGAGGGAAAAAATCTCTTTGAGAGGAAACTTTACAGCAATGTTTGCAAAATACCATGCCTACCTATGAATTTTCTACCAAATAGAAAGCTGTACTACAATGTAAATAGCTACAAGTTTTCTCTTTTGTGTGTAGGTAATAGTTATGGGTGCAACCAACAGGCCTCAGGATCTCGACACAGCCATAATGAGAAGGATGCCAACCAGGTTCCACATCAACCAGCCGGTAGGTGATTTTGGCCAGTTTACCATGTGTATATAGCTCACAGGTTTCCCTCTTCCCACCAGGGTGTAGGATTATACTCTGGGTTATGCTCTGGGTTAAGGATCAGCCTGAAACAAGCCCCAGACTGTAACTTAATAGCTCCAGTTTTGTCTGTTATGTACTGAGAATCCATGCGTGATACGTGCATGTAGGTCTTGTTTACACTATCATTGGGACTTTATTTTGAACTTTTCAAAATGTATTACAGAAAATTAAAGGTTATGTACACTGGGAAATTAGATATTTTAAATTGCCCATTACTGGAAAGTATAATTCTTCCCAACTATCACTGTACCATTTCTTAGTTGATCTGTCCCCTATTTCTTTAGATATCCAGGCTGAAACATCTTACATTTTAGCTGTCAATCGAGTGCCATGGGCTGGGTACACATCTTCCAATCCTTCCTCCTGACCGACCATTCGTGGCTTTTGACCGGTCAGCTAGGAGGTTGGACTGTTGGTCTAAGCAAAAGCAGCCACGTCCGACAGTTAGCCACGACCGATGACTTGGACGAACAAATCCATACAATAATTCGGCCCAACTGACTGAAGCATTGAAATGTCGGTCGGTCTGTACGAATTATTGTACAATATGTACCCTGCTTTAGTATCAAACTCTTCAGTTATGTATAGTTTTAGTTTTACTGTAGCTGGAATGGTAACAGTTGGTACATGAACTGCATGGTGGGAATTCCCTCTCCCAATGCTGCCTTGTAGGGATTACTAAGCATGCTTGCCCTCACAGAGAGTCCGATAGTCTGACGGGGTTGGGGGAGTAAGGGACTGAGCTTGAGCAAAACAAGTACTGGATTGAAGTCATGCAGCAACACGAACACATCAGAGTAAGTGCTGCTTACATGTATTCATTTATAGATTGAGGAATTTTACACTGAAAAAATGATTTTAAGTCCAGTACAAAGTGGTTCTAAAATTAACCAATATTATCCAATCTTAACAAACAGTATGGCTGCTTCGTTCCCCAATAAGACATTTGTTTTGTCAGATTTATAGATGTTTTTCTTTTTCCTGTCACGCAGGCACTGAGACAGCGAGAAGCAATTCTTGATCTAATTCTGAGAAATGAGAGGGTAAGCGCTATTAATATTTTATTTTTTTTGTAACCTAATGTTTTGGGGGTTTTTTGCCAACCAGTTTGGACTTGCATGTGACATGACATTTTTATTATACAAAAAAATTCTTAAGGCTGAAATGAATTTTTTCCTGACTGTGGCTAAGGCCACACTAGCATGCTTAGGATCGCGCTTGCAATCCCGTTCAATCTCAGAGCAGTTCATCTCAATGCGGGTGGCTACATTACATGCACTGCAATCCATTTTTCGAAGCACATGCAAACAATGTTTTTTTGCGAATCAACTGCGCTCTGATTACTCAAAATTGCGCAGGTCATGGTGCAAACCTGCGGTCGGGTGTGCGCTTCTTTCATACATTGCTATCTGGCACATTTCTGATGTAAATGACTTATCGCTTATTTGTTTCTTGCCAGTAGACAATGTCTCTGGGGTCTGCCCCCTCACTTGTTTTGCGGTCTGGGCATGCTCATTTGTTTTTCTGGATTAATTTGTTACTTATTGTTCATTTCAGTTGCAGATATTTCACCTTTAAAGAACAGCAGAACTTGGCCTGAGAATCTGACCTTTTGATTGCATCTCCACCGTTTTTTTTTTGTATAGGTAGACAAGCATGTAGATTTGGTGGAAATTGCCAGAGGCACTGATGGGTTTTCTGGGAGTGATTTAAAGGAAATGTGCAGAGATGCTGCATTGCTGTGTGTCAGGGAATGTGTTGCCAGCTCTACAGAGGAAAGGTTTGTATATCATAGAGTGGTCTGATATCATTAATGTAATTATAGTACTGACTCGGGGACTTTCCTGAAATGTATTCTGAATTGTAGTATGAGAATAAATAAAGACGTTCAAGCTAAAATACACAAGAGGCACATAAATTTGCCTGTGCTGTTTGCAGCAACTAATTAACGCATTTTGCTTCTTACTTGTCTGCTACATGTAGAAAACATTTGATTACGTGCTGCAGATTAAGAGCACAGGCAAAATTAAAACAATGTTGGATCTTTCTTGACCAGTAGGTTTTTAGGTCCGTGTTCAGGTGAATATCCTGCCTACTTCTTGTGCCTTAGGACAACTCCACCCTCATAATGACATCTTTTAGAAAGCATTTCCTCTTTACAATATGTTGATATATCATACTTTGTCCTCTGAATTCATTACAGTATGCCTGCTATGCTTCTGGATGCCTCATGGAAACTGAGCAATTTAGTGACCTTTACTGAGCCTGAGCATGCTCAGAAGAGGCAGCTAGGGGATAAGCATTCAGTCAATGGCTGTGATGTCAACTGTCAAATCCATTACTGACCGTTATTAACTGGATGAACCAGGAAGTAGAAACAGGGGAAACAGGACATTGTGCAGGATTTAAGGTTCATCTTATATATTTCGGATTTTAAACTATTACAGTTAAGGGTTTTGGAGGGTGATTTACCAGTATATATGTTTTAATCTGAGTGCTGGACTTGCCCTTTTAGCTTTTCAGAGATTCAGTTGGTCACAGACCTCTGCAGAAATTGATTTCAGAGGCAAATGAACTGTAATTGTGAGGAGCTATATTTGAACTGTGTTGCCTGCAATGTAATTTATTGTTAGTGTGCATGAAACTTGTATATATATATAAGTATAATTTTATTTATATAGAGCCACTTGGGTACGCAGAGCTATACATTATAAAATACAGATCGGGTTATTCAATAAAAGTTCTTATCGTTAAAAATGGTGTTAATTTGTGCCCCAACCAATGAGATGTTCGCTTTCAAATGTTAAAGGACCTGTAAACTCCAATCCTGCATAACAATGACTATGTGGCATCCGTTTCTATTATTCACAGGGAGGGGAGAACGCTGATTCTCCCCTCCCTGTGAATAATAGGACGCTCGGGGGACCTGGAACTTACCTTACCCGCCGCTCCACTCGCAGCCGCTCAGTCTCTGAACAGCTGTTCTCTCCCGATCGCGCGCCCTATCTTTTGAATTGGCGCGCATGCGCCTAAGATAGGGCGCGTGGTCGGGACAGAGCGGCTGTCAGTGACTGAGCGGCTGCGAGTGGAGCGGCGGGTAAGGTAAGTTCCTCCAGGTCCCCCGAGCGTCCTTTATTCACAGGGAGGGGAGAATAAGCGTTCTCCCCTCCCTGTGAATAATAGAAACGGATGCCACAGTATTATTTTTAAGAGTTTAGTGTTCCTTTAAATAAGATCGGATTGGTTGGGGAAAATTAGCACCTTTTAGGACATATTAGGATAGAGATCCTTGCCCTGAAGAGCTTACAATTTAAGTGGAGGGACAACATACAGATACAAGTGGGGGGAGGGATACAAAATGCTCAGACAGCTAACAATCATTAAAAGTGTTGGTGCTCTGAAAGGTAGGATTTGAAAGTATTAATGGATGGCACCAGCAAAGCGAGAGAGGAGAGAGTTGCAAAGGTAGGAGCGCAAGAGAGAATGGTTTAGGGTGAGAGGCAGCAGTGTTTGTTGGGGTTTTTAGAGAAGATTGCCTGCAAGGAGCGCAGCACGTCCGAAGCATAAGGGACAAAGTGGAAAGTTAAGTAGGAGGTGCATTAGAGTGAAGACTAAATGAAGGATATTGAATATGACTGTTTGCATTACGAGATAAATTTAGCACATAGTTATTTATGGTGTGCTGCTGACCGAAAGAGACACGGCATACAGCTAATCACTCCAGTAATGGCCCCTCTGCCAATGGATCTTTGAGATGGGGAAAACATGCTCATTACAGAGAGGAGTTGGTTCATAATCACTAAAGCATGCAAAATATGTTAAATCTGTGTCTGTATTTAGTCTATTAACAAAATTACAACCATTTAATCTTTTTTCTAGAAAATGGTTCACGGAGAAGCATTTTCTCGCCCTTTGAGTCGCACGAAGTAGTGGTCTAATTTTTCGCTTGACGATATTTGGGGCTGTGACTTATTTTACCATCAAATGGATGGTAGATGCCATAGATCCAACTAGGAAACAAAAAGTTGAAGCCAGAAACAGGTAAGAAGCTTTTATACTCATATATTGCTGAAAACACAATCATGTGCAAACTAGAAAGGGAAAGTTTAAGTATAAACTTTGAATTTGGCTTAAAAGACTGCATTTTGGAAGGGGATTTGTGTGTTTGTGCTGCAGATTTTAAAACCCAATTACCAATGATGAGGACATTGTTGTTTTTTACTTACCCTTAAATATGTCACATGCATTAAAGGTAGGTCAGTTGGTGTGTGTACTCATATCAGGTTGGGGGATAAAATACTATTACTTTTTTTGATGATTGGTCCAAATGTTTTTTTTTTTACTTTAGTTACCCTTTACATATGGCTGCCATAGTAATGGATAAGTAGGTCAGTAGGTTTGTGTACCTGTCGGTTTGGGGGTTAAAAAAAACAACTTTTTGATGATTGGTCAAAATTAGTTTTTTTTTACTTTAGTATACCCTTTAATATGGCTGCAACAGTAATGGGGGGTAGGTCAGTAGGTGTGTGTACCTGTGCCACGTGGGTTTTATAAAAAAACTTTTTTTGATTATTGATCAAAATTGCTTTTTTGACTTTAGTACCCTTTAAGTAGGCTGCACAGTAATGGATAAGTAGATCAGTAGGTGTGTGTACCTGGGTCTGGTTGAGGGGGTATGTCTTTTTTTTGTGTTTACAACCATAAAAAATATATTTTATTGAAAAATATCAAAATTAGTTTTTTTTACTTTAGTTACCCTTTGAATATGGCTGCCCAAGTAATGGATAAGTAGGTCAGTAGTGTGTGTACGGGTCTGGTTGAGGGGTATGTACTTTTTGTGTTTTACACCATAAATATCTTTTATTGAGGAAAAATCTAAATTAGTTTTTTTGAATTTAGTTACCCTTTAAGAATGGCTGCCAAAGGAATTAAGGGTAGGTCAGTAGGTGTGTGTACCCGTGTGAGGTGGAGGTATATGTTTTTTGCATGTATGACCATATAACTAACTTTTATTGATGATTGATCAAAATTAGTTTTTTGACTATAGTTACCCTTTAAATATGGCTTCTATGGGAAAGGAAAGGTAGGTCAGTAGGTGGGTGTACCTGTGTCTGTGTGGGGATTGGGGGTATCACCATTTTGTATTTATGACCATGAAACAAACTGTTTTGAAAAATCCACATTTGAGGATTGTTACCATTATAGTCTATGGGGAAAAATGTCCCGAAATGCGCCGTAACGCTTCCGCAGATTCCTTAGCAAGAATATAGCACACTTCTCCTATATACCCCGCACGTCTGTACAAATTTCATGTTTCTAGATCAAAAACTGTGGGAGAAGATAGGTCCAAAAAATCAGAAGAATAAAACGGAAGAAGAAGAAATAGAAGGACAGAAATTGGCTTTTTCAAGCCAATTTAATAAGCTGAGTGTCCTACAATATTTCTATAGATAGGTTGTGTCATTAGTAAAAATTAAACAGGCAGGAGGGGGTGTAAATAAAAAGTAGGTTGTGCTTGGCCTTCCTTTAGCAAGTCTGGAAAAAGTAAAGCGCTTTAAATCAAGCAACATGGCAGCTCTTTTTGTGCATATAAAGTAATGAGTTTCCTGAACCTAGTAATATATGATTTCTTGGAAAACTGGACATAAAGTATATTTGTCAGCATGATATACCACAAGAAGAATTGGGGGATTGAGAAAGAGAAACGTAAGTGAGAAGCACTGCATCCCACCAAAACCTATGACATTAGGGGTGTTATAGCATTAAAATCTTTTTTTCTTTATTTTGAGGCCGAAAAGCTAATGAGGCAAATAGGTGTGAAGAATGTCAAGCTTACAGAATATGAAATGAGCATTGCCGCACACTTAGTGGACCCACTGAGCATGTTGGTAAGGAGCTTGACTGCATCCTGTGTGTGTTGTAGTGCTGTAGTAGATTGTATTTTACTCTTACAATATGCTGTCTCTCCTCTTGTATGCTGGGGCTGTCGGTTGATTTGTCATGCTAAAAGCCATGGTAAAATTGCAGCAAAATTGCAAAACCAACGCTGCTGCTATTTCCATTTCGAATGAACACTATTTTAAATGGAATGCAGAGGAGAACTAAAGTGCGATAAATTCTTTTTGTAAAAAAACGAACAAAAACAAACACTTAAAACGAAAAGTACCTGAGGCAGAGAATAGTATTAGTAATTTTTCCTTCCAATATTGTTTCTGTAAAGGAGCACCAGCACAAAGAAAACGCTTCTGCCAGTTTCCTCCTGGCTTCAGCACTATCTTTAATACATGACCGTTCATAACCTGCAGAAAAAACTGTTATGTGCTGTACGAAACAACATTGAAAGTTAGGAATAATTAATCCTACCTTGCCTCAGGTACTTTGAATTTTTAAAAAGTAAAATTTAGAGTATAGTTGTCCTTTAAGACCTTTTGGCTTTAGCACAACCCAAAAAATCTTGGCAGGGCCATTGTGAGGTAAGACTTAGGCCACACTTTGGGTTTTTCTTGCGTTTGCTAGATCATTGAAAGCGCGGCAACACACCGAAAATGTGCGTTGCGATTTGCGTTCCACATTTTTAATTGCAATCGCATGCGTTTCCCTATACTTATCGAAAAGCGCAATGAAATCGCATGCGATTCCGTGTGACGCAGTGTGGCTGTGCCCATAACAGGGAGATTCAATAAAAGTTCTTATCGTTTAAAATGGTGCTAATTTTGCCCCAACTAATCAGATGTTAGCTTTCAAATGTTAAATAAGATCTGATTGGTTGGGGCACAATTAGCACCATTTTAAAACGATAAGAACTTTTAACAGGCATGTTAATTGAGATGCATAGACCTCTGTGAATGGGCATGAGATTATAGTTGATGTCTTAAAGGAGAACTAAACTTATTTTTCTTAATTATAATGTGAAAGCTTTTCTTCCCAGAACACCTACATTGTAAGATTCTTCTCTTGTAAGTTAGTAATAGATTCTGTAACAAAGAAGGCTTCCATGTTGTTGTCAGTATAACTGAAAACCTGTGTAGTCATCAAAGAGCCAAACTCCCATAAACCAGTATTCACTGTCCTCACACAATGCATTTGTGTGTGAGTGTTTATTAGTGGGTAACACATGCCTGTATGTAATTATTTAAGATCTCGTTGAGCTTGACCTTATAGGGAAACTAAAGTAAGAAGACTAAATTGTCTCTATAGTATGGTATTTGAGGTTGAATAAAGATAAATGTCCATCGAGTCCAACCAATCAGTACTACTCACATTTCTTCCCCCTGCCATGCCATGTGCACCATGGAGGTTAACTCCACCCACGGTGCACACTGTCATGGCAGAAGAGAGAAAGGGATTAACGGTAAGCATAATTCAAACTTTCCTGCTAGCAGTTGACAAATAGACAAGTACATTCACAATGATACAACAATCTATGTCTCACCTCTCACCGCTGTGGCTGGTGGATGATTTATGAAATTAACCTGTTGGGGTTGACTCCCATAGTTTATCTCTCTGGTGTGCTGAGTGTCTAAGTGTACGCTATACACTTATGCTACTGCAAACATTCCCCTATACTCTTCTCCAATAATATTCTCCCTAACGGTACACATTCCTTTTCAACAAAAAAGAAATGTAATTTTTGCAGTATCAGAAATCACCTAGAATGGCAGCCTGTGATTTTTTTTATGCAATTTACATCTAGAGCGTTAATAGCGACTCTTCACTGGCATTCTAAGTCAGTTTCCTTTTTAGTCCTATGAAAGCCTTTGTGTGTTGTTCCCTCCTTTACCCCAGAAAGTACACCCTATATTGTAAATGCCTAACTGACTGTAGGTTTTTAGATTATTGGCAGGAGAATGAATGACAAAATTGCTTATTAATGTGATTCTATAATGTGATTCTATCAGTGGAAATCCTAGCAGAGGGTTGCCATTTTACTAAATATGATGATTTTTAAATTTGTGTCTCTAAGGTCTAAACCGCACAACAAGCGTTTTGTGATCCGTTAGCGCATGAGAATCACATGCCAGTGCTTTTCAATGTTGGTGGCCACACTATGCGCTGCAACCCCTTTTACGGAAAGCGCATGCAATCACCAGTTTTTGGAAATACTCTAATACTATCTTTACAAGATAAAAAGAAAACGTTATTTTAGAATTCATATGCAACTAGAAAAAGTGGTATGTTAATTTTCCTTAAATTGTTGCACAGGTAACATGGAGTGACATTGCTGGTTTGGATGATGTCAACACTGACTAAAAGACACAGTGATTCTCCCAATAAGAAGAAGCACTTATTTGAGAACTCAAGGCTTTGCAGCCCCCTAAAGGTAATGACCTGATAATTTTTATGATGAAGGTTAGCAATCTAACTTCCTGAATATGCTTTCATCAGCTGTAGCCATGTGACCAACCTCTGCCTGCATATAATCTGTCTCTCAACTATTAATTTTAATTTAAAAATTTCCCAGCATTAAGTCTAAAGGACAATTATACTCACCTTCCCTCCGCTTCTTCTTTGTTCATTAGCTTTTACCACGGGTGAGGACCTGAACCGCTAGGTCCTCACCCCTGGGTTCGCGTAACTTACTGCAAAGTCTTAGAGCAACGCTGCTCTGGTAGGCTCCGCCCCCTCTCCCCGTCGGCGACAAGGCCAATAGGAAGGCACGCTCTGCAACAAGTGTAGAGCATGCTTTAAGACTCTGCAGTAAGTTACGCGAACCAGGGGTGAGGACCTAGCGATTCAGGTCCTCACCCTGGGTAAAAGCTAATGAACAAAGAAGAGGAGCGGAGGGAAGGAATATAATTGTCTTTAAGAGAGCATGCTCTGCCCCCAGGGACAGGAGGGGGCAGAGAGTCAGGTCATGTTACTCAAGCTACCGCAAGCAAGATGTTTGAACATTATCCGCAGTATAATTTCTCACAGGTTGCAGCCAGAGATGTGATTCAGGGCTCATTTTAAAGAGAAGACTGCGGCTTTATTTAACCGTAACTTGTTCAGAGACCACAGTTGCCTTTAAAGGGGAAGTTCAGTGCAAATATATATGCTTTTCAGAAAAAAGAGCGTATTTTTTCATCCCAATGACCTTAATCTGCCCATCAGCATTGTGTCTGTGTATAAATAAATGCAACCGAAATACTGACTTTCTGAGGTGATCAGTAGAGATCTGAGCATATTTGACCCATCCAACAGCAATCACTAATAATTACTGTTAGGAACATTCCAAGGATGTGGTGCATCCAGGAAGAAGGACCGTTAGAACCTGAAATGTCGGCACACTAATGTCAACAGCAGGAACAGCAAAGGGTATGAAATTAACTGATTTTTAAAATGGGAGAGAATGTAGAATAACTAAGAAGGCATTACACAACTAACAATTTAACAAATATTGATCATTTCCACTGAACTGCCCCTTAAAGAAGACAGTTTTTAGGTTTATGGGGTTCTACTGAAATTAGAAGCACGTTTTGGAAGTGGACATGCTCATTAATGGTAATGTCCACCCAAAGATTTTTATGGAGCAATGCATTCATTACTGTTCTCAACAAATTTTTGAAATAACTAAAATAAAATAAATAAATAAAAACTAAAACTAAAATAAATTTTAAAAAAATTATTTCTTTTTCTTGGGTTTAAAGGATAAGTATACTGAAAAAACAAATAAAGTTTAAATGGTAGCTGAATCCCTAACTAACCTTTCCCCCACCCACCCTTTTTTTTTTAGGTCCCTTCAGAGCCTACCTGAGCCCTTGGAAAATGCTGGCCATCTTGGAACATGAATGAAGTACAGTAAACTCCGCCCCCCGAGAGTTCCTGGACCTAGTTTCAACATTGTGTCCAAATATTCTGTGGCCGTTCGATCCGTGCATGCGCGTGCATACGTTGTATTAGCGCGCGTGGCGTGATGACTCACGCGTGCACTACGTCGTGCACGGCTAACGTCATGTCGCATGCACGGATCGAACTGGCACAGATATAGGGACACAAGTTGGAAACGAGGTCCAGAAACTTGGGGGGCAGAGCTTACCGGACTCATTCATGTTCCAAGATGGCCAGCACTTTCCAAGGGCTCAGGTAGGCTCTGAAGGGACCTAAAAAAAAAAGGGGGGGGGAAGGTTAGTTAGGGATTCAGCTACCATTTAAACTTTATTTGTTTTTCAGTATACTTATCCTGAAATCTACCCTAGAAGTTTCCCTTTTTCTCTTGGTTTTCTTTCAAAATATTAAAGACATCCTGATCTGTTGTGAGGTGCTATAGGGTTTTGCAAGCTCAACAAGGAGTGTGATGTGAATGAGTCATCTTATAAAAATGCTTGTGGAGGTTCTCATTCATCCGGTGATGGTATATCTGTAATATTAACAAACATCAAAGGGAAAACCGAGCCACTGGCTTCCTTAGCCGCACAAACCTTCCATTAGTTGTCTTTTAAATTAGTTTGAAAATAATCAAACTGAATACCACAGATATAAACTTTTGTGAAGTGCTGTAAAAATATGTCCGGCCTTGTGTGGCCAAATTATTTTGACAATGAAGCTAGTCAGACACCTCTGGGAGCCTATATAGGTTTTTAGGTAGGAGTTGTCTTTTTGCTGAGACCGGTTTAAATGTAATCTATAGTGACAGACATGAAGTGCTGTCCGGATGGACCCGATTATGAAACTTATTATTTTACCCTGCCTAATAAAATTAGTCAGGGTTACCGGTATTCAATAAATTAATAAAATTAGTCAGGGTTATTCAATAAATTAATAAAATTAGTCCGGGTTATTCAATAAAAGTTCTTTATCGTTAAAAAGGGTGCAAATTTTGCCCAACCAATCGGATGTTAGCTTTCGAATGTTAAATGATTCTGATTGGTTGGGGCAAAATTAGCACCCTTTTAACAATAAGACCTTTTATTGAATCTCCCTGAGTGTTTGCAGCATCCTGCCCTATGGGGACAGTATCCACTTGGAGACAGTACCCACGGGCCATTTTTTTGCTGGGAGACACTGTTCACGGGCCCCTTTTTGGATAATTTATTATTATTATGGAGGAAAGTACTTACCGTATGGAGGACTGCATTCATTGCTAATATTTTATTGCTACCTTAATGGATTGCACCCTTTGGAGGATAATGATTATAACAGAAGGACGTTTAATTACGCCCAATCTACTGATATGGATGACATAACTTGATTTTTATATTACTTTAAGTTATAATATCTAATATTGCTTCTTTTCCTCAATGTTTACTTACTATTCTGCACACCAGATATGTATGCAGAGTTTATTTGGTGAGTGCTAGGGAGAAGTTTCAGCTTGTTTATTCATATACAGAAAAATAACTTCTCTTATTTTATCTACCTTTGAGGATCATTGACTTTGTCATAAAGGTTGAAGTATCATGCCATAGTGTTACTAGAGGAACATGTCCTCTATTGATGTCAGGATTTATAGCATGTTCACATCACTAGAGGCATGATGCTACATAAATAGACTGCTGTTTGTCAATAGAAGGATAAGCCTTTATGGATTTACAGATATAAGTATGCCTTTATTACAATGATGTTAATCTTCTATGGCTATTCTTAGTTATTATTGTATTTAATGTGGCAATAGATTGTGAATTATATAATTTGCCGCTAGGGGGATATTCCCCTTTAGTTTGCCAACCTGGTATCCTTATTTCAATATGGCCGATTCAGCAACCGAAATATGACATAGAGAGGGCGCCTGTGTTACCATTTCCCACAGTCCGGTACTTCTCGCGGGACTTCAGTTTCCCCTGACGCTCTTTCCTGGGTCCATACGTTGCTACCTAGATATTTATAAGTGTAGTGCATTGTATGGTAGTTTGCCGTTTGGCAAGTCAGAACACGCGGACGAAACCATGTACGTTGGTGGACCCTCGTGTTAATTCTATTTCGCTCTGCCACTATAGTATAATATAGTAGCTCTATTATTCCTCTCACTATAATGGGTACATTTGGTAATATATGAGGCATGTTAAATATTCTGTGACTTACCTGTTATTATTGCTGCTAATCTTTGGTAATGTGTGAGGGATCTTAAGCCTCGTACACCACGTGCAGACGGGTCACGACCTGCGGGCAGATGTGTCCGAACGTTCGTTTCGGGTGATAAAGTGCCCATACACGGCCGATTATCGGCCAAAACGAACGTTCCGACAATCGTGCGTCGCGTGTCGGGACCGCAATCGCACATGTGTACGAACCTTAAGACTCATGGTGATTTACCTGCTATTATTACTGCTATTTGTATGTGGAAGTGGATGTTGAGTATACCGGTATACTTAAATATATTACACTATATAAATTGATACTGTTGGTTGGGTTGTGTTTGTAAATGTGCGCTCATTTAATATATCATAATCTGTAATAATGGATATTATCACAATGCCCTGTATATACACTTCTGTTTCTCTTTTGGCTAATGGTTGTATATTAGTGGTAAGAACACCCCATTTGCAAATTATACGAGCTGTTAGTGCCGGTCACCTACAGTGGTTGGCAAGTATTCGGCCCCCTTGAAGTTTTCCACATTTTGGTCCATCTATCTTCCCATCAACTCTGACCAGCTTCCTATCCCTGCTGAAGAGAAGCACCCCCAGAGCATGATGCTGCCACCACCATATTGACAGTGGGGATGGTGTGTTCTGAGTGATGTGCAGTGTTAGTTTTGCACACATAGCTTTTGCATTGGCCAAAAAGTTCCATTTTGGTCTCATCTGACCAGAGCACCTTTTCCACATGTTTGCTGTGTCCCCCACATGGCTTGTGGCAAACTGCAAACGGGACTTCCTATGCTTTTCTGTTAACAATGGCTTTCTTCTTGCCACTCTTCCATAAAGGGCAACTTTGTGCAGTGCACGACTAATAGTTGTCCTATGGACAGATTCCCCACCTGAGCTGTAGTCTCTGCAGGTTGTCCAGAGTCACCATGGGCCTCTTAACTGCATTTCTGATCAGCGCTCTCCTTGTGTCGGCCTGTGAGTTTAGGTGGAGGCCTGGTCTTGGTAGGTTTACAGTTGTGCCATACTCCTTCCATTCTGAATGATCGCTTGAACAGTGCTCCGTGGGATGTTCAAGGCTTTGGTAATCTTTTTGTAGCCAAGCCTGCTTTAAATTTCTCAATAACTTTATCCCTGACCTGTCTGGTGTGTTCTTTGGACTTCATGGTGTTGTGCTCCCAAGATTCTCTCTGTGAGGCCGTCACAAAGCAGCTGCGTTTGTATGACATTACACACAGGGGCATTCTATTTAGTCATTAGCACTCATCAGGCAATGTCTAAGGGCAACTGACTGCACTCAGACCAAAGGGGCTGAATAATTACACACACCCCATTTGCAGTTATTGATTTGTTAAAAATGTTTGGAATCATGTATGATTTTCGTTCCACTTCTCACGTGTACACCACTTTGATTGGTCTTTCATGTGGAATTCCAAAAATTGATTCATGTTTGTGGCAGTAATGTGACAAATGTGGAAAACTTCAAGGGGGCCGAATACTTTTGCAACCACTGTATATTGAGGAATACCACAGATATAATTTTTGTGAATTGCTGTAAAAATATGGACAAATTATTTTTGACAATGAAAGCTAGTCAGACACTCTGGGAGCCTATATAGGTTTTTAGGTAGGAGTTCTATAGCAAATAGTGACAACAGGGATTTGGGTGCATGGCTGTGTAAAAAGGCATGTATTACGTGTTGCAAAATTGTTGCTTGAAAGTCTTCCCTTGAATTGCCCCAAGGTGGCAGGGTTGCCAAAAAATGTTTGTTGCTAATACTTTGTTGATTGTAACAATACTGTTTATGTTCTAGGGGTGCTTCTTTATGGACCACCTGGATGTGGCAAAACACTAATTGCTAAAGCAACAGCCAAGGAAGCTGGTTGCCGTTTCATTAACCTGCAGCCTTCGACAGACTGACAAGTGGTACGGAGAATCCCAGAAACTTGCTGCTGCCGTCTTCTCCTTGGCTGTCAAACTGCAACCATCTATCATATTTATTGATGAAATAGGTAAAATAAAGGACACAATGTTCTAAAAATTAACTTATTTTACCCCTCAATTTTGTTTCATTGAGGATCGATAGCACATACAGTTTTAATCTGCCAGGTTAGTCCTGGACTTCCCTGTATTAAAAATAGTACTGAAGCAGGAGGAACCCTGGCAGAAGCAGTTTTCTGTTGAAATTAATTCCTACCTTCTCCTCTGGAATCTTTGGTTATGCTGCTATGCTATGTTAAAGGCTATATTTGTTCACGCCCCCTTCAGCAATTTAGTTAGTGGTTCTGAGCTTTAGCATGCTTAGATGAGGCAGCAGGGATTAGCATTCATCATTGGCTGTGATTCCATCTGACAAATCCATGACTGACAGTTTCTATTCGAAGAACCAGGAAACTGAAACAGGACATTGTGCGCATTTGTTAACCTTATATCTTTATAGCTGCCACCAGAGAGTTTCAGGGACAGCTGAATCTGGGAAATCTAAGGTCCTAAAAGGACCTAGACTGTCCCGCCACAAATTGTAAAACAAACATGAAAAACACATTTAGGGTATAAGGTTAGGAAAAATGTAGGTGGTAATGTAATCAGTGGGATAAATTAGAATTCATGGGAGTGCCAAAAAAAAGGCCAGGCAAAAAAAAATATTCTAGCCTCCTTAAAACCCATGCAACATAGTGCACAAGGGAACAAATAAACATGGATACCCAGACAGCAAGCCTTGAAATCACTAAAAGGGGCCCAATTTTGTATCCCTTAGTCTTTTTCCCCCTCATTGCTTGATAAGAAATAAACTGCAAGATTACTTTTGTTTTTATGGTGAAATGCAAAAGAACATGTGGGAGAACAGAAATGTTTTTAACACTATTAAAGGGCATCTATAGTTCCTCTTCTGTCCCAAGATATATAAGTTAAAAAAGTCAAGCTTTCAATAATCCTTACCTTACATCTCTACTCCAACAGTTCTCCTGTAGTGCTTGTCCAAAGTCCCATAAAGTGGACGTAGGAGTTGTCTTCTGTGTAAGGTTCTACCTCCTCCCTGCTGCCCCCCCCCCCCACCATCCTGATACCTCCTGGCTGCCCTTCTCCTAGCATAAAATCTTTTAAATATGTTAGAGGGCATCCCTTCCCACCGCACGCTGTAAGTTCTGCTTCTTTTTTAACTATCTAATATAGTGGTGGTTGGGGGTGGGAAGAGATGCCCTCTAGCATTAAAAATAATTGTGTAGGATGGAGATGCCCTTTAATCAAGAAAGACATAGGTGAGAGGTGAGTACAGTTTGGTGTATATTTGTGAATGTGTAGGTCAATGTTCAAATACACTATACCTCTGCCCCACTTCAACATCATGCTGGACTACAGTCAAATTGGAAACCACTCATTCTTTATTTAGAAAGTCCATACAAAAATGCAGAGTAACAAGACAACTCTTGTCTGATGACATAGTCTAAAGATTCGTACACACGTGCAATCGCGGGTCCCGCAACGCAAAATCTGTACGAACGAACGATAATCGTCCCATGTGTAGGCATTTATCGGACGCTTGGTGAGGATCGTTGCCTGACGACCTGGCAGATATCCAAATGAATGACCGTTTTCGGCCGAAACGTTTGTTTGTACACTCATGCGTGGCAGGTCGGGACCCCGATCACACGTGTGTATTAGCTATGACTGATATAGCTGAAATGCGTCAGACGAGTTCTAAACAGTCTGTGGATTTCACAAGTCTTAATATGGTTTTCTTCCTCTCTATTTGTATAGATTCTTTTCTTCGAAGTCGTTCAAGCTCTGACCATGAAGCCACAGCAATGATGAAAGCTCAGTTATGAGTCTTGGGATGGCTTAGATACTGACTACAACTGCCAGGTATTCCATGTTTGGGCATTTAAATAACCAGATTTTTTTTAATCATGGAAAAAGTTAAATACAATCCCACAAACACACTGTTACAAACATATTCTTTAGCAGTTTCTTCTATACATTATTTGTTAGCACGAGAAGAGATGGCTGTATTCATTAGTAACACAGGCTTTGTTCATACCCTGTCAGAATGTGGTTAGGATATTTAATGAACTTAACAGTGCTCACTTTTCAGAGCATGTAACCAGCCGAGGGAGCAATCCTTAGGGATAGGTACAGATTGCATTTTAATAGCTAAAAGGGTCTGGGTAGTATTTTTTTAACCACAAAAAAATACAGGTTACAGACAAGAGGGAAAAAATCTCTTTGAGAGGAAACTTTACAGCAATGTTTGCAAAATACATGCCTACCTGATTTCTACCAAATAGAAAGCTGTACTACAAGTAAATAGCTACAAGTTTTCTCTTTTGTGTGTAGGTAATAGTTATGGGTGCAACCAACAGGCCTCAGGATCTCGACACAGCCATAATGAGAAGGATGCCAACCAGGTTCCACAATCAACCAGCCGGTAGGTGATTTTGGCCAGTTTACCATGTGTATATAGCTCACAGGTTTCCTCTTCCCACCAGGGTGTAGGATTATACTCTGGGTTATGCTCTGGGTTAAGGATCAGCCTGAAACAGCCCCAGACTGTAACTAATAGCTCCAGTTTTGTCTGTTATGTACTGAGAATCCATGCGTGATCGTGCATGTAGGTCTTGTTTACACTATCATGGGACTTTATTTTGAACTTTTCAAAATGTATTACAGAAAATAAAGGTTATGTACACTGGGAAATTAGATATTTTAAATTGCCATTACTGGAAAGTATATTCTTCCCAACTATCACTGTACCATTTTTAGTTGATCTGTCCCCTATTTCTTTAGATATCCAGGCTGAACATCTTACATTTTAGCTTCAATCGAGTGCCATGGGCTGGGTAAACATCTTCCAATCCTTCCTCCTGACCGACCATTCGTGGCTTTGACCGGTCAGCTAGGGGTTGGACTGTTGGTCTAAGCAAAAGCAGCCACGTCCGACAGTTAGCCACGACCGATGACTTGGACGAACAAATCCATACAATATTCGGCCCAACTGACTGAAGCATTGAAATGTCGGTCGGTCTGTCGAATTATTGTACAATATGTACCCTGCTTTAGTATCAAACTCTTCAGTTATGTATAGTTTTAGTTTTACTGTAGCTGGAATGGTAACAGTTGGTACATGAACTGCATGGTGGGATTCCCTCTCCCAATGCTGCCTTGTGGGATTACTAAGCATGCTTGCCCTCACAGAGAGTCCGATAGTCTGACGGGGTTGGGGGAGTAAGGGACTGATTGAGCAAAACAAGTGGATGAAGTCATGCAGCAACACGAACACATCAGGTAAGTGCTGCTTACATGTATTATTTATGATGATGAATTTTACACTGAAAAAATGATTTTAAGTCCAGTACAAAGTGGTTCAAAATTAACCAATATTATCCAATCTTAACAAACAGTATGGGCTCTTCGTTCCCCAATAAGACATTTGTTTTGTCAGATTTATAGATGTTTTTCTTTTTCCTGTCACGCAGGCACTGAGACAGCGAGAGCAATTCTTGATCTAATTCTGAGAAATGAGAGGGTAAGCGCTATTAATATTTTATTTTTTTGTAACCTAATGTTTTGGGGGTTTTTTGCCAACCAGTTTGGACTTGCATGTGACATGACATTTTTATTATACAAAAAAATTTAAGGCTGAAATGAATTTTTTCCTGACTGTGGCTAAGGCCACACTAGCATGCTTAGGATCGCGCTTGCAATCCCGTTCAATCTCAGAGCAGTTCATCTCAATGCGGGTGGCTACATTACATGCACTGCAATCCATTTTCGAAGCACATGCAAACAATGTTTTTTTGCGAATCAACTGCGCTCTGATATACTCAAAATTGCGCAGTCATGGTGCAAACCTGCGGTCGGGTGTGCGCTTCTTTCATACATGCTATCTGGCACATTTCTGATGTAAATGACTTATCGCTTATTTGTTCTTGCCAGTAGACAATGTCTCTGGGGTCTGCCCCCCCTACTTGTTTTGCGGTCTGGGCATGCTCATTTGTTTTCTGGAAATTGTTACTTATTGTTCATTTCAGTTGCAGATATTTCACCTTTAAAGAACAGCAGAACTTGGCCTGAGAATCTGACCTTTTGATTGCATCTCCACGTTTTTTTTTTGTATAGGTAGACAAGCATGTAGATTTGGTGGGAAATTGCCAGAGGCACTGATGGGTTTTTGGGAGTGATTTAAAGGAAATGTGCAGAGATGCTGCATTGCTGTGTGTCAGGGAATGTGTTGCCAGCTCTACAGAGGAAAGGTTTGTATATCATAGAGTGGTCTGATATCATTAATGTAATTATAGTACTGACTGGGGACTTTCCTGAAATGTATTCTGAATTGTAGTATGAGAATAAAAAGACGTTCAAGCTAAAATACACAAGAGGCACATAAATTTGCCTGTGCTGTTGCAGCAACTAATTAACGCATTTTGCTTCTTACTTGTCTGCTACATGTAGAAAACATTTGATTACGTGCTGCAGATTAAGAGCACAGGCAAAATTAAAACAATGTTGGATCTTTCTTGACCAGTAGGTTTTTAGGTCCGTGTTCAGGTGAATATCCTGCCTACTTCTTGTGCCTTAGGACAACTCACCCTCCATATGACATCTTTTAGAAAGCATTTCCTCTTTACAATATGTTGATTATCATACTTTGTCCTCTGAATTCATTACAGTATGCCTGCTATGCTTCTGGGAGCCTCATGGAAACTGAGCAATTTAGTGACCTTTACTGAGCCTGAGCATGCTCAGAAGAGGCAGCTAGGGGATAAGCATTCAGTCAATGGCTGTGATGTCAACTGTCAAATCCATTACTGACCGTTATTACAATGGATGAACCAGGAAGTAAAACAGGGGAAACAGGACATTGTGCAGGATTTAAGGTTCATTTATATATTTCGGATTTTAAACTATTACAGTTAAGGGTTTTGGAGGGTGATTTACCAGTATATATG
The DNA here is from genome assembly GCA_019447015.1 of Hymenochirus boettgeri. Lineage (NCBI taxonomy): Eukaryota > Metazoa > Chordata > Amphibia > Anura > Pipidae > Hymenochirus > Hymenochirus boettgeri. The sequence goes on along the minus strand of CM033475.1, from coordinate 29,340,427 downwards.
TTTTAATCTGAGTGCTGGACTTGCCCTTTTAGCTTTTCAGAGATTCCGTTGGTCACAGACCTCTGCAGAAATTGATTTCAGAGGCAAATGAACTGTAATTGTGAGGAGCTATATTTGAACTGTGTTGCCTGCAATGTAATTTATTGTTAGTGTGCATGAACTTGTATATATATATAAGTATAATTTTATTTATATAGAGCCACTTGGGTACGCAGAGCTATAAATTATAAATACAGATCGGGTTATTCAATAAAAGTTCTTATCGTTAAAATGGTGTAATTTGTGCCCCAACAATGAGAAGTTCGCTTTCAAATGTTAAAGGACCTGTAAACTCCAATCCTGCATAACAATGACTATGTGGCATCCGTTTCTATTATTCACAGGGAGGGGAGAACGCTGATTCTCCCTCCCTGTGAATAATAGGACGATCGGGGGACCTGGAAGGAACTTACCTTACCCGCCGCTCCACTCGCAGCCGCTCAGTCACTGACAGCCACTCTGTCCCGACCACACGCCCTATCTTAGGCGCATGCGCGCCAATTCAAAAGATAGGGCGCGCGATCGGGAGAGAACAGCTGTTCAGAGACTGAGCGGCTGCGAGTGGAGCGGCGGGTAAGGTAAGTTCCAGGTCCCCCGAGCGTCCTATTATTCACAGGGAGGGGAGAATAAGCGTTCTCCCCTCCCTGTGAATAATAGAAACGGATGCCACATAGTTATTTTTAAGAGTTTAGTGTTCCTTTAAATAAGATCGGATTGGTTGGGGAAAAATTAGCACCATTTTAGGACATATTAGGATAGAGATCCTTGCCCTGAAGAGCTTACAATTTAAGTGGAAGGGACAACATACAGATACAAGTGGGGGGAGGGATACAAAATGCTCAGACAGCTAACAATCATTAAAAGTGTTGGTGCTCTGAAAGGTAGGATTTGAAAGTATTAATGGATGGCACCAGGCAAAGCGAGAGAGGGAGAGAGTTGCAAAGGTAGGGAGCAGCAAGAGAGAATGGTTTAGGGTGAGAGGCAGCAGTGTTTGTTGGGGTTTTTAGAGAAGATTGCCTTGCAAGGAGCGCAGGGCACGTCCAGAAGCATAAGGGACAAAGTGAGAAGGTAAGTAGGGAGGTGCAGTAGAGTGAAGACTAAATGAAGGATATTGAATATGACTGTTTGATGGGAAACCACCCTATGGACTGCACCCTATGCACTGCTATCATGAAACACTAGAAATCACAGTTAGTGATCAATTAATGAATTAATGTATTTCTGTTGTGACCTTGTACTAGTCACTTAAAATTTATTTATTTTTTTAATAATTTACAGTTATTATGAAGAAATCCGGCCAATACAGCAGCAAGATTTGTTGAGGGCAATTGAAAAAATGAGAAAATCCAAGAATGCAGCGAACCAGAATGTTTTGATGCATGTTAGTTTGGACTAAATGGATATTCCATGTCATTCTAGCTGCACCAGCTGATTCGAACCATCACTGGGGAGACTTTTCCAATCCACTAAAGGGAATTTGTTCTATTGAAACCTTTTTAAGAGACTGACTCCTTGTTTACCGAACAGTGATATCCAGGGATAATAATCCAACATCTTTGTAATAGACTGTGAGGTGAACCAGGATAGTATCTGGATAAATTCTGTGAGCCTTGCTCCTCTACCCAGTTTAATGAACTAGTTGGTATGCAGTCGTGTTTACTTCTTTACATTAATGTATATATTTGTGAATATTATATGGTGTGTAGGTTGTGTACTTTAGAACACGCAGAAGAAAGAATGACCAACAAACAAATGGCAGTGTATGTTAAAAACTCTGCAGGCCAAGAGAGGATCAAGGTTGTCACACTCACTTTTTAATATGTCATGGCCAGCATCATTATAATGAAGGATATATTTACATTATATGGAAATACATTCAAATTATATGGCTATATAAACACTAAAGTGTATACAGTATTCCTCATTAAGTAATTACATAAAAAACTCCCATTTTGCTGTCGTTAAAGGGCAACTGTGGTCTTCAATTTTTCCAAACTAGTAAGGATTATATAAAAAGCCTTCCATCACACCTTCCAGATAAAACCTATATCACATCTCTAGATAAAATTTGTGAGAAGTTAGTGCTGAAAAGTTTTAGTAATATTACTTCCTGCTTGAACCCTTCCTGGTTTTAGCCATGTGACCAGCTTGTAGTCGTGTGAAAGTCTCTGCCTGCATTAATAGGCTCCCCTTCTGAACTGTCATTTTCCCCCCCAAGCACTTCCTGTTTTCCCCAGTGCTAAGGCTTTACTGAGCATGCTTCGCCCAAGGGGGCGGAGGGTGTGGCAGAGGTCTGGTGATGTCACACAACCTGCTGGAAAAAGTAAATTTGAACATTCACCCTAATGTAATTTCTTACAGGTTGCAGCCAGACATGTGACTGTCAGCTCGGGAAACACTGCAGGCTTTCATTTAACTCTAACTTGTTTGAAGACAACAGTTGCCCTTTAAAGATTTAAAGGGCATCTATAGTGGAAAAAAACATATTGGCCCATTTCAAAGTTAAATTCATGTACTCTGTGCTGCTTTTATCCTACCTTTGTCAGTGACTCTGTTTTTCCATGGTGTCAGATCTCTCTGCAGCACTCCCCCCTATCCCCTCTGTTACCGCCTCCATGTCTCAACTCTGGCTTACCAACAAGCTTATCATGTGCAGTAGGAGTTAAAAGTTCAACATCCTGAAAAACACACCCACGCACAGTGGCCAATAGAAAGCAAGCTGTCCTGGAGACAGGGATCTCTCTGTGTCCTGATAAAATACGATCACTCTTTGTGACCCATCATCAATCAGTGAAAGCTATTAAGAAGGGGGGTCAAGTGCAGCCTTAACTCTGCCATCAAAGCTACCTCTCCCCCCCCCTCTCCCCCCCTGCTAATGCTCTTATCTCTGTTTATTACAGAGCATGGAGGAGGGAGGGACTTGAGCAGGGAAGAGGGTCACGTCACAGGGATTTGATTGACAGTACAAGTAGGAGTAGAGGAATGCAATCACTATTCTTCTAACTTGTGTATCTCAGGACAGAGAGGGAAGATTAAGAAAATACAGACACTCTGGGGGTTGGGGGGAATTATAGAAAACACGGAAAGAAAGAAAAAAAAAAGTTCATTTTCTCACTATAGATGCCCTTTAATAGCTTTAAAAGGTTTAAAGTCTGAGCTTAGCTCTCGCTCTGCCTGCCCTCAAAGAAATAATTTGTTACATGTCAAGTAAGTAGGCAGTACAAGAGCTGAGCTGCTGGCAATAAAAAAACTCCAAAGCTAAGTGACAGATAAGAGGTAGGAATACTTTTTTTTCCATCCATACAAGTATATTGTGTGTCCCAGAAGAAATTTGCATACAAGTCTGCTGGCATGTATATATCCATAGTGTTCCAGCTATGATTAACAGGGCTGAATGTGTGAGGGTGGGAAAATAATGGCCACATTTACTGGTATTATTAAAGGTGGTGATTATAACTCAGCTATATCTTTACATAACCCCCCACAAAGTAAATATTTCTAGAATGCTGAGTTTATCCCTGATCACTTTGCTTTCAGATCTTATTCTACAGTTGTTTTCTTTTGTAAGTTTGTTTTTTGTATGCAGGTAATCGCTGGGTTCCTGTATTTCCTCAGCCCCATGTAAAGAAATGTTATAGTTCCCCACCCCTGATAACTCTGTCCTTGCAAACTTTGCTTACTTCCTTGGCGTACTTGAACTGAGACACTCACCCTGCACTTTTTTCCCTTTTTTATGGATTCCTCTTGCTTCTCTCCGGTGCAGTAGTCATTGATAGCCACAGCAGATTACTTTAAGGACATTCATTGACTGCTGCAGTCTATGCTGCTTGAGCTTTAAGAGGGGGCAGCATCAACCAGTGAAGAGGATGACAGAATGCAGGGTCGAGTATCTCTGTTCAGGAGTGATTGGGAGGTCGGCATGTGGAAAGTAAATATACAATTTTATCCATTTGGTAATAATGCTCTTGCCAAAAGTAAGTGTGTAGGGATGTAGGGCAATGGAGTTCTTTGTTTTCCTGCTATTGGAGACAAAGTTAACTAACTATCTGAAGAAAGCAGTCTTGATGAAATGTGGAAAGGGGTGCAGTATGATTAACTCTTTATCAGTGGAAAAGCTTTCTTTGTGGGTAAATGTGCTCTTTATGCTGTATTTTTCCCAGAAGCCACTATGCTCAGACAGATTGATATGGCTAGCTTTCCAATGTACATATATAATGTAGTATGCATATTTAGATTTACTAGATTTGTAAATAAAACATTCTAGAATGTTTAAGGACATAGGAAGACTGCAAAATTGCTCCTTTATTGGGCATTTTCCTGTGGAGCAAGCTATATACGGGAACAAAAAAAAAAGAGCTTGCTAAAACTTTACAGCAAATTCCAGTGAACTCAAAGGACTTTCATATGAATAGGACCATAAAGAAAATTCTGGTTTGTACTTTGAGATTTATTTAGCAAAAGATATGTTTTAGGGTATAATGCATTAAAATGGAATTTAAGTGAAAATACATATACTTTTAAGAAAAAAAGAGCCATATTTTTTCAATACTAATGACCTTCTTCTGCCCATTCAGCATTTTGTCTGTGTATAAATAAATGCTTCCAAAATACTGACTTCCTGTTTGCAGGACCCCTAATAGAGACCGTTACGGTTTTGTCCTAGACTCAGCAGGTTGATTGAGTTGCTCAGTAGAGATCTGAGCATCTTTGACCCATTCAACAGCCAATTAGTAGAAATTACTGTTAGGAACATTTCAAAGCAGTGTGCATTCTGGGAAGAAGAAGGATTGTAACCAAACCTGAAATGTCCGCTCACTAATGTTAATAGTAGGGAATTGCATGGGGTATATATTCAACTGATTTTTCAAAATGGAAGAGAATGTGTTGAATAACTAGGTATGCATAATATAAACATAAGGGGAAATGTAATAAGAGATCTTCAGGGTTATTCAATAAAAGTTCTTATTGTTAAAAATTGTGCTAATTTTGCACCAACCAGATGTTAGCTTTCAAATGTTAAATAATATCTGATTTGTTGGCACAGTTAGCACCATTTTTAACGATAAGAAATTTTATTAAATATCCCTGCTTATTGCTAAAAATGTTGCCTATTTTTCCCTAACCAATCAGATGTTAGCTTTCAAATGGTACGTAACATCTGGTTGGTTAGGGAAAAATTAGCACCATTTTTAATAAGTACTTTTATTACATTTCTCTGTAAGAAGTATTTGCTGTATTTGTGTGTGGAGCTTTCATAATTTTACTATTGGATTTCATTTTGATTTATTATTTAACTAATTTTAAATAGCCTCAAATTATTTCTTTCATTTTTTTAGTTTAGAGTTGATATGCAATATAGACGGGGATACTGCCATCATACATAAAAGCCCAGTTTTTTACAGTTTATTCTCCAACGTACAAAAAAAACAACATGTTAAAGGGTATGTCCACCCCTTTGAAGAAAAAGTCCAGCCCTCAAATAAAAACTTACATACAGGTAAATTACCCCCTAAAACCCTAAACTGTAATAGTTTGAAATCTGAAATATATAAGTCTAACCTGAAATCCTGCACAATGTCCTGTTGCCCGTTACTGCTTCCTGGTTATTCCAGTTAGTAACTGTCAGTTATGGATTTGACAGTTGACATCACAGCCAATGACTGAATGTTAATCCCCTGTCTGCCTCTTCTGAGCATGCCCAGACTCAGTACAGGTTTCTAAATTGCTCCGTTTCCATGAGGCCTCCAGAAGCATAGCAGACATACAGTAATGAATTCATAGGACAAACTATGATATATCAACATATTTTATAGAGGTCATTCTTTCTAAAAGGTGTTCTTATGGGGGTGGAGTTGTCATTTAAAGTTTCAAATGTGCTCCCAGAGAGAGAAATTATACTTACAAATCCACTGCTGCTAATACAGGCCTTTTCCGTTCATGAGCAGCAGCTGTGGAGGCTCACCCGGTAATGGCCGCCAGCCATTGGCCGTCAGTGTCCCAGCCGTGACTGACTGGCTTACCAGGAAGCAGAAGGGAGTCATGGCAGTGGATTGTAAGTATAATTTCTTTCTCTGGAAGCATATTTGACAACTTTAAGCATAACGACACATAGCGGGTGGAAAAAAGCACCACTAAATATTGCCTGAATCTATGATTATATGGAAGGAAGAAGAAAGTATTATTACCTCCAATTTTGCTGTCATTAAAGAGTTAATAACCTTAAAGGACAACTCCACCCTCATAAGAACATCTTTTAGAAAGAATGGCCTCTTTAAGATGATATTGATGTATCATACTTTGTCCTATGAATTCATTATTGTATGCCTGCTATTCTTCTGGATGTGTCGGGGAAACTGAGCAATTTAGAAACTTGTACTGAGCCTTTACTGAGCCTGGACATGCTCAGAAGAGGCAGATAGGGGATTTACATTCAGTCATTGGCTGTGATGTCAACTGTCAAATCCATAACCGACAGCTAACTGGAAGAACCAGGAAAAAACAGGGGGAACAGGACATTGTGCATGATTTCAGGTTAAACTTATTTATTTAAAATTTTAAACTATTACCGTTTAGGGTTCTGGGGGGTGATTTACCTGTATGTAAGTTTTCATTTTAGGGCTGGACTTGCCCTTTAAAAAAGTTTAACAGTTAGTGTTCAGCTTTCGTTCTGCCTTTCGTCAAAGAAAAATATTGTAACAGGTCAGGGAATTTGCCTCCCCAACCTGTAACAATATTTTTCTTTGAAGTAAGGCAGCGAGAATATCTCTGTTAACTCTATAATGACCATAAAACGAAGGTAGAAAAACTTGTTTTTGGTCAGGGAAATCACAAAGGGCATAAACCTTCCCAACCTTTAACAATATTTTTTTTAAAAAACAGGGCAGGTAGAATGAGAGCCATCAGTAAAGCAATGAAAGCATATTTACAGCAAAATTGGCGGTAGAAATACTTTTTCATAACCCCATTCAATTATAGATTCAGAGGTGAAAAAGTTTCTGGGGTTTAGTGATCAATTTTATGATTTTGTTTTTTGTAACGTTTATACAGTTCCTGACATAACCACAAAACAGTTATTAAACTTATGTATTACTTGTAGTTTCTAACAAACTATACCTATCTTCAATTAGTTTAATATTTTAATTACTTCTATTTCACCAACCCTCCCTTTAGCAAGTATAGATACAAAGTAGCTTAATGGATATATCCCCTCTCTCTTCCTGGGGGGAATCACACTGAGCATGACTAAGCCAGTGACTTAAAAAGGGGGAGGGATTTAATTAATAAGAGGTGTTTGCTGTGCATAGAAGTTTCTTTTATTGGGCATTACTTAAGCTATCAACCCAAGGAAAATTAGTTTTTAGGATTATCGTATTTCATTTACATTTTAACCCACTTCCCTAAGAATTAATGCTATTTGAAGAGCTGCAGGAATATCCAGTTACTGAAAACTGCCTTAGCCAAGTTTGTCCAAGGTATTCTATCTGTGTAAGCCTGTTTTAACATAGTTCGTATTTCACAAAAACTGCTGTTTATTGCAAATGAGATATAAACATTAAAGAATTAAATGAAAGTAGTATTTATGTGTTCAGGAATCCTTTGAAGTGTTCCCCTGCCTGGGTCATCTGGGTTTTTGTAACTTTGCAAAATAATGTGCTTATAGTGCCCAGCCTTTGCCATAACAATGGTGCAGCAACTGTATTGGTACACTTACATTGGTATTGTCTAGTGCAGTATTTACACCCATGGAGATATTGTGATCAACTTGAGCATGTTAATATATGCACACAAATGGCCGTCGTCACATTTTGACAGCTGTTTTCCCATTTAACAGCCCCCTGCCAAGGACAGACTCCTAGGGGAGACAATAGCACAAAGATTTCATAAGAACAGAAGTGGATGTTCTGTTCTTATATTTTCTGCTCCTGGAGTAGTTTAAGGTTTTTTTGAAATTGCAGTCAAGTGAACATTTATCTTCTTTCTCAGTACAGTGAGTCATTTATATCTCTATAGTTTGTATATATATATATCTACATTCATCAGGTCACCGTGGCAACATAGACTTCTTTTATTAAGAAAAAATAAAAACAGAATCCCTTGACAGTTTAAGAGCTGCCTTGGGTATTCAGGCAAATGGTACACTACAGAAAATCTGTTCAGTCATCCATCAGTTCTAAAGCTGGATATATGTCCTCAAACATGGTGCGTTATTCCGTTCTAAAGCTGGATATATGTCATCAAACATGGTGCGTTATTCCATTCTAAAGCTGGATATATGTCATCAAACATGGTGCGTTATTCCGTTCTAAAGCTGGCGATATGTCATCAAACATGGTGCGTTATTCCGTTCTAAAGCTGGATATATGTCATCAAACATGGTGCGTTATTCCGTTCTAAATCGGGAGATATGTCTCAAACATGGTGGCGTTATTCCATTCTAAAGCTGGATATATGTCATCAAACATGGTGCGTTATTCATTCTAAAGCTGGATATATGTCATCAAACATGGTGCGTTATTCCGTTCTAAAGCGGCATATGCCTCAAACATGGTGCGTTATTCCGTTCTAAAGCTGGATATATGTCATCAAACATGGTGCGTTATTCCATTCTAAAGCTGGATATATGTCATCAAAACTGGTGCGTTATTCCTTCTAAAGCTGGATATATGCATCAAACATGGTGGTCTTATTCCTTCAAAGTTGGATATATGCATCAACATGGTGCGTTATTCCGTTCTAAAGCTGGAATTGTCATCAACATGGTGCGTTATTCCGTTCTAAAGCTGGATAAGTCATCAAACATGGTGCGTTATTCCATTCTAAAGCTGGCAATGTCATCAAACATGGTGCGTTATTCCGTTCTAAAGCTGGATATATGTCATCAAACATGGTGCGTTATTCCATTCTAAAGCTGATAATGTCATCAAACATGGTGCGTTATTCCTTCTAAAGCTGGATATATGTCATCAAACATGGTGCGTTTTTCCGTTCTATAGCTGGATTATATTCATCAAACATGGTGCGTTATTCCATTCTAAAGCTGGATATATGTCATCAAACTGGTGCGTTATTCCGTTCTAAAGCTGGATATATTTCATCACAAGGTGCGTTATCCATTCTAAGCTGGAATGTCATCAAACATGTGCGTTATTCCATTCTAAAGCTGGCATGTCATCAAACATGGTGCGTTATTCCCTTCTATCATTCTAAGCTGGATATATGTCATCAAACATGGTGCGTTATTCCTTCTAAAGCTGGATATATGTCATCAAACATGGTGCGTTATTCCTTCTAAAGCTGGATATATGTCTCAAACGGGTGCGTTATTCCATTCTAAAGCTGCATGTCATCAAACATGGTGCGTTATTCCATTCTAAAGCTGGATCTATATCATCAAACATGGTGCGTTATTCCTTTCTAAAGCTGGATATTGTCATCAACATGGTGCGTTATTCCATTCTAAAGCTGGATATATGTCATCAAACATGGTGCGTTATTCCTTTCTAAAGCTGGATTATGTCATCAAACATGGTGCGTTATTCCGTTCTAAAGCTGGATTATGTCATCAAACATGGTGCGTTATCCTTCTAAGAGCTGGATATATGTCATCAAACATGGTGCGTTATTCCGTTCTAAAGCTGGATATATGTCATCAAACATGGTGCGTTTTCCGTCTAAAGCTGGATATATGTCTCAAACATGGTGCGTTATTCCGTTCTAAGCTGGATAATGTCATCAAACATGGTGCGTTATTCCGTTCTAAAGTGTGTATTGTCATCAACATGGTGCGTTATTCCGTTCTAAAGCTGGATATATGTCAAAACATGGTGCGTTATTCCGTTCTAAAGCTGGATATATGTCATCAAACATGGTGCGTTATTCCGTTCTAAAGTGGATATATGTCATCAAACATGGTGCGTTTTCCATTCTAAAGCTGGCAATGTCTCATCAAACATGGTGCGTTATTCCATTCTAAAGCTGGATATATGTCATCAAACATGGTGCGTTATTCCGTTTCTAAACTGGCAATGTCATCAACATGGTGGACCATTCCATTATAAAGCTGGCGATATGTCTCATCAACATGGTGGCCATTCCGTTCTAAAGCTGCGAAATGTCATCAAACATGGTCCATTCCATTCTAAAGCTGGCAATGTTATTCAAACATGGTGGGCCATTCCATTCTAAAGCTGGCAATGTATACACATGGTGGACCATTCCGTTCTAAAGCTGGGATATGTCTTCAACATGGTGGCCCATTCCTGTCTCTTCAAATGGAGTAAGCGGCACTAAAGGGAGGGCATCCTTCGTTAAGCTGGCAATGTCATCAAACATGGGTGGCCATTCCATCTAAAGCTGGCAATTTTATCAAACATGTGGACCATTCCGTTCTAAGCTGGCGATATGTCTTCAAACATGATGGCCCATTCCGCTCTAAGCTGGCAATGTCATCAACATGGTGGGCCTCCGCTCTAAGCTGGCGATAGTCTTCAAACATGGTGGCCCTTCCGCTCTAAAGCTGCAATGTCATCAAACTGGTGGCCCATTCCCTCTAAAGCTGGCAATGTAATCAAACATGTGGACCATTCATTCTAAAGCTCGATATGTCACAAACATGGTGGGCATTCTGTTCAAAGTTTGCAATATGTCATTGACATTGAATTGTAAGATTAGCTAGTAAATGCATCTGTTTGGATATGCTGGATATGTCATCAATGCTGGATATGTCATCAAACATGGTGCGTTATTCCGTTCTAAAGCTGGATATATGTCATCAAACATGGTGCGTTATTCCATTCTAAAGCTGGATATATGTCATCAAACATGGTGCGTTATTCCGTTCTAAAGCTGGCAATGTCATCAAACATGGTGGACCATTCCATTCTAAAGCTGGCAATATGTCATCAAACATGGTGGGCTATTCTGTTCCAAAGTTTGCAATATGTCATTGACATTGAATTGTAAAGATTAGCTAGTAAATGCATCTGTTTGGATATGCTGGATATGTCATCAATGCTGGATATGTCATCAAACATGGTGCGTTATTCCGTTCTAAAGCTGGATATATGTCATCAAACATGGTGCGTTATTCCATTCTAAAGCTGGATATATGTCATCAAACATGGTGCGTTATTCCGTTCTAAAGCTGGCGATATGTCATCAAACATGGTGCGTTATTCCGTTCTAAAGCTGGATATATGTCATCAAACATGGTGCGTTATTCCGTTCTAAAGCTGGCAATGTCATCAAACATGGTGCGTTATTCCGTTCTAAAGCTGGCAATGTCATCAAACATTGTGGACCATTCCATTCTAAAGCTGGCGATATGTCATCAAACATGGTGGGCCATTCCGTTCTAAAGCTGGCGAAATGTCATCAAACATGGGCCATTCCATTCTAAAGCTGGTGATATGTCTTCAAACATGGTGGCCCATTCCGCTCTAAAGCTGGCAATGTCATCAAACATGGTGGGCCATTCCATTCTAAAGCTGGCAATGTTATCAAACATGGTGGGCCATTCCATTCTAAAGGTGGCGATATGTCATCAAACAGGGTGGGCCATTCCGTTCTAAAGCTGGCGATATGTCATCAAACATGGGTGGGCCATTCCATTCTAAAGCTGGCGAAATGTCATCAAACATGGGCCATTCCATTCTAAAGCTGGCGATATGTCTTCAAACATGGTGGGCCATTCCATTCTAAAGCTGGCAATGTTATCAAACATGGTGGACCATTCCATTCTAAAGTTGGTGATATGTCTTCAAACATGGTGGCCCATTCCGCTCTAAAGCTGGCAATGTCATCAAACATGGTGGCCCATTCCGCTCTAAAGCTGGCAATGTCATCAAACATGGTGGCCCATTCCGCTCTAAAGCTGGCAATGTCATCAAACATGGTGGCCCATTCCATTCTAAAGCTGGCAATGTTATCAAACATGGTGGCCCATTCCATTCTAAAGCTGGCGATATGTCATCAAACATGGTGGGCCATTCCATTCTAAAGCTGGCGATATGTCATCAAACATGGTGGGCTATTCTGTTCCAAAGTTTGCAATATGTCATTGACATTGAATTGTAAAGATTAGCTAGTAAATGCATCGGAAGCTTCTCATTTGCTGGAGGAGAAAACGGATATTATTTACTCTGGTTTCTATATCGGTGGGGCTCAGGCGGTGGAATTGCACTTATAAATCTTGTAGCAAAAAACACATTCTAAATTGTTAAGACAAACCTCCTTCATTTTCTATGTACAGAAAGCTTAGTGGGTTTTTTGGTTGGGTTTTTTTGGGCTATGTGGCAAATGTAGGAGGAAAAGGTACATTTATCTTTGCTTTACCCCTTGGCGCCTCAGTGTTGAATCTAAAATCAAAACCTGATTCAGATTGCTTCTAAAATTTGGATTCTGCAGTTCTGAACATTGTTCAATCTGTGGAGAAAAATTTGTCAAAATATAGGATAACCAAACCCAACTGCCTAGCTAAGAGACCTGAACTGCTGATGACAATCCCCTATATGGTAAAGAAAATCAAACCCCAGTCCCACAGATCAGAAACCAACTTCAGGTGGCAGGTGTGTCTTTGTCAGAGACTAAAATCTGAAACAGAAATACAGACGCACACTGCAAGATACAAGCCTCTAGAATTCACAGAACAGGACAGACAGTTTGCCAAAAAGTACTTTGAGGATAGGCCCACTGACACGTTTTAAATGCGCGAGTTAAAGAGACAACAGAATCTGGTTAAAAATGTTCTGGAATAATTAAGCCAAGGGGGGATTGTGGAGAAGTACAGGAACTGCCCATCCAAGGCTTACCAGCTTATCAATTAAAAACTGGTGGTGGCAGTTTGATGGCTTGGCTTTGTATAGCTTTCACAGGTACACTTATCTTCAGTGATAATGCTGATGGCAGTTTCACAAGAATTGCCATCAGCAATGTATAGTATAGTAACATCAGCTCAAGTTCTAGTAAGTGCCTCCGACTCATTGGAGGTTGATCCTGCAAGAAGATAATGACCCCAATTAAAGTGCTCGGTCCTGAGCATTCTCCCTATGTAAAGCAGGAGGAGAACACTCGGGACTGCAGTTTTCCCCCTGCCGCAGCCAACTCCTTATACTTTTAAGTACAGTGAGACAACCGCGGCAGGAGGTACATTTTCAGGGTTTCCCAAATGACGCAGAGGCTGACGGGAATGTTGCCGGCCTCACGATCCTTCAGGAATGTATCCTGCTTAAGGCAACAAGGGAAATATCTCAAGCTAAAAAAATGGGAAATTCTTGAATGGCCAAGCCAGTCATCTGATTTATAGCCTATTGAGCCTTCCATATGCTAAACAGGAAAACATAAGGAACAAGCAGTAGTTGAATGTTGCTGCAGTAGAGGCTTGGCAGAACATCACCAGAGAAGATACTTGGCACCTGGGGATGTCTGTGAATCACAGACTTCCAGCAGTCATTGCATGCAAGGAATATGCAACTAAGTGCTATACATCCGGTTTATATACCTTTGTTTGTCTCAAACATTGGGGTGCTCGGAATGATGGACTGGACTAAATATAAAAGTCTTTCATTTCTACATGGGGAAAATCAATAAATGAGTCTTTGTCCAAACATTAGGCAGGGAAATGAACATCATCTGTGCAAAATCTTATTGGTGCCCTTACCTTATTCACCTAGATTCTTGCGTGCACTGGAGTCCCGTGTTATGCATAGATGGAACATCCATGAAGTTTATTATTAAATAATATAATAATAATGGTGTAGTCATTTATATTAGTACTGACCATTAGCAGCCAATACAATAGAGAATTGGAAGTCTGTGTGTATAAGGGATTAACGAATATGTTCATATGTTATGTGGCTCAGTGTTTAGCACTAATACATGGCAGAGCCTTCAGTTCAAATCCTCCCCTGGCTACATCTACAAGGAGTGTGAATGGTATTCCTGTATTGCATGGACTTCCTGCCAGTATTCCAGTTTCCCCCACAATCACAATGATAATCTGGATGCAGGAATGACTAATAGGGGACGGTCCCCGAAACGCATTGGATGACGATGTTGTATTTCATTGTTGCAATAAAGTTTATCTTAACTGGATCCGAAGTCCCATCTATTTGCTTTGCACTTGCATGTAAGGAATGGTCTAATATGTTCAGTGCTGTATAAATAGGATCTGACAACATTTTTGCAAGGTAAAGTTAACCCACTTTCTGTCAAACGGTAGGTAGAATGCAAATATGCAATTCCCTGTGAGGGACTTTAACTGATACGAAAGCCTAACGGTATTACCTGTCTGAAATCTCCAAAATAATTGTGTTCGAAAAATAAAGGCACAAATAGATACAAACTATAAGTTAAAATGATTGTGACTTTTAATTTATGCTCTTTTTCCATTTATCATCATGGCTTCTCTGACATCACATTCCTTGTATTAGTAGGAGGAGTTTAATTATCTGTCCACACCCTGCCCACCTTTGCTACTCTGCACTGATTCTGACCTCATTTTTGTCTGGAATTTCCTGTTTACATGTCAAACGAACAGCACTCAACATTGAGCACATTTTCGATGCATTCCTATTACGCCGTGATTGTTTTGAAACTTGTAACACATCAAAAAGTGGAGAGCTGGAGATTTAACACATTTCTTTTAAATTTGTGTGTTTAGCTCCATTTGTATTACAGTTTCTCTGCACAAATGTATATGGTCCTCATATAGGCTGTGTATATAATATATATAGTAACCCACTGTGTAGAGATTCTCAATTCCTGTTACTGTGTGTGTCCTCTTGATAATTTAGAATACTGATACCAAGTACTGTGTAGTACTGGCAGTATACACTAGATCTCAGAGTATTTTTGGAAATGATAACTACATCCTTCTCTAACAACAGTGTCCAGCAAATCAGGAGATCTGGCAATAGTCATTGGCTGGGCTTTTGACATCTCTGGCTGTAGTCAGTGTCACTGGCTGGGCTTTTGTCATCCCTGGCTGTGGTCAGTAGTAGTCAATGGATGGGCGTATGTAATCTCTGGCTGTAGTCACTAGTCATTGGCTGGGCTTTTGTCATCACTGACAGTAGTCACTTGCCATTGGCTGGGCTTTTGTCATCTCTGGCTGTAGTCACTAGTCATTGGCTGGGCTTTTGTCATCTCGCTGTAGTCGGTAGTCATTGGCTGGGTTTTGTCATCTCTGGCTGTAGTCACTAGTCATTGGCTGGATTTTTCTCATCGTTGGCTGTAGTCATTAGCTGGGCTTTTGTCATCTCTGGCTGTAGTCACTAGTCATTGGCTGGGCTTTTGTCATCACTGACAGTAGTCACTTGCCATTGGCTGGGCTTTTGTCATCTCTGGCTGTAGTCACTAGTCATTGGCTGGGCTTTTGTCATCTCTGGCTGTAGTCGGTAGTCACTGGCTGGGTTTTTCTCATCGCTGGCTGTAGTCAGTAGTCATTAGCTGGGCTTCGGTTATCTCTGGCACTAGTGATTGGATGGGCTTTTGCTAAGTCCACTTACTTATTAATTTTATTCTTAGATAAAAATAAACAATTGCACACACTGAATGATTAAATATGATGAGCGTATCAAAACAAAATCAGATCCCATGGCTGCAATTCTGTTCAGTGTGTTAAGTTCATGAACTCAAAAAGGCTTCATTTACATCTGGTTTAATTTCCTGTTAATTCCTGGAATCAATCAGGGCCAGTTGAATGAAATTCATGAAGCATATTGTGCATACTATGTGAGATAAGATCATTCTGACAGGAAATTAAGATGTTCCTACTAAATCACTCACAGGGTGGTGATAAGAAAGAAAGAAACATCACAGAACAAGATTTATCTTAAAATACAATATCATTCTAAGGGAGATTATTTAAAAAAAACAGCAAATTGGCTTGAAAGTTCTCATTTTAGAAGGTAACGCTCTATGACTGCACAAATCTGTAAAAAGCAACTGGGATTTTCGAACAAGTTAGGGCTAGGCCACACTGCTGCGTTTTTTTTGCGTTTGGCATTTTCAAAATCATTGAAAACGTGGCAACGCAAAAAAAACGAGATTTTTTTTTCGTGCGATTGCGATCTGTATTTTTAATCGCAATCGCATGCGTTTTCCTATACTTATGAAGAAATCGCAAACGCAATGAAAATCGCACATGAAATCGCATGCGATTGCGATTGCATTTGCGTTTCATGTGGCCTAGCCCTAAGGTTAATTAAAAGCCTGCAGTCTTTCCTTTAAAATGAGCCCTGGATCACTCTTTGCTGTAGCCTGTGAGAAATTATATTGTGGTAAATGTTCACATTCCCTGCTTCCAGTAGGTTGAATGATATTGCCTGTCCCTTAGCTCAACCCCAGGGGAGAAGCATGCTAAAGCCTTGTACACACGTGCGATCGCGGGTTCCTGACCCGCAACCACGATGTGTACGAACCTGTGTGCAGGCGCTTTATCGGCCAAACGGTCGTTCGGCTGATAAAGCCGAAACGGTAGGGACCCGCAATTGCACGTGTGTACGAGCCTTTACTTAAAGGCTATCTTAACTAGAATTCTTTTTTTTTTTAAATTGACTGTTGGAAGGGGAGCCTGTTAAAGCTAAAGGGCAATTGATTGGGACGCTGTAAAGGGTCCTAAAAACAGGACAGATCACCAAATCAGACCTGCCTTATTTCTTAGAAATTCTTTAACCCATGATGTCTTGTTTGGCAGGTACGTGATAAAATAATTTTTTTTATTTCCAATATTTGCTATAGCAGAAAATAAAGCAGAATCCCACCTGTAAAAAGCAAATAATCCCAGGGCAACAATAACATTAAATACAAAAATTTTATTTCATTGAAAATGTCCGCATTCGTATTGCATTTACAACACATAGAGTCCTATCTTGTCTTTAATAAATAGATTTCATGGAAAATATGATCAGTGTATAAAAATTATGGGAATTAAAAGCTGATCCATATACTGTACAGAGCATGCAGTTCTGTGATATATAAAATGTGCCTCCTTCATAGCCACCAAGAAAATCTATTGTGTAGAGAGTAGTGTAGCTGCCTGGCAGAATGAACAAGCCATGGTGCTAGAGAAAGTTTTAGGATTAAAGGGAAAGTTCACCCCCAAATGAAAAATTCCACATGCAGATTACACTTCCCTCAAATCGCAACAGTTAAGTCTGGCTTGTAGGCAGCCCAAGTTCCCTTCGACTTATGACTCTCTCCCATAAGTAATGGCCATGACAGATGATGTAACAGCCAATGACCGAACCCTGTACACCAAGCTACCGCCACCTAAAGGTGTAATGATATTATACAAACTCTTACAGCTTTAAGAGGATGCAGAAAAGGGGGAGTAAACTTTGGCTGCCCACCAGGTAAGTTAGGCAGGTACACACAGGCAGATAAGTTGCCGCAGCGTGAAATTTTATTGTGACCAATCTTGCGGTCCATATCTGTCAGAAAAAATAAGCAGATGGGGCCCCTTAGCTCCAAGGCCCCCCTGCGGTTGCCCCCTCTGCTCCCCTGTAGTTACACCCGTGTCCACCCTGAAAACAAAAAACTGGTGAGTTGTCAGTTATCTACCTGCAACCCTGACTGCTATTTTTACCTTTTTATTACATCCATTTGTAAACAGATTTAATGAAGTTCTCTTCCATTCTGAAAAAGGTATCTGCCTTCTCTCTCTGCTCATGAGATTTTTATAAGCTTGAGCATGTGAAGAGGAGGCGCAGGTGAAACCGCAGTCAATCTTGGTTGTGATGTCAGTTGTCAACCTGCATGGAGGGAGGGGTCAGATTACTTTGCCAGAATGAGGACAATAATTATCCTTAAATATCTGGTTAGTAATACAGGTATAAAGTGTAAAATCTATCATTGGGATTGGGGGCAGGTAAGATCATTGGTTGTATTTCCAGATTCTGGAACAGAATTATTTCTTAGGCACTACTGATCCCCTCTGCCAAAATTACAATTCAAACCCCTCCAATATGACTTTCTAATATAGCACAAATACAAATCCAGCTGTTTTACAGAGAAATTTGGTCCATTGTTAAAAAAGATTTTAGCCAAACTTATAAAAAATGTTTTAAAATCTAGGTATACAAAATATTTCTAATATATAAAATGTTTAGAATATGTCACTCCTTGTTCGGGGCTTATGCAATAAAAAGTTATAAGTTTTACCACATTTTCTGCCAGTGACGAATCATATTTATCTAACTGCAGTAACCACTAAAAAACTAACTTCTGATTGGTTGCGGAAATTAATGGCACAGAGCATTTCACCTCCTATGGCCTCAGCCCTTTGTGCTCCGGATCGCTTTGATTGTGCTTTTTATTTATCATATCCCGGCCGAGTTGTAACCTGCACCCCACTGATTTCTAGATGATTAATTTGCTTTATGTTACCTGCCATGGTTCTAATTGTGCAGCTTCAGCCAATAGCAGAAAAGAAAGCAGAAACCCCATTCATAAGCAGGAGTACTAGGTAGAAATGAGTGATAAGTAGAGCACAAATCCCCGTCACATAAGCAAAGGTTTAGTGGGGTAGAAAAAAAAACAAATTCATTCCACTGGCGGGAGAACAATACTGCTGCAACCTATAGCAATAATCAGCGCAAACCTAAATGCACAGCTAGGCAAGATTCATCCTTAAAAAAGCACAAATCGCATCTGCTAACAAGAATAATAAGCAGGTTGCAACACAAAGCAGGAAGTGCTGCGGTAGAGCTCCGCCTATACAGGAAGCATAGCACAAATCCATCCCACCTGCATAGCAGGCAACATAAAACAATAAAGAATTTTATCACTCTTTATGGCATGTCCAATGATTTTGTCAAATATTAGTCATCAACAAAGGCAAATTCATTAATTGGTAATTGGTAGTGTAAATAATAACTAGGACTATTATTTCCAATCTCCACGGCAACTGAACACGTGTTTTAATCAACAGGCCTTCTCTAGGGAACAGTAATAATCGGTTTAAAACTTTCCAGGCTTTGGGAGCCATAAATCCATCGGTGGGTTCTCCCCTTCACGTGCCAATTTCCTCATTCGTGTTCCTGATATTAAGTCGAAACTCATCATTTCTGGAAAACATGGAGAAAAATTATGAACAATTGTGCATAATTGACCAGGCCACAAATGACCAATTCTGCACAAACATTTTTGTATCTTTCATTGACTTGTAATTGTGGTATTTTAAGACACAATTATAAATAGGCCCCTAGTGAGTATTGCCTGACCAGTAAGCAACGAGAGCTGAAAGACACATATTTCTAGTTACCTTTCTTTTTCATAAAATTGCATGGCCTTGTTCTTTTTATTGTACGCACGACTCTAAAGGGAATGATTTCAACAGACGTCAGCCCGGGTGCCATGCTCAGCACTTTTCCTCCATGTGACGGCTCATACAGATCTTGTTTGGGTATCAGGGTGGGGCATCCCTGGGGTCACGCCCCACAATGTAAAAATTACAGCCAGCAATCATCCGGGCCCTGCAGTGCCACGTGAACCTGAAAGAAACAAAAGATAAACATTATTTAATGATGTGTGGTAACAATATTTAATGGATTTGTGGTAACAATATTTAATGATTTGTGGTAACAATATTTAATGGATATGTGGTAACATTATGTAATGGTGTGGTGTTAACATATTTATATGGATTTGTGGTAACAATATTTAATGGATATGTGGTAAACATTATGTAATGGGGGGATGTGTGGTAACATTATTTAAGATGTGTGGTAACATTATGTTAATGGATGTGTGGTAACATTATTTAATGGATGTGTGTGTACATTATTTAATGGATTGTGGTAACATATTTAATGGATGTGTGGTAACAATATTTATGGATGTGGTAACAAATTTTAATGGATGTGTGGTAACATTATTTCATTGTGTGTGGTACATATTAATGGATGTGTGGTACAATATTTAGGATGTGTGGGTAACCATAATTTAATGGATGTGTGGTAACATTTTTACATGGATGTGTGGTAACACTATTTAATGGATGTGTGGTAACAATATTTAATGGATGTGTGTGTAACAATATTTAATGTGTGTGGTCCATTATTTAATGGATGTGTGGTAACATTATACTATGAATTATTTAATGGATGTGTGGTACAATATTTAATGAGGTGTAAATATTTAATGAGTTGTGGTACATTATTTATGGATGTGTGGTAACAATATTACTAAATGTGTGGTAACATTATTTAATGTGTGTGGTAACAATTATTTAATGGATTGGTAACAATTATGATTAATTGGATGTGGTAACATTATTTAATGGATGTTGTGGTAACATTTATTTAATGGATGTGTGGTAACATTATTTAATGGATGTGGTAACATTATTTAATGGATGTTGGTAACATTATTTACTGGTGGACATATTTAATGATGTGTGGTAACATTATTTAATGGATGTGTGGTAACATTATTTATGGATGTGGGAACATATTAAATGGATGTGTGGTAGCATTATTTAATGGATGTGTGTAACATTTTATGGATTGTGGTAACATTATTTAAGATGTGTGGTAACATTTTTAATCGATGTGTGGTAACATTATTTAATGGATGTGTGGTACATTATTTAAACAATGTGTGGTAACATTATTAAGATGTGGTTTAGGTGGTAACATTATTAATGGATGTGTGGTAACCTTATTTAATAATGTGTGGTAACATTATTTAATGATGTGTGGTAACATTATTTACTGGATGTGGTACCCTTAATTTAATGATGTGTGGTAACATTATTTAATAAATGTGTGGTACATTAAATTTTTTTTAATCAATGGTGTGGTAACATTATTTAATGGATGTGTGAATATATGGTGGGTGGTAACATTATTTAGGTGATGGGTGGTAACATTATTTAATGGATGTGTGGTAACCATTATTTAATGGATGTGTGGTAACATATTTAACTAAATGTGTGGTAACTTATTTAACTAAATGTTGTGGTAACATTATTAAAATGGATGTGTGGTAACATTATTTAATGGATGTGTGGTACATTTTATATTTAACTTTAATGATGTGTGGTACATTATTTAATAGGATTGTGGTAACATTCTTTAATAACGATTGTGGTAACATATTTAATATGTGTGGTAACATTATTTAATGTGTGTGGTAACATTATTTAATGGATGTGTGGTAACATTATTTAATGGATGTGTGTAACATTATGTAATGATTGTGTGGTACATTATTTAATAGATTGTGGTAACATTATTTAATGGATGTGGGTAACATTGTAAATGGATGTGTGGTCAACATTATTTAATGTGTTGGGAACATTATTTAATAAATGTGGTAACATTATTTAGATGGATGTGTGGTTAAATAGTTAATATGTGTGGTAACATTATTATGGATGTGTGGTAACATTTTGTTTAATGTGATGTGTGGTAACATATTTAATAATGTGTGGTAACATTTTTAATGATGTGTGGTAACATTATTTAATGATGTGTGCTAACATTATTTAATAATGTGTGGCAACATTATTTAATGGATGTGTGGTAACATATTTAAATGGATGTTGGTACATTATTAATACGATGTGTGGTAACATTATTTAATAGATGTGGGTAAACATTATTTAATTAAGGTGTGGTGGTAACATTATTTAAAAATGTGTGTACATTATTTAATGGATGTGTTGGTAACATATTTTATGGATGTGGGTAACATTATTTAATGGATTGTGTGTAATCATTATTTAATGAATGTGTGGTAACATTAATTTGACATGGATGTGTGTAACATTATTTAATGAATGTGTGGTAACATTATTTATATGTGTTGTAACATTTTAATGGATGTGTTGGTAACATTAATTTTAATGGATGTGTGGAACATTTTTAATGAGTGGGTGTAACATTATTTAATGGATGTGTGGTAACATTATTTAATGGATGTGTGTAACATTATTTATAGGATGTGGTAAATTATTTAATTAAGGACTGTGGTACAATTATTTAATGGATGTGTGGTAACATTATTTAATGTGTGGTAACATTATTTAATGGTGGACATGTGTGTAACATATAATGGTGTGGTAACATTATTTAATGGATGTGGTACATTATTTAATGATGTGTGGTAACATATTTAATGGATGTGTGGTAACATTATTTAATAATGTGTAATGGTACATTATTTAATGGATTGTGTAACATTATTTAATGGATGTGTGGTAACATTATTTAATAATGTGGAACATTAATGGATGTGTGGTACAATATTTAATGGATGTGTGGTACAATATTTAATGGAGTGTGGTAACATTATTTAATTGTGGTAACATTTTATGGATGTGTGGTACAATATTTAATAAATGTGTGGTAACTTATTTAATGGATGTGTGGTAACATTATTTAATGGATGTGGTAACATTTATTTATGGATGTGTAACATTATTTGATGGTGTGGTAACATTATTTAATGGATGTGTGTACATATTTAATGGATTGGTAACTTATTTACTATGTGTGGTAACATTATTTATGGATTGTGGTACATTATTTAATGGATGTGTGGTACCATTATTTAATGGAGTGTGGTAACATTTTTAATGTTATTTTAGGGTAACATTATTAAATGGATGTGTGGTACATTATTTAATGGTGTTGTGGTACATTATTTAATAGATGTGTGGGTAACATATTTAATGGATTGGTGGTAAACATTATTTAATCGGATGTGTGGTAACATTATTTAATGGAATGTTGTGGTACAATTTTATAAAAACATAGTGTGGTAACATTATTTAATGATGTGTGTAACATTATTTAATGGAATGTGTGGTAACATTATTTAATAATGGTGTATTTGGTAACATTATTTAATAATGTGGGTAACATTATTTAATGGATGTGTGTAACATTATTTAATAATGTGTATGTGTGTAACATTATTTATAAATGTGTGGGTACCATTGTGTGTCTATTTAATAATGGATGTGTGGTAACATTATTTAATGGATGTGTGGTAACATTATTTAATGGATTGTGGTAACATTATTTATGTGACATGTTGTGGTACATTTTTAATGATGTGTGGTAACTAGTTTTAATAAATGGTGTGGGTAACATTATTTATAAACTGGTTGTGGTAACATTACTTTTTGGATGTGGTAACATTATTTATGGATGTGTGGTAAACATTATTTAATGATGTGTGGTAACATTATTAATGTATGTGTGGTAACATATTTAATGGATGTGGGTAACATTATTTAATGGATGTGTGGTAACATTATTTAATGGATGTGTGTAACATTATTTTAAATATGTGTGTGTAACATTATTATGGATGTGTGGTAAAATTTAATTGTACTTATTTAATGATGTGTGGTAACATTTTAATGGATGTGTGGTAACATTTTTAATATGTGTGGTAACATTATTTAATGGATGTGTGGTAACATTATTTAAGGGTGTTGTAACATTTTTAATAAATGTGTGGTAACATTATTTAATGGATGTGTTGGTAACATTATTTAATGGATGTGTGGTAACATTATTATAGTGTGTGGTAACATTATTTAATGGATGTTGGTAACATTATTTAATTGTAATTATAAGGTGTGTTGTAACAATTATTAATGTGTAACTTATTAATGGATGTGTGGTAACATTATTTATATGAACATTATTGATGTGGTAACATTATTAATGGTTTGTGGTAACATTATTTAATAAATTTGTGTGGTAACATTATTTAATGAAGTGTGGTAACATTTTTAATGTGTGTGGTAACATTTAATGTGTGTTCATGTAGATGGTGTGGTACATTATTTAATGATGTGTGGTAACATTATTTAATGGATGTGTGGTAACATTATTATATGGATTGTGGTAACATTGATTTAATAAATGTTGGTAACATTATTTAAATGGGATGTGGTGGTAACAATATTTAATGGAATGGTTTGGTAACATTATTTAATAATGTGTGGTAACATTTTAATGGATGTGGGTAACATTATTTAATGGATGTGGTAACCATTATTTAATATATGGATGTGTGGTAACATTATTTAATGGATGTGTGGTAACATATTTAATAAATGTGTGGTAACATATTTTTAATGGAATTAGGTCGTTAGGTAATATGTGTCATTATTTAAATTAAAGGATGTGTGGTAACATTATTTATGGATGGTGGTAACATTATTTAATGGATGGGTGGTAACATTATTTAATAGGTGTGTGGTAACATTATTTAATGGATTGTGGTACATTCATTTAATGGATGTTGTGGTAACATTATTAGTAAAATGTTGGTAACATATTTAATGGATGTGTGGTAACATTATTTAATGAATGTGTGGTAACATTATTTAATGGAGTGTGTGGTAACATTAGTTGAATTGAATGTGTGGTAAACATATTAATGGATGTGGTGGTACATTATTTAAGAATGGATGTGGTAACATTATTTAATGGATGTGTATGTCATTGACATTGAATTGTAAAGATTAGCTAGTAAATGCATCTGTTTGGATATGCTGGATATGTCATCAATGCTGGATATGTCATCAAACATGGTGCGTTATTCCGTTCTAAAGCTGGATATATGTCATCAAACATGGTGCGTTATTCCATTCTAAAGCTGGATATATGTCATCAAACATGGTGCGTTATTCCGTTCCTAAGCGGGATATATGTCATCAAACATGGTGCGTTATTCCTTCTAAAGCTGGATATATGTCATCAAACATGGTGCGTTATTCCATTCTAAAGCTGGCATGTCATCAAACATGGTGCGTTATTCCATTCTAAAGCTGGATATATCATCAAACATGGTGCGTTATTCCGTTCTAAAGCTGGAATTATGTCATCAAACATGGTGCGTATTCCATTCTAAAGCTGGATATTGTCATCAAACATGGTGCGTTATTCCGTTCTAAAGCTGGATATATGTCATCAAACATGGTGCGTTATTCCATCTAAGCTGGATATATGTCATCAACATGTGCGTTTTCCGTTCTAAAGCTGGATTATGTCATCAAACATGGTGCGTTATTCCGTTCTAAAGCTGGATATATGCCTCAAACATGGTGCGTTATTCGTTCTAAAGCTGGATATATGTCCCAAACTGGTGCGTTATTCCGTTCTAAAGCTGGATATATGTCATCAAACTGGTGCGTTATTCCGTTTCTAAAGTTGGATATATGTCATCAACATGGTGCGTTATTCCGTTCTAAAGCTGGATATATGTCATCAAACATGGTGCGTTATCGTCGTTCTAAAGCTGGATATATGTCATCAAACATGGTGCGTTATTCCGTTCTAAAGTTGGATATATGTCATCAAACATGGTGCGTTATTCCATTCTAAAGCTGGCAATGTCATCAAACATGGTGCGTTATTCCATTCTAAAGCTGGATATATGTCATCAAACATGGTGCGTTATTCCGTTCTAAAGCTGGCAATGTCATCAAACATGGTGGACCATTCCATTATAAAGCTGGCGATATGTCATCAAACATGGTGGGCCATTCCGTTCTAAAGCTGGCGAAATGTCATCAAACATGGGCCATTCCATTCTAAAGCTGGCAATGTTATCAAACATGGTGGGCCATTCCATTCTAAAGCTGGCAATGTTATCAAACATGGTGGACCATTCCGTTCTAAAGCTGGCGATATGTCTTCAAACATGGTGGCCCATTCCGCTGTAAAGCTGGCAATGTCATCAAACATGGTGGGCCATTCCATTCTAAAGCTGGCAATGTTATCAAACATGGTGGACCATTCCGTTCTAAAGCTGGCGATATGTCTTCAAACATGATGGCCCATTCCGCTCTAAAGCTGGCAATGTCATCAAACATGGTGGGCCATTCCGCTCTAAAGCTGGCGATATGTCTTCAAACATGGTGGCCCATTCCGCTCTAAAGCTGGCAATGTCATCAAACATGGTGCCCATTCCGCTCTAAAGCTGGCAATGTTATCAAACATGGTGGACCATTCCATTCTAAAGCTGGCGATATGTCATCAAACATGGTGGGCTATTCTGTTCCAAAGTTTGCAATATGTCATTGACATTGAATTGTAAAGATTAGCTAGTAAATGCATCTGTTTGGATATGCTGGATATGTCATCAATGCTGGATATGTCATCAAACATGGTGCGTTATTCCGTTCTAAAGCTGGATATATGTCATCAAACATGGTGCGTTATTCCATTCTAAAGCTGGATATATGTCATCAAACTGGTGCGTTTTCCGTTCTAAAGCTGGCAATGTCATCAAACATGGTGGACCATTCCATTCTAAGCTGGCAATATGTCATCAAACATGGTGGGCATTCTGTTCCAAAGTTTGCAATATGTCATTGACATTGAATGTAAAGATAGCTAGTAAATGCATCTGTTTGATTGCTGGATATGTCATCAATGCTGGATATGTCATCAAACATGGTGCGTTATTCCGTTCTAAAGCGTGATATATGTCATCAAACATGGTGCGTTATTCCATTCTAAAGCGGGATATATGTCATCAAACATGGTGCGTTATTCCGTTCTAAAGCTGGCGATTGTCATCAAACATGGTGCGTTATTCCGTTTCTAACTCTGGAATATGTCATCAAACATGTTGCGTTTCCGTTCTAAGCTGGCAATGTCATCAAACTGGTGCGTTATTCCGTTCTAAAGCTGGCAAGTCATCAAACATTGTGGACCATTCCATTCTAAAGCTGGCGATATGTCATCAAACTGGTGGCCATTCCGTTCTAAAGCTGGCGAATGTCATCAAACATGGGCCATTCCATTCTAAAGCTGGTGATATGTCTTCAAACATGGTGGCCCATTCCGCTCTAAAGCTGGCAATGTCATCAAACATGGTGGGCCATTCCATTCTAAAGCTGGCAATGTTATCAAACATGGTGGGCCATTCCATTCTAAAGGTGGCGATATGTCATCAAACAGGGTGGGCCATTCCGTTCTAAAGCTGCGATATGCATCAAACATGGGTGGGCCATTCCATTCTAAAGCTGGCGAAATGTCATCAAAACATGGGCCATTCCATTCTAAAGCTGGCGATATGTCTTCAAACATGGTGGGCCATTCCATTCTAAAGCTGGCAATGTTATCAAACATGGTGGACCATTCCATTCTAAAGTTGGTGATATGTCTTCAAACATGGTGGCCCATTCGCTCAAAGCTGGCAATGTCATCAACATGGTGCCCATTCCGCTCTAAAGCTGGCAATGTCATCAAACATGGTGCCCATTCCGCTCTAAGCTGGCAATGTCATCAAACATGGTGGCCCATTCCATTCTAAAGCTGGCAATGTTATCAAACATGGTGGCCCATTCCATTCTAAAGCTGGCGATATGTCATCAAACATGGTGGGCCATTCCATTCTAAAGCTGGCGATATGTCATCAAACATGGTGGGCTATTCTGTTCCAAGTTTGCAATATGTCATTGACATTGAATTGTAAAGATTAGCTAGTAAATGCATCTGGAAGCTTTCTCATTTGCTGGAGGAGAAAACGGATATTATTTACTCTGGTTTCTATATCGGTGGGGCTCGGCGGTGGAATTGCACTTATAAATCTTTAGCAAAAAACACATTCTAAATTGTTAAGACAAACCTCCTTCATTTATCTATGTACAGAAACTTAGTGGGTTTTTGGTTGGGTTTTTTTTGGGCTATGTGTGCAAATGTAGGAGGAAAAGGTACATTATCTTTTCTTACCCCTTGGCGCCTCAGTGTTGAATCTAAAATCAAACCTGATTCAGATTGCTTCTAAATTTGGATTCTGAGTTCTGTAA